>CM038793.1:80601601-80829101 GCA_021764765.1 Vicia sativa | reverse complement strand
TGGAACACTAATCTGTGAATTAATTATACAACATGTTCATCTTAGTTCCAAACAAATTTTATGCCTATTTCGCCTTTCCGTCTTCTGTTGAATAATGAAGGACCACTCGACCGATCTTGATAAATCGAACCACAAACAACAGAGGTTGATAACAACACCACAACCTGCACTTTCGGCCTAGTTACCTGCAATCTTCCATCATGCCAAGACATTCTTTGGTATTAGTAACCATTACACGATGCCGTAGGAAAATGAACTTGTTTTGAATCAGAGCCATTTCCACGAAAGATTTTTCGCTTCTTCAGCCATTTTTGCAATGATAATAACCTTATTTAGGAATATCATTTGTTTTCTAGCCTTCTATATTGCCCATACACAAGCGAACCAAATGTCCATTATCTTTGAGGACATTGGGCTCCGGCTTCCTAATAACCCTTGGAACTGTGATAAGTGGAACCACCCGTCGTTATGCATAACTGAGGATACTCCAAGCCATTGATAGATGAAGCTCCGCACACCTGCAAACACCAGACACACGAAAAAAATAAGATACAAACTCTTCGCTACCACACTCTTCCACACACATAATTCTTACAAATTATAAGGAGAACCAAATTAGTCAACGAACCAAAATTTTCTAAAAACAAAATAATTGAATTAAAGCTAGCTCAACCAAAATCAAAGGATAATAAACGATGATATACATATTTACTACTACGCAAATAAGACATCACTCAGTGATTTCAAAATCAACTACGTAATTAAATCATGCATAAGCAACATATACAAGCTTAAAATTCAACTTCAATCTACAACTATTTAATTTTAAGATAGATATTACCTTCAAATATTTTTATATACTTGTATGCTCTAAGATAGATAAATATTTTTAAGATAGAGGTTGCTCTTCAATTCATTTAGAGTCGTCGTTATGCTCTAATACGTAACACTTGGGTTAAGGACAAACACTTTATTTGTTTTGGTGATTCCTGATGGAGTGGTTTATACTCCAAAATGTTTGGTGATAAATTACCTTCGGTTTGAAATTGTTTTGTTAAATTTGAATTATTTTCCGCTGCTTTAATGAAGTTGTTTTAATTGAGAATATATTATTATGTTTATTCTAAGAAGGTGCTATGTATCCATTTAATTGAACAAATTATAATTTAGATGATTTAGGATCCTAGATGCGTTGAAAAAAAAATTGACTTTATTATTATTTTTACTAGGAAATTTAGAGTGTTACAGAGATGTAACTATAACGGCGGCGATGATGTGTTTTGAGAATAAGTATGGATGGATTGAAGTTTAGATGACGATTTAAGGTTTAAAAAAATGAAATAATTTCAACAACAATAGACATGTGATCTTTGGAGGAGAAATCAAGAGTTTTGTGAAATAATAATAATAATAATATAGAATATTAATAATTAATTTAATAATTAATAATAATAAAAATAAAAATAATTAAAATGATATCTATAATGATGGTTAATTGTCGTTTGTTGGTAAAATTCTGCAAATGACAGTCGCTATATGACATTTTTCTTGTAGTGTTCCGTATACCTTAACTATAAATTACTATTTTAGAGGGAGTTTTGTCAGTTCGATATAATAGAAAATTAAAAAAGTCAAATAATAATACAATGATGTTACCCCTTTATATGATAAGTCAAAATTTTATACAAGTGGTATATAGATGATATAATTGATTCATTGATAAATTGAATTAGTATATTGAAAAAATAATGGCCATACATGTTACTACCTTTCTTTGTCAAGCTATAATGACTGTTTATGTCCAAGATAATAAGTTATATTAAATGTTAATAGATCATGGGAGACAAATAATCATCTCCAAGATTTATGGTATTGGTGGTCGATCTCAAGTTGAATGAAACAACTTGTACATGTCAAGTCAAAGAGGAGGAAAAAAAATCTTTATTGGCTTCTAGTGCACCAAATTCAAGCTTATTCCGTGGTGTCGTTTTGGCACATAATGAAACTCAAGTCTTTAAACCACCATTATTTCAATAACTAAACTTGACATTTCTTAGTAGACACAATCTCAAAATAATTCACTTTTAACATATATATTTTATTTAGAAAGTAAATACATTATTCATATATCACAACCTATAACATTTTGAAAATGATAATTAGTATATGTAATTTACTATCACACATTACTAACCATCAGTTCCATGGTATTGAAGCATTTCAACCACTCTACTCATAGTAGGTCTTGAATCTCTTTCATTCACAACACAATCCAAAGCAACTTTACACAATATCTCCATCTTACTTTTGTCATAATTCAATCCAATTTCATCATCAACAATTTCCTCCAACCAACTAGCACTACTCCCTTTTCTCTCTCTCACCCATGTAACCAACCTTCCAACACTCTCCTTTTCACCATTCACAACTTTGAAACCTGTTGTTGGACTCTTACTTGTTATCATCTCCAACACAACAATTCCATAGCTATAAACATCAACTTTTGATGTTATTGGCAAGTTAAAAATCCGTTCAGGTGCCATGTACCCTCTTGTTCCTCGAATCGTAGAGACGCTTAAATTGTTGAGATTGTTTCTATTTTGTAGCTTAGACAATCCAAAATCAGCTAACTTGGGTTGAAAGTTTGAATCAAGAAGTATGTTTTGTGGCTTTATATCACAATGTAAAATCCACTCCAAACATTCTTCATGTAGATATGCTAAAACTCTTGCTATTGCTAAAGCAATTTTGTATCTTTTACTCCAATCAAGTTTATTAGATGATAGATTTTCAGCTAAAGAACCATTTTCCATGTACTCATAAACCAATAATCTATATTTCCCTCAAGACAATATCCCCACATTTCAATCAAATTCATGTGATTAAGTCTTCCGATGATGCCTACCGTAAACTCACCTTCTCCTTGTTGAGCATTATAAAGTCTCTTTATTGTAGAATGTCTTTGATCGATAATACGCCTTTGTATACAACGCCCCCGCCTCTTCCAATCTCTTGATGAACCCTTTTGTTGCTTTCTTGAGCTCCAAGTAATCGAATTTTCTAAACCCTATTTCGGCAAGGTGGTAGCCGTGTTGTTCGCATTAGTCTTTGACGCGACCTATATAGGAAGCACCAAACGGATAAAATGCAGACAGTCTCAAAAGCTCCAATCGCAGTGACAAACCATAGAAAAAACTTCACGTATTGGTTTTCTCTTTCTTTGACATAAACTCTTTGAAGTTTTTCTAAACAAACATTGTTACTTGGAAATGAAGATTCTTTTCTAGAAAAGCTATTACCTTTACGTAATCTCAAGTAGGTTGATCCTTTAAAAGATGGTACAAACCTTCCATTTTGCAATTGTGTTTTTGTAAAACACCTATAAAAGCCCTTTGTTCACGTTAAAAGGTGACGCGCTAGAGGATTCGAATATGAATTCAGATCCTCTGGCTCGAAACGATTTACTCTTTTGATTTGTTTATAAAGATGCCGCGAGCATCAAGATTTATTATTTTCAACACAAGAAAGATGATTTAATGATTATGAAAAAGGGGAAAGCTGTTAATACCCTCAATTGATATTGATATGCGTAACGACTAGCGCAAACTAGACGCAACGCATTGGGGAGATTTTGAGTAAGGCGGTTTGTTATATAAAGGGAATGGATGGAGCGCCCTAAATATATATGGTTATCCATAGCTTTATATATGAATATGTTTGATATGTTTGTGTGTTTTTTAATTGCTATTTCTATGATTGGGAAAGTTTCTCCTTTGGGATTTTAAGAAAGATAGATTATGTGGGATCCTAATGTTTGTTATTATTGTGCTCGCAAAGATCTTTGGATCTTCTGCATACATATCCCCTAGTGGGAATCAGAGCATTTGTAGCTCGGATCTAAAGGGATCTATGGTTTGTTTGGTCTGAGAGAGAAAGAAATTTGCTCGGCAAGGATGAGACCTTGTGCCTACGTATTCTCAAAAGGATGTTGAGAAAGTCAGAGCAATCGTAGTTCCCACTTATGCTAGTGGAAAGCAACGGAATGTTAGTAAGAGACAGACAAATGTCATCTTAATAAAAAATGTATCTAATCTATTTCATCACATACATTTTTGAACAAAAGTTTGATTAATGAAAATCTTTCATCGTAAGCTATCGGTGTTTTGCTTGAGTATACAAGCGTTACCACTTACATGTTTAAGAAAGATGTTTGAAAAAAAAAAGATGATTGAATCTTTTAACTGTAAGCATTAGGTGTTTTGCTTGAGTGTACAAGCGTTACCACTTACAATTAAGAGATGTCTTTATTAGAAAAGAGTTTGAAAAGTTTTTGACTGTATGTGATGTGATAGATGAGATACTTCTTCCATAGAGATGATAAACGTCTAAATCTCGAGGAGAAATTGATTGGATTAAAGGGATGCTTTTAAGAAGCCCATGGGTCCTTGTATTGTAAGCCCAAGTGGAGGCATTCCGAGGGTCATCGAGGGTCCTTGTATGAAGCTCAAGAGGAAGCTATAGGGTATGGCTGGCTTTGTCTTTAAAGGGATTTCACCGGGAAACCATCCTTTTGGAATTAAGAGCAATTTCACCGGGAAATTATACTCTCAGGGTTCTATCCTAACGCGGGTGATTCTTTGTATTGGAAGCCCAATAGGAGGCTGTTAAGAGATTTTATGGTCTCTTTCATTGTATGATGCCCAAGAGAAGGCTAAACTCAATGAGGAGTTCTTTTGAACGAAGCCCAATAGGAGGCTGACTCAACAGGGGAGTGTGTCTTATATGAAGCCTAAGCGGAGGCTAAACTCAGATGAATGAGTTTTCTTATATGAGGCCTAAGAGGAAGCTAACTCTGTGGGGAGAGTTATCTTGTATAAAGCCCAAGCGGAGGCTAATTGTGGGGAACCTATTGGTTAGACTAGTTGTTATGTTATAACTAGACAATCGTATAAACAAGTGTGTGTGATATGTATTCACAGGGAGTTTATGAAGGAAATATAAACAATGCATGATGTTTAATTTTACAAGAGTTTATGAAGTAAATATAAACAAGTGTCTGTGGAACGAACGTTTAAACGAGCGTAACTTGATTATTTACAAGTTTGAATTGTGTACAAGGAAACAAATATGTACACGAACGAGTATTTATGTACAGGAAAAGATGGATGTACATAGGAGGGTTGAGACTTACACCATAAGGGTGACCCATTGGTTTGAAAGCAGTTTCACAGGGAATAATGCTCCTTTCAATACCAATGGTATTCAGTGTATATACAGACGAAACGGAAAACGAACGATCGAAGTTTATATGTGAAAAAGTATCTGTTTTATGTACAGATAAAAGATGGTATGAAAAGAATTTGATACGTACAAGGACAAGATATGTATGTACATAAAGAATGTGGGTTTGTGTATACACAAGTGAAGTGAAAACAAACGATCGAAGTTTGTCTGTACTTGAGTATAAAAAGTATCTGTGTTATGTACAGATAAAAATTTGTATGTATCTGAAAAGAGTTTGGTATGTACACAGAAATATTATGTACATAAAAGAATGTTATGGGACTTACACCGTGAGGGAGGCCCATGATCGATTAAGAAATTCGAGAGAAAACGAATTCGGTTTTATCGTTTAAATCGGATCGATCATGGCAAAAAGATGCAAGTTTGATGAAAAGTTTTGAAAAATGATTTTTGAAAGTGTTTTGAAATGTGAGGTTCATTTATGAGAAGTTTTGAAAAGAATCGGAAGTCGAAAGTTTGAAAAATTTACCTTTAAATGTGGTTTTGAAAAATGCTCGAAGCGTCGTTTTTGGCTCGATTAAAACATAATCAGATGAAAGTTTTTTCTGAAATTTTTTGCACTATCATAAAATAGATACATTTATTGACAAGTGTTCAAAAAATCACCTCAAAAAGATGAGTTTTGATTGGTTAAAAAAATGTCAAAGTTGCGAAGAAAACATGAAAAAATATGAAAAGTTTTGAAAAAATGGTCCATGGGAGGTTTGAACCCATGACCATTGGGGTGGCTACGTGGCAGAAAGTACTACGAGCGTGCTGGAAACCGCTGGGACAAGCATGATTTTGTGTTTTTGAATCAAAACACGTGTTAATAAAATATTGGAAAATTTGAATTTGAAAACTCAAGAACACGCGCGAATGCCCTGTTCTTCATTTTTGATTCTCAGATTTTGTAACTTGCTTGTTTCTTGATGAAATTGGAAGTTGTAAACATGAAAGTTGCTCGATTTTTCACAAGGAACACGATGGTGGATGTTAATTGCATTTATTTTTGGTCTAGCACGATTGAATTTCTGGAAATCACGAAGAACCCTAGAACTGTAATTTCTAATTGAAATGATGTGTAGTTGATGATTTTTCAAATTGTTTGAGGGTTAAGGATCGTGATAGGTGCAGAAAACAAATTGCCAAGAGCTTTTTCATTTAAATGCAAGGAATCATGATATTGAAGTTTGAGTTCTCACCTGTTCAAGCTGAGATCGAAGATGATGTTGGAGTGTTTCCATAATGGATTTGATGATTGCTATAGCACCAACGGATGTTAGAGAAGGTGTAGGAATGGTCTGCTTGCTTCGAATCACTTTGAATCACTCCAGCCAAGTCCACCTGCATCAATTGAAAATGGAAGCTCGATTTCTATGTTAAAGTTGTTACAGATTGTTGTAATGGATCTGCATCATCCCTATGATGTTCATGGATGATGTTTGGATGCTTGGAACACAAGTTAATCAAGCCTATCCAAGAATTCGAATCCTAAGACAGTTTGTTAAAGTTTGAAAAGCATGACATGTAATTCTGAGTTTCGGCTTAGTTCATGTTGCTTTTATGTTTTAGACAAGTTTGATATTGATTATGAAATGTGTTTGACACCAAAGTTCATCATAGTTTTCACTAAATTTCAAAATTGCAAGTTATCCTCACTTTGAACTATAATTCAAGAAATTGGAGAAAGTGGAAGGAAAGCATGAACTTGCATTGCTTTGGTGTGGTTTGAGCTTGAAAAGAATGCTCTATTTATAGGTCAAAAGTTCTGAAATGTTAGGCACAAGTACATGGCATTTGTAAATCAAAGTTACCTTAGAGGGCAAGAAAGACATTTGCCTTAAAAGGAAACTTCCTTTTTTCACCATGTGTTCAAATTTGATTCTATCCTTCAATTATTACCTCTAGCTGATATTTATCAGCTCTATCTTCAATTTGGCAAGGTGGCAAGTGTTCTAGAAGAAGAAATCAAGAAATGACCTATAATTTGAAGTTTTGAACTTTGAAAATCATGTTTATGGAGCCTTATGTTTCAATTTCAAAAGTATAGCTAGACTCCATGGATTTGAGAGTTCTTGGACATTTTGGAAATCTTGTTTCAAGAGCTACAACTTTCATGTTTTGAGTTTTTTTCAATTCAAAATGGAACTATGTGAAAAAATGGCATGCAGTTTGGAAAAAATACAAAATTTTAACACTTAGAAATTTTTCTAAGTGTTGAAAATTTTGACTTTTTGTTGACTTTTTCAAATTCTTTGATTTTTTATGATCATGATGGATCATTTGAATTATTTTGATGATTGAAAAAGTTTTGTCTTGAAAAAGTTGACCAAAAGTCAAAGTTTGACTTTTTCTGTGCAGATGAAATTTCATCAGATGTTTCAGAAATTGACTGATGAAGTCTGTGAACTTTTGTGATGTTTTGAACTCAGAAATTAGGTCAAGATGTTGTATCTAAGATATAATGACCAATCTCTATCCAAAAAAGTTATTCGTTGCTCAAAAAGTCAGAGAATACTCATGCTCGATCAAAACCCTAATTGGTCGATCCTCGATTGATCAATGAGAAAAATGGATATCTGAGGATTGAAGGTTGATGTTTTGATCAAGATAGGTCAAATGAAGTGAGTGAAGCTCAAACCCTAATTGATTGCCTCTTGAATCAGATGAAAATCTGATGAAACCCTAATTTTGCCCTGTGAATGCTACACCCGATTAATGCGCTCGAAATTAGTGATGCAATGATGCAAATGTAAGGTGGTATATTAGGTCAAAAATTGGGGTATGACAGATGCCCTATTTAAGTTTCTTTAACTCGAAAGATGAAGATGAATATCTTCGCTTTGATAGGTGTAAAGAGACTTAAATATCAGAATACGCAAATTTTGGACCTAAGATACCAAAAATGCGGATGATGCAAAATGATTGTAAAAGTTTCAACCAGATGATATCAAAGAAATGACATGGTGGGGAAAAATTTGTGAGGACGACTCGATCTGTTTAAGAAAAGAGGATCCTGTTTGTTGGGAAACAAGCAATATGTCTCATTGGGAAAAGAGATTCACAAAACATGTGAATATCTGCTTGCTTTGAGAAACAAAGGGATTACCTTCTGTCAGCCTTATGACAATGTTTAAGGTAAGTAAAGATGATATTACCAAGTATCAGCCTTGTGATAGTTTATGGTAATGAAGTATAAAGATATTACCAATTATCAGCAATGTGATAATTATAACAAGGTAAATCTTTTATGAAATTTTGTTGAGTATTCAGCTTTGTGAATATCAGACAAATGATGGAAACGGATCTCAAATGAATTTTGAAGATATTACCAATTATCAGCAAAGTGATAACTATAACAAGGTAAATCTTTGAGGTATATTACTGAGTATCCAGCCTTGTGAATAACAGACATTGAAAGAAACAGAACTCAAATGAGTTTCTATTTTCTTGGATAAAATCTTGCCGAGGATCTCTCTTTTGAGAAGACGCGGGCATTTTGATTGGAAGACACAGGTTTTCTTTTAAATAGAAAGACCACTGCTGGGGAATTTCTCGTACAGTTGAGATTTGACCTTGTTGAGAAGAACAAACTTTTTTGTGACAAGTTCAGGAATGAAAATAAGCGGCTCAAATGATGAGGCCATTGCTTATTGTTTTGTTGATTATAGACAGGGTTCTATCCAAGAACGAACTGGAAAGAAAAAAGTCAATCAAGACATTGTTCCAAATGAGGGATGATCTCAGCTGGGGAACAGGAGAGAGAAAAGATGTATTTCTCTGCTTTGGGATAATCTACTGGGGATATGATTGTACTTACATGAGTAAGTTTGATTTAGACCAGTGATATGGAAGCAAACATTTCGAGGAATGCAAAAATGCACGAATGATGCTACTATGTATGATGAATGTTATGAATGTCATATGCATGCTGACAATACTTGACAGAACACTAAAAGAGGTATTTGGGAAAAAGGATCACGTCGCAGTTTGAACAAATACTTAACAATATCCACAACAATGGTGTAGACGTTGCTGATGAAGGATCTAAGTTGCATGATTTAGACTTTCGGAGAAAGGCATTTTATTGGCAACCTTGTTGGGAATTCTTTTTGGATAAGAATACCGTCCTTTGATGATTCCTGCTGAGGAGAAAATGACTTCCGTAGCAGTTGTTCTATCCCTTGAATATTGAGACACTTATGGAGGAACTGTTGAAGTTCTTTCTATATTCAGAGTTCAAAGGAAAATTTTGCTTTTATTTCAAAATTTTGAAGTAAAAATTCATTTAAAACCTTTTAGTTTCAAAAAGTGATTTTCACAATAAAAAGCGTTATTTTGCAAAATAGCATAAAGCAAGAATTGCAAACAAAAGGCATAAGACTCAAATTTATTGATAGCATGGTAATCAGCCAAAGGCGTGATTCCATGAGCTATTTACAAAAGTTGGAAATGATAATTTATTGGGAAAAGGCTACATTGAAAGCAAATAACCGCTATTATCCCTAACAACTTTGAATTCCAACTGTGCTTGTTGCTTCAGAAGAGTTGATTGAAGATCCGTTGATGGAAGATTCTCCAAATTGACGAAGTACAGACTGATTGCAGTTACTTTGTCATTTTTTGTATCCTTATTTTTGCCTAGATTGCCTTTTCGGGTTTTCAATCTATCAGGATAATTTCTGTTTATTGTCTCTAATTTTTGCCTGGACCGCCTTTTCAGGTTTTCAATCCACCGAGACGCTCTTTTTTGCCTAAGCCGCCCTTTTCGGGTTTTCGACTTACCGAGCTGTTCTTTTGTTTTTTAGACAAAGTATTTCTTGACTGCATCAACATTCACAGGATGCGGGAGTTCATCACCGTCCATGGTTGTGAGAGTCATAGCACCGCCAGAAAAGCTTCTTTTGACGATGTATGGGCCTTCGTAATTAGGAGTCCACTTGCCCCCTGGAATCTGGTTGGAAAGACAGAATCTTTTTAAGCACGAGGTCGCCTTCTCGGAATTCACGAGGTCGGACCTTTTTGTCGAATGCTTTCTTCATTCTTCTTTGATACAATTGTCCGTGACACAGAGCAGTCAGGCGTTTTTCTTCGATTAGGTTCAGCTGGTCGTATCTGCTTTGACACCACTCGGCCTCAGATAACTTAGTTTCCATGAGAACTCTCATTGATGGGATCTCAACTTCTACGGGGAGCACCGCTTCCATGCCGTATACTAGAGAAAAAGGAGTTGCCCCTGTTGAAGTGCGTACTGAAGTACGATACCCATGCAGAGCAAATGGCAGGATTTCGTGCTAGTCTTTGTAGGTGATGACCATTTTCTGAACGATCTTCTTGATATTCTTGTTGGCAGCTTCAACGGCGCCATTCATCTTTGGCCGGTAAGGAGATGAGTTATGATGCTCGATCTTGAACTCCTCACATAGTTCTTTCATCATTTTGTTGTTCAAGTTCGATCCATTGTCTGTAATGATCTTACTTGGAATTCCATATCGGCAAATGAGGTTGTTCTTGATGAACCTCACAACCACTTGTCTTGTGACGTTGGCGTAAGACGCTGCTTCGACCCATTTGGTGAAGTAATCAATAACTACTAGAATGAAAAGATGTCCGTTGGACGCTTTTGGTTCAATCATTCCAATCATGTCAATGCCCCACATGGAGAAAGGCCACGGAGAGGAGAGAACGTTGAGTCGAGTCGGTGGCACATGGATCTTATCTGCGTAGATCTGGCACTTGTGACATCTCTTGACGTGTTTACAGCAATCAGATTCCATCGTTATCCAATAGTATCCTGCTCTCAAGATTTTCCTGGACATTGCATGCCCGTTTGAATGGGTTCCAAAGGACCCTTCATGCACTTCATGGATGATCGTGTCTACTTCTTGTCTGGTGACGCATCTGAGCAGGACCATGTCGAAGTTTCTTTTGTATAGCACATCTTCATTCAGGAAGAAATTTCTAGAAAGCCTCCTTAGAGTTTTCTTATCCTTGTACGATGCCCCAAGTGGGTACTCTCGTGTTTGAAGGAAACGTTTGATGTCGTGAAACCACGGTTTTTTCGTCGAAGACTGCTTCTGTTGCAAATACGTACGCAGGGTCTTTCAAGGCGTCTGATACGGATCTTAGGCATATCGTTCCAATCGTTGACTTTGAACATGGAAGATAGAGTGGCCAAGGCGTCTGCCATTCGATTCTGATCTCGAGGGATATGATGCAATTCAACTTTGTTGAAGAAAGTCAACAAACGTCTCGCATAATCTCTGTATGGAATCAAACTAAGATGATGAGTTTCATACTTGTCTTTGATCTGATTGATCACAAGGGCTGAGTCTCCATATATGTCAAGGATCTTGATCCTCAAGTCGATGGCTTCTTCGATACCTATGATACAAGCTTCGTATTCTGCGATGTTGTTGGTGCAATCAAATAGCAATCTGGCGGAAAACGGGATATGAGAACCCTCGGGAGTGATGATGACTGCCCCAATTCCATTGCCATAAACGTTAACTGCTCCATCAAAAATTAGGCCCCATCTAGATTCTGGATCTGGTCCTTCTTCGGGTAGCGGTTCGTCGCAATCTTTCATCTTCAAGTACATAACATCCTCGTCTGGGAAATCAAATTTGAGAGATTGGTATTCGTTGAGCGGCTGATAAGCCAAGTGATCGGCGAGAATGCTTCCTTTGACCGCTTTTTGAGCGCGGTACTGGATGTCATATTCAGATAACAGCATCTTCCATCGAGCAATTCTTCCCGTTAAGGCAGGCTTCTCAAAGACATACTTGATTGGATCCATTTTGGAGATTAACCAAGTTGTGTGGTTGATCATGTACTGGCGGAGACGTTTTGAAGCCCATACCAAAGCGCAGCATGTTTTCTCGAGCATGGAGTAACGAGTTTCATAGTCTGTGAACTTTTTACTCAAGTAGTAAATGGCATGCTCCTTCTTACCGGTGTCATCTTGCTGTCCAAGTACGCAGCCCATGGATTCTTCTAGCACGGCAAGGTACATGACTAATGGTCTTCCTTCCACTGGAGGGATCAATATTGGTGGTTCTGACAGGTATTCCTTGATACTGTCGAAAGCTTTTTGGCAATCTTCTATCCACACAACCTCTTGATTTTTGCGGAGAAGCTTGAATATCGGCCCACAAGTAGCAGTCATTTGAGAGATGAATCTGGAGATGTAATTCAATCGTCTAAGAAATCCTCTTACTTGCTTTTCTGTGTGTGGCGCAGTCATTTCTTGAATAGCCTTGACTTTGTCAGGGTCCATTTCGATACCTCTTTGACTGACGATGAAACCTAGGAGTTTTCCAGATCTTACCCCAAAGGTGCATTTGTTAGGATACAGGCGAAGCTGGAATTTCCTTAGTCGTTGAAACAAATTCAAGAGATATTCTATATGCTCTTCTTCAGTGTCAGACTTTGCTATCATGTCGTCTACGTAGACTTCGATCTCTTTGTGCATCATGTCGTGGAAGAGAGTGGTCATCGCCCTTTGGTAAGTTGCGCCTGCATTCTTTAATCCAAACGGCATTACTTTGTAGCAAAAAGTGCCCCATGGCCTGATGAAGGATGTCTTCTCCATGTCTTCGGGAGCCATTCTGATTTGATTATAACCAGAGAAACCATCCATGAAGGAAAAGACGTTGAATTTTGCAGTGCTATCCACTAGTATGTCAATATGCGGAAGCGGGAAATCGTCTTTCGGACTTGCCTTGTTCAGATCCCGGTAGTCAACACACATTCTGACCTTTCCGTCTTTCTTGGAGACAAGTACTATGTTGGCTAGCCATTGAGGATATTCAAAAGTGACGAGAAAACCTGCGTCGAGCTGCTTTTGAACTTCCTTTTTGATTTTATCAGCCATATCAGGGTGAAATCTTCTCAGTTTTTGCTTAACTGGTGGACACTCCGGTTTTAATGGCAAATGATGCTCCACGATGCTGGTATCTAACCCTGGCATGTCCTGGTAGGACCAAGCGAACACATCAACATATTCTTTGAGAAGATCTATCAGTTTGCTCTTGACGTTGCTGTCGAGTGAGGCTTCGATATTTACTTCTTTTTTGTCTTCTTCAGAACCCAAGTTGATTGCTTCTAGAGGTTCTTTGTGAGGCTGAATGATCTTTTCCTCGTGCTTTAGCAGTCTAGAAATTTCATCTGGGATCTCTTCTTCAACTTCTTCCTCGGCGACTTCACAGGGGATTTCAAAGTTGGGAGAGAGCATAGAGTTATTGCTTTCAATGGATTTGTCCATCTGTTAATCTGCATATTTGATTTATGTTTGATTAATTAACTCCTTATCATCATTTTTTTGAAGAAAGTTAATGTGAAAGTGTATGCAGATTAATTTTTTTATTATTTTTGAAGATTTTTTTTTATGTGTTTTTGAGGATTATCATTTCCAAAAAAGGGTAAAAATGAAAATAAACACAAAGTGTGGAAACAAAACAACGTGTTTTATTTATGATTCACAATATGAAACAGGCCCTAAAATACAAACTCATTTGTCTTGGGCAAGATAAAGAGAAATTATTTAAAAGCTAAACCCTATAAAACATCTCTTCCCTCTGGGTGAAGCGAGAGTTCAAAACAAAAGCAAAGATAAACTACTTAGAACTAGGAGCGTTAGTCCGAACTTCAACAGGTTTCCAGTAGTGGCGAACTCCTTGGAAGTCGAGGTACTCGGGTAATTTTCCGCTTGGCTTAATCCTCGAGTAGACTTTGGTCGTTGGTTGAGCAGGTTTTTAAGACTCTAGACGACGGACCTTGCCTTTCGTGCTGCTAAGGCAGTCTTCTTCCGCTTGATGAATAGATCGGGAAGTATGGGATATAGCATATGTATTTCCTGTTGGCCTCTGTGTTGAATTTTGGGGATGTACCCTTCAATCTTCTGAGTGAAGAGACTCGTTGTCGGCGACACTTTCCACTTCGTATCCTGAATCGTACTCCTGATCTTCAGTGATCATGTTGATGTAGTGATAATCCAGATCTGGTTTAGTGAATTCCACAGGCGTGTTACAACAGAGATCTTCATTCAGGACCTCGATTGGCTAATTAGACTGAGAAGACGAGTATGCTTCCTCTGATTGACTAGGATACTCAAAAGAATCACCCCATCCTGTGGGTTGGATATCTTCGATTCTGATTCTCGAGCTTTCTGGCGCAGTATATTTCACCATGTAGTCAAATTTACCACTGGGTTCTCCCAAGGTATCCCAAACTTCAGAAGGGACAGGTGGATTCTCATGTCGCTGCAGGGACATGTCTTTGAATTGATCAATCGGCGCGTACAATTCCTCTTGAGACACATATTCGGGAATGTTTAAATAAGTACTCCACTCTTGATTCGGAGGATCGTCTTCATTATCTTCAATGGTTACAACGCTTCTTGGAGAACAGGTTTAAGAAACCCCACTGTTGAAGACTTCTTTAATTGGACGAAGTGCTTCGTCCTTTTGCTTGTCTTTGGAGAATACGGGTGTGAACCCGAGTCCGGCTTTCGTCTCGTTCTTGACAGGTTTGATTACTTGTCCTCATCCTTCAGCATTGCCATCTTTCACTATCTGTGCCGCTTCTTTATATGAAGAGATAGATGATCTGTTTTTGCTGGTAGATTCATCTTCTAACGGATGTTCGGGGAAGCGTGTTCCTTCAATGTCATTAGCTGTGATGAAAGAGAAATTGGACAAATGGCTTACAAGCAAAGCTTGTTCACCGCTGATAGTCACCAACTTTCCATTTACTGTGAATTTTAATTTCTGATGAAGAGTAGAAGTTACTGCTCCTGCCTCGTGGATCCAAGGTCTTCCTAGTAGACAACTGTAAGCAGCTGGTACGTCCATGACTTGGAAAGTAATTTGGAAAGTGTGCAAACCAATTGTCATCGGGAGATCAACTTCCCCAATAACTGACTTCCTTGATCTATCGAAAGCTCTTACTACTATGTCATTGAACTTCATTGGTGTCCCTTTGTAAGCCAAACGAGCGAGTGTCATCTTTGGTATTACGTTCAAATATGAACCAATATCTACCAATACATTGGACAGGGAATCTGATTGGCAAATCATCGAGATGTGCAAGGCCAAATTGTGATCTTTCCCTTCCTCTGGAAGTTCCTCATCACTGAAACTTAGATTATTACAAGCTTTTATGTTGGCGACAATACCTCCAAACTGGTCGTAGTCACATCATGGTCTACATAGGCTTGGTCTAGTACCTTCATTAAAGCTTCTCGATGAGCTTCGGAGTTGAGGAGCAGAGACAGTATTGAAATCTTGGAAGGAGTCTGCATCAGTTGATCCACGACTCGGTATTCGCTTTTCTTGATTAATTTCAGTATCTCATCAAAATCTGCGTTGACGTTGGCTTTATCAGGAGGACCAACATTTGTGCTTGGGTTATCAACGGGAATCGTTGCAGGATTCTCGAAAGGTATGTTAACTGGATTTTGTCTGACAACAGGAACTGCAGGCGGTCTTGGTGGCAATGGAGTGTGCACTCGTCCACTTCGTGTCACTCGTCCGATTGTTATATTGACATTAGCTGGAAGAGTAGGCATGGGTTTCTCCTTCCCATCCTCTATCAGGGTTGCATTGTATTGGTAAGGAATTGCTTTGGTAGAACTGTATGGAACAGGACCGGGTAAGCAAATCACCAAAGGAGACTCTGGGGTGCTGGAACTGTTGCATTCAATCTCCACATGTTTGGGTACGTTGAAACAAGGGATGATAACGTTTACTTCGGGATTTTCCGAGTTGATATCTGAGACTAAAAGCTCATGCGGAAAATGCCCTACTGTATTTACGTCATGGTCATCTCTTTCAGAGATCCGTGGGTCACCGATATCTAATAATCGAATATCTCGCTCTTATGGTGGGACATCCTTGAATATCTTTGAAGCGAGCGTTGCAAGCGTAATCGTGCTTGGTGAAGGCGCATAGTATCAGATGCTTCATGGAGATGCACCAAGTTTCCTCTGATCAGGTTTACGTCTGTAACGAGATACCTGTCTGTATTTCTCAGTATCAAACTCACTGAATGTCCACTGTGACTGGGAAGCGGATTGGCTTGCACGTTCGGACTTGTATTTCTGAAGGAAAGAAGATTAGATCTCTAATCTAATCTTCGCCTTTAATGCTATGCAATGCTCAAGGTCATGGCCTGGTGCCCCTTGGTGAAAAGGGCAAGATACGTCTGTTTTGTACCACCATGGCAATTTTTCGGGAACCGGAGGTGGTGATCTTGTTTGTATCAAATTCTTTTCTATTAGCGCAGGGTAAAGCTCTGTGTAAGTCATTGGAATTGGGTCGAATTGCGTGACCCGAGTGTAATACGGTGAACTGACTTTATAGGTTTTTGTATCACAAATGTGCGGATAGCAAGAGTCGCCACCAACTTTTATTTTTATCCAATTAAGGGAAGGTAAAAGTACAGAAAAAGACCTTCGTTAGATTCTGAGTACGGGAGAATGGTTATGAAAAGGGAAGGTATTAGCACCCCTTTCCATCCGTAGTTATCTACGGGCTCTTAGTTGCTCTTAGATCACTTTAAAAATTGCTTTCTGTGTGTTTGAAAATGTTTTGAAAGGCATTTCGCTTTGACTTTGTAATGATTCATGTAGGAATGTATACAAAGTGTTCGGAAATGTTTCGTTTTGAAAAGAATTTGAACTTTGATAAAAGTGTGAGGTGTGAAAAGTATTTGATAGAGCAAGCAACTAAAAGTCTTATTACCTACTCAGAATTGGTCGTTTTTTGTATTGTTTTACTTTCCTTTAGAATAGTGCTATCCATACCATTAGTTAGTAGGTAGCTCCATTCGTTGGATGTAGAAGGGACATTCGAAGGGACATCGGATGGTCATAGAAGGCAACTTGTAGGAAGTATCCTAGCACATTCGAAGGGACTATCATCATTTTTCGTAGGCGACAATCGAGGGTCAAGATCATGTATTCGGAGGCGACATCGTGGGTCTTATGATCTTTGTATCGAAGGGACTATGATGATTTGTTTGGAAGGAAACGGTGCTTGAATACCTCTACGTTCGAGGGACATGACCATTTGTAATCGTAAAGGCAACGAGAGAGAATTACCCTAAGGGGTGCGTGTGTGAAAGAAGTGTGTTGATTTCAGGTATATGTTATCTTGAAAATTAGTGGACTATGTTCGATTTTATCTTGCCATACACGCCTAGTTACTAGCAGTTTATAGGGTGCGGAAATTAAAATGCGGAATGTAAAGATGCGGAAAGATAAATGTCCTACGCTATTACATGGCTTTGGGGCAGATACATAATTTAAACTTGCGGAAAATAAAAGCCTAAGTTAAACTATTACATCCCATAAACAGTTACATTATTAGAAAAATGAAACGATAAAAGAAAAATCGTCCGAAACGAGATAACCTGCAAGAGAATGAGAAATCGGAAAATACGAGAGAAATCGAATAAGAGGAAAATGTTAGTAAAAATGCAAATTTTTAAATGAGAAAGATATGACATGCTGGAAATAACATAAATATGCTAAAATAATTTTTTGGGATTTTTTGGATGCAATTTAATAATTAAAAACTAATTAAAAGTGATTAAAATGCAAAAATCGAAATAAAATTAAATATGCATGCAAAATTATATTTTTTAATTTTATAAATTAAATAAGTATTTTCTGAAAATAAATGCAAAAGGAAAAAATATTTTGATGGTTTTTTAATGCATGGATAAAAATATGAAATTAATTAAAATAGATGCAAAATATTAAATAAATAAGAAAATAGAAAAATAGTTGAAAAGTAAAGTTTGTAAAAGAAAAAGAATGGAACCGGTGCCAGTGAGATTCGAACCCACAACCTTTGAGAGCATCTTTCCAAAAGCCAAGCCTTAACCACTGCGCCATGTTGCAATTGGTGTTTGAAAAGCTGGAAACAATTGGATTTGAATGATGACGCGTCAGGGATAAGTTTGAAAACGAGTCAGCGTGCGTGGACCCCAGTCAGCGTGAACAAACGAATCGGAGCAAGCCATCGTGCCACGCCAGCCTCGCCGGTCTTCGTCCCAGTCAACGACGCCGGAGCCCCTAGCTCCGATCGTCTTCTCCGACGAGACAAACCTGAAAACTCAAAAAATAAGCAAAATAAAAAGCCCTATGGTACCTTACCCCCCTAAATCGGACCTTCTGAATCCAATGGTGATATTTGTTTTGGCTAAAAACACTTGTATAAGGCTGTTCGATTCAAACAGCTCAGAATGCCCTAACCATGGCGTTTCGAGTTTCACACGTTTAAGCTTGCATGAGATGGGTTATTCGTGACCTAATGAACGTCCTGAGTTCAAATATACACACCAAAAACATTAACAATGCATGAAACATCAAAATCGAAAATAAGAAAATTCCAAATCGGTGAGAGCTGGATATCGCGATCTGGGCAGTCTGGGCTTTGAGCAAGAGTTGTTTCTGATTCCTGGGAACCTCTAGAGCACGTTTGGATGGCTGGCACACCTTGAATCTTGCTAGAAATTGAAATTCGAATTTCACAAGTTTTGAGAAATTTTTTGCAAGAATAAGGGTTATGCTTTGAGCTAGGGTTTCGTGTGGCTTGTGATACAGCTTGCTTGGTATTTATAGAAGAGTTTGAGAGAGGAAAAACCAAGGAAAAAGATTGGATCATCAATGTGCATTTATATTTTTTCAAATAAAATCAAATATTGACAAAAATTTGATTTTCTCATCAATGTAGAGGCTAACACGAAATTGGTAAGATTCATGGGCTTTCTTGGACCCCAAGCATGATATAAAATCATTCCTTCTGAAAAAATACTTTATTTTCATATTTTATATGATTTAATTTTGAATTAAATGGTTTAAAATCCAAAGATAAATCATAAAAATAGAAAATTACCATGGCCAAGCATTTATGGGTCAAAAATGATATCATGAACAAGTTTGGATCAAAAGATTATAGGCCCATTTGGAAAATTTTGCATTTTGACCAAAATGTCCTTTTGTGCAATTGTCCAAAATTGCCCAACTTTTGAGTAGTGTATCTTGCTCAATTTTCCACATTTTTGAGTGTTCTTGGACTTTATGGAAAGCTCTAAGAGTCCTCTAACCAACCTTTTTGGTCTCATCTCAATTGGAGTTTCCATGCTCAATATATCTTCAAAACAAAATGTTGGCTTTTTGTTGACTTTGAAAATGACCTGTAATATTTTGAGCCATACCTCTCAAATGAAGCATTTTTTGGACATTCTTGTGAGACATGAAGTTGTAGAGAATTGAATTTCCTTCAAAACAAGAGGTGGTGGAAAAATGTCTGAGAAAGTATGAGAAAGTTATGATCAGTCAAAGTTCAGTTGACTTTTCATCTAGAAACCCTAATTTAGAAAGTTTGACTTTTGAGCAAATCTTGAGTTTTCTTGATGAATCATGATCAACCCTTGATCAAATGATGAATGTAACTTCAAAATGAGGATGTTGACCAAAAATTATGAAGTTTGACTGTATGTTGACCACAGTTGACTTTTTGTCCAATACAACTGATTTCCAACTATCTGAGCAATTGTTTGAGGAAACTTGACTTGTAAGGCTTGTAACTTGACATGGAGAATCTTTGAAGCATATGAGGAGGCATGATGATCATTGGAGATGTTGGAAGTCCATCTTGATCTGAGAAATACCAAACCCTAGTTTGGGTTGATTGTCTAGGAGAAAGCTTGTCTGATCAACTCTTGAGGAATCTTTGAGCATGGATGTATGGAATATCTTGAGAAGATGGAGGGAAAATTTTGGGGTATGACACCGAGGCGCACGATTTTGATTGTTAAACTGCTGAGCCTGTTGACGAGGCTGTTGAGTTTGTTGATTTTGTTGAAATTGCGGAGCAATTCCTGTGTTTGGAGTTGTGTTGACGGCGGGTGCTATGGCAGCTACCTGTCGTTGTTGAATGACATTCTTACGCGGTTTCCCTCGGGATACCATTCCTATGTCATGTTCCTTTTTCTTTGGAAAACTGGTCCCCACCTTCCTAGTTCCACTAGAAGATCTTGCTTCCTTGGTTAGGCGTCCGGTTCGAACCCCTTCTTCTAATTGCATTCCCATGCTCACCATCTCGGTGAAATCTCCAGGAGCGCTAGCGATCATTCGCTCATAGTAGAATGAGCCAAGAGTATTCAAGAATACCTTAGTCATCTCCTTCTCTTCCAAGGGCGGGTTGACTTGGGCAGGAATTTCCCTCCATCGTTGCGCATATTCTTTGAATGTCTCTCTTTCTTTCTGAGACATGGAGCGGAGTTGGTCCCTATCGGGAGCCATATCCAAGTTGAACTTATATTGTTGTACGAATGCTTCACCTAAGTCATTGAATGTTTGGATACTTGCGCTGTCTAATCCCATGTACCACTTCAGTGCGGCACCGATGAGACTATCTTGGAAGTAGTGGATTAACAACTGGTGATCGTCGTTGTATGTGGACATTTTCCTGGCATACATCGTGAGATGACTTTGTGGACAGGAGTTTCCTTTGTACTTTTCAAAGTCAGGGACTTTGAATTTCGCAGGTATCCTTACGCGAGGAACCAAGCACAGATCCTGGGCGTTTTTCCCAAACAGTTCTTTTCCTCGAATCGTTTTTATCTCAAGCTGCATTTTGAGGAGTTGTTCCTAGAGATTCTCCATCGAGCCACGGGAATTCGTGTTATTGCCTGGAGTATGGTGAACTTCTTCGTCTATGGTAGCGTGCACTACGGAAGCTGAGTTCGTCATAATTGGTTGAGAAACCGGCATTGTTACTTGTGGAAGAGTTACTCCATGCTGCGGAGTAAATGTAGAGTTTTGCTGCAAAGTAGGTATTTCAAGCGAGGTTGTTTGCACTTGAGAAGTCGGCTGGAGAAATTTGATGCCAAAGTTGAAATTCATGCCCCATGGATAGCCTTCTGGCATGCTGAAAGGTGAACTACTGACTGCGACAGCTGAAACTGGAGTAGTAGTGTCTTCTGAGATCGCTGCTTGGTTTTGACTGCTCGATGCTGCTTGTTGACTTTGTGCTGCGGCCAATGAGTTGACAAAAGATGTGAGTCTCTCCACTTCTTCTTGTAGTGTTGTTACTGTACTAACGAAGTTCAACATTCTCTTGTTCAAATCCTTCCATTACTTTTCTTCTTTTTGATCTTGTATCGTATGTTCGAGTTGGCTGTGGACGCGGTCGAGAAACTCTAAGACGCGACAACTTGGCAATCTTTTCCTATCTGTTCAAACTGTTCAAAGATCAGACTCTAGACAATAGACTTAAATGCAAAGTATGATGCATGATTATGATTGTAAAGAAAGATTTCCAAAGAATTTATGCTAAAAAGAGATATTTCTGGCAAATATTTGGATGGAAAACACAAATTTATTGATTATTGAAAGAAGATTACAACAATTCTGTTTTTTGGAGCATTGCTCACACAAATGATAAAATAAATGATAAAATTACAAACTAAATTGAACTAATTAAATGTCTTCGTCGGATAAAGATCTAAAGGCTTGATGTAGTTTCAACTTCAGGATTTCCTTTCCATAGTGAGCTTTCAGTTCATCTTTCTCGGTTTTTAGCTTGTTAATGACTTTCTTCCACTCGTCGGGAACAGGATCGCTGGTTGTCATTTCCTCAAGCTTCCTCTTTCTTTCTTTGACGTATCTTTTGATCGCGTTATCTTTCTGGCGAATCTTCTCATCTTTCTCCATGAGCCATTCATCCTGGAAGTAAAGCGTATTTTCATGATCTTTGACTTGCTTCTTGAGCTTCTCATTCTCAAGATTAGTCTTAAGGAACTTGTTTTCCAAGGCCTCTTTTTCAAACCTTATTTTGGCCAAAGCTTCTTGGTATTCTCCCATAGTTTCGACGGGAAAAATTGTTAATTTGGAAGCGGTTGAGAACATGGGTTCTTCATAAGCGTAAGGCATTCGAAATTCTTTCGCTCTTTTCTTTACCCAAGAAGTGTAGGTTTCCATGGCTACACAATTCTTTGCCTTACCCTTTTCTTTCTTTCGGATGTGATGCCAAGCTCTGATCATTCTAGCCTTCAATCCTTGGGAATCTTCTCCTTTGTGATAAAAATAACTCTCTACTGTAAAACCAAGAGGTTTACTAGAATTTGCGTATCCGAGTTGACGTCTCGCCAGGAATGGGTTGTAGTTGATTCCTCCTTTTGTACCAATGAGAGGTACGTTGGCGAATTCTCCACAGCTCTCAATGATTTCCATCTCATTATCTGCCAAGGTATACCAATGGATATCGTCGTTTGTAAGAGACATGAGTCTTCGAGACCAATGCCATTCATCTTTGTTTTCACGGAAGATAGGAGATTTAGGTAAGTGTGAGACAATCCATTTGAAAAACAGAGGTACACAACACACGATAGTTCCGTCTCCTTGACGATTTCTATGATGAATAGAGACATACGTGTCACCAAGTAGAGTGGGAACGGGATTTCCAATCAGAAAGATCCTTATGGCGTTGATATCAACGAAATTTGGGACGTTGGGAAATAACACCAATCCATAGAGGAGTAAAGCTAAAATAGCTTCAAAGGCTACCATACTACCAGCTGCAGAAAATTTGAGAGCCTTCTCCATTAGGAACTTTGAAGTTAGTCCTAAGAGTTTTCCTCTGGTAGTTAGGTTTTTGTCTATCTCAGATTTCTTTAAGTGAGTCATCGTTGCAATGACTGGTGACTTAGGAATGGCTTCCAAACCATTGAAAGGCACTTTGTCTGATACTGAGATACCTAGGATGTGCGCGTACTCTTCCAAAGTAGGCATCAACTGATAATCAGGGAAAGTGAAACAGCGATAGACTGGATCGTAAAACTGAACGAAAGTTTTGAGAAGTCCTTCATCAACGTTAGTGTTCAGAAGAGTTAAAAGAGTTCCATAGCGTTTTCTGAAATCCGAGGGATCTTCTACCAAGGATGCCAATTCTTTTAACTTTCCTACATCAGGAATTATAAAGCTGTATCTCTTGGTGAATCTTCCTCTGACGTCCATCACTCTAACCTAAAATATTTTACAAAGAAAAATCTCTAAATTCTTTGGAAATGGGAAGAGAAATGAAGTTTTTTTTTTGAATGAATGAATGCATGAATGCGGCAAACATGGTTAGTAGTTATACACACGGTCAAGTGTTTGAAGTCACGAGCATGAGGCCAACGATAAGAATCAAACGTGGGTAAGTTCTAAGGGCTTATTCATCTGTGAAACGGGTTCTACTGATAATACAGGCTCAACACTCCTCTTTGAAATATTATCGGATTTGTTGAATACTCGATGGTCCAATAATATTTTTTCAAGAGAAACTCGCCTGATCGTAGTCTCGCATGACAATTACTCTAGGCTTACGCCCGAATAATCTCTGCACTACACCCTAAATGGCCGGGATGGGTTATGTGTTCTACAGCCAACTCAGCTTCGCAAGTCCCCTTGAAAGCAAAATGTCTTCGAAAATACTTGCTAAACATAAATACCCCCAAGACAACCTCCACCGAGAGAGAGAGATATTAACTTCGTAAGTATTGAGACTTCTCACGTATTAATACCTCCACCTAGATCTTAAAAATGTTTCTTAAATCCGGGTTAGGATTTCTTTCCATCAGATGAAATCGCGAAAACACACAATAAAGAAAAAACAGACATATGCATAATATGAAAGCTTATCCCCTTTCTTTTCTTTTTGAAAACAAAAAAAAGCTTGGTGCTATTGAGCAGAGTCACATTTTTTTTTGAAAATCAAAGTTTCAGCGTACTCCCCAGCAGAGTCGCCATTTTTCCTGTTCGCATTAAAAGGTGACGCGCTAGAGGATTCAAATATGAATTCAGATCCTCTGGCTCGAAATGATTTACTCTTTTGATTTGTTTATAAAGATGCCGCGAGCATCAAGCTTTATTATTTTCAACACAAGAAAGATGATTTAATGATTATGAAAAAGGGGAAAGCTGTTAATACCCTCAATTGATATTGATATGCGTAACGACTAGCGCAAACTAGACGCAACGCATTGGGGAGATTTTGAGTAAGGCGGTTTGTTATATAAAGGGAATGGATGGAGCGCCCTAAATATATATGGTTATCCATAGCTTTATATATGAATATGTTTGATATGTTTGTGTGTTTTTTAATTGCTATTTCTATGATTGGGAAAGTTTCTCCTTTGGGATTTTAAGAAAGATAGATTATGTGGGATCCTAATGTTTGTTATTATTGTGCTCGCAAAGATCTTTGGATCTTCTGCATACATATCCCCTAGTGGGAATCAGAGCATTTGTAGCTCGGATCTAAAGGGATCTATGGTTTGTTTGGTCTGAGAGAGAAAGAAATTTGCTCGGCAAGGATGAGACCTTGTGCCTACGTATTCTCAAAAGGATGTTGAGAAAGTCAGAGCAATCGTAGTTCCCACTTATGCTAGTGGAAAGCAACGGAATGTTAGTAAGAGACAGACAAATGTCATCTTAATAAAAAATGTATCTAATCTATTTCATCACATACATTTTTGAACAAAAGTTTGATTAATGAAAATCTTTCATCGTAAGCTATCGGTGTTTTGCTTGAGTATACAAGCGTTACCACTTACATGTTTAAGAAAGATGTTTGAAAAAAAAAAGATGATTGAATCTTTTAACTGTAAGCATTAGGTGTTTTGCTTGAGTGTACAAGCGTTACCACTTACAATTAAGAGATGTCTTTGTTAGAAAAGAGTTTGAAAAGTTTTTGACTGTATGTGATGTGATAGATGAGATACTTCTTCCATAGAGATGATAAACGTCTAAATCTCGAGGAGAAATTGATTGGATTAAAGGGATGCTTTTAAGAAGCCCATGGGTCCTTGTATTGTAAGCCCAAGTGGAGGCATTCCGAGGGTCATCGAGGGTCCTTGTATGAAGCTCAAGAGGAAGCTATAGGGTATGGCTGGCTTTGTCTTAAAAGGGATTTCACCGGGAAACCATCCTTTTGGAATTAAGAGCAATTTCACCGGGAAATTATACTCTCAGGGTTCTATCCTAACGCGGGTGATTCTTTGTATTGGAAGCCCAATAGGAGGCTGTTAAGAGATTTTATGGTCTCTTTCATTGTATGATACCCAAGAGAAGGCTAAACTCAATGAGGAGTTCTTTTGAACGAAGCCCAATAGGAGGCTGACTCAACAGGGGAGTGTGTCTTATATGAAGCCTAAGCGGAGGCTAAACTCAGATGAATGAGTTTTCTTATATGAGGCCTAAGAGGAAGCTAACTCTGTGGGGAGAGTTATCTTGTATAAAGCCCAAGCGGAGGCTAATTGTGGGGAACCTATTGGTTAGACTAGTTGTTATGTTATAACTAGACAATCGTATAAACAAGTGTGTGTGATATGTATTCACAGGAGTTTATGAAGGAAATATAAACAATGCATGATGTTTAATTTTACAAGAGTTTATGAAGTAAATATAAACAAGTGTCTGTGGAACGAACGTTTAAACGAGCGTAACTTGATTATTTACAAGTTTGAATTGTGTACAAGGAAACAAATATGTACACGAACGAGTATTTATGTACAGGAAAAGATGGATGTACATAGGAGGGTTGGGACTTACACCATAAGGGTGACCCATTGGTTTGAAAGCAGTTTCACAGGGAATAATGCTCCTTTCAATACCAATGGTATTCAGTGTATATACAGACGAAACGGAAAACGAACGATCGAAGTTTATATGTGAAAAAGTATCTGTTTTATGTACAGATAAAAGATAGTATGAAAAGAATTTGATACGTACAAGGACAAGATATGTATGTACATAAAGAATGTGGGTTTGTGTATACACAAGTGAAGTGAAAACAAACGATCGAAGTTTGTCTGTACTTGAGTATAAAAAGTATCTGTGTTATGTACAGATAAAAATTTGTATGTATCTGAAAAGAGTTTGGTATGTACACAGAAATATTATGTACATAAAAGAATGTTATGGGACTTACACCATGACGTGAGGGAGGCCCATGATCGATTAAGAAATTCGAGAGAAAACGAATTCGGTTTTATCGTTTAAATCGGATCGATCATGGCAAAAAGATGCAAGTTTGATGAAAAGTTTTGAAAAATGATTTTTGAAAGTGTTTTGAAATGTGAGGTTCATTTATGAGAAGTTTTGAAAAGAATCGGAAGTCGAAAGTTTGAAAAATTTACCTTTAAATGTGGTTTTGAAAAATGCTCGAAGCGTCGTTTTTGGCTCGATTAAAACATAATCAGATGAAAGTTTTTTCTGAAATTTTTTACACTATCATAAAATAGATACATTTATTGACAAGTGTTCAAAAAATCACCTCAAAATGAGGAGTTTTGATTGGTTAAAAAAAATGTCAAAGTTGTGAAGAAAACATGAAAAAATATGAAAAGTTTTGAAAAAATGGTCCATGGGAGGTTTGAACCCATGACCATTGGGGTGGCTACGTGGCAGAAAGTACTACGAGCGTGCTGGCAACCGCTGGGACAAACATGCTTTTGTGTTTTTGAATCAAAACACGTGTTAATAAAATATTGGAAAATTTGAATTTGAAAACTCAAGAACACGAGCGAATGCCCTGTTCTTCTTCTTTGATTCTCAGATTTTGTAACTTGCTTGTTTCTTGATGAAATTGGAAGTTGTAAACATGAAAGTTGCTCGATTTTTCACAAAGAACACGATGGTGGATGTTAATTGCATTTATTTTTGGTCTAGCACGATTGAATTTCTGGAAATCACGAAGAACCCTAGAACTGTAATTTCTAATTGAAATGATGTGTAGTTGATGATTTTTCAAATTGTTTGAGGGTTAAGGATCGTGATAGGTGCAGAAAACAAATGGTCAAGAGCTTTTTCATTTAAATGCAAGGAATCATGATATTGAAGTTTGAGTTCTCACCTGTTCAAGCTGAGATTGAAGATGATGTTGGAGTGTTTCCAGAATGGATTTGATGATTGCTATAGCACCAACGAATGTTAGAGAAGGTGTAGGAATGGTCTGCTTGCTTCGAATCACTTTGAATCACTCCAGCCAAGTCCACCTGCATCAACTAAAAATGGAAGCTCGATTTCTATGTTAAAGTTGTTACAGATTGTTGTAATGGATCTGCATCATCCCTATGATGTTCATGGATGATGTTTGGATGCTTGGAACACAAGTTAATCAAGCGTATCCAAGAATTCGAATCCTAAGGCAGTTTGTTCAAGTTTGAAAAGCATGACATGTAATTCTGAGTTTTGGCTTAGTTCATGTTGCTTTTATATTTTAGACAAGTTTGATATTGATTATGAAATGTGTTTGACACCAAAGTTCATCATAGTTTTCACTAAATTTCAAAATTGCAAGTTATCCTCACTTTGAACTATAATTCAAGAAATTGGAGAAAGTGGAAGGAAAGCATGAACTTGTATTGCTTTGGTGTGGTTTGAACTTGAAAAGAATGCTCTATTTATAGGTCAAAAGTTCTGAAATGTTAGGCACAAGTACATGGCATTTGTAAATCAAAGTTACCTTAGAGGGCAAGAAAGACATTTGCCTTAAAAGGAAACTTCCTTTTTTCACCATGTGTTCAAATTTGATTCTATCCTTCAATTATTACATCTAGCTGATATTTATCAGCTCTATCTTCAATTTGGCAAGGTGGCAAGTGTTCTAGAAGAAGAAATCAAGAAATGACCTATAATTTGAAGTTTTGAACTTTGAAAATCATGTTTATGGAGCCTTATGTTTCAATTTCAAAAGTATAGCTAGACTCCATGGATTTGAGAGTTCTTGGACATTTTGGAAAGCTTGTTTCAAGAGCTACAACTTTCATGTTTTGAGTTTTTTTCAATTCAAAATGGAACTATGTGAAAAAATGGCATGAAGTTTGGAAAAAACACAAAATTTTAACACCATGATGGACCATGATGATTGAAAAACACAAAATTTTAACACCATGAAAATTTTGACTTTTTGTTGACTTTTTCAAATTCTTTGATTTTTTATGATCATGATGGAGCATTTGAAGTATTTTGATGATTGAAAAAGTTTTGTCTTGAAAAAGTTGACCAAAAGTCAAAGTTTGACTTCTTCTGTGCAGATGAAATTTCATCAGATGTTTCAGAAATTAACTGATGAAGTCTGTGAACTTTTGTGATGTTTTGAACTCAGAAATTAGGTCAAGATGTTGTATCTAAGATATAATGACCAATCTCTAGCCAAAAAAGTTATTCCTTGCTCAAAAAGTCAGAGAATACTCATGCTCGATCAAAACCCTAATTGGTCGATCCTCGATTGATCAATGAGAAAAATGGATATCTGAGGATTGAAGGTTGATATTTTGATCAAGATAGGTCAAATGAAGTGAGTGAAACTCAAACCCTAATTGATTGCCTCTTGAATTAGATGAAAATCTAATGAAACCCTAATTTTGCCCTGTGAATGCTACACCCGATTAATGCTGTTCTGAGCTGTTAGTGATGCAATGATGCAAATGTAAGGTGGTATATTAGGTCAAAAATTGGGGTATGACACCCTTTTTCTCCCAAAATGAATGTTGAAAGGCCACACAATTACAATCTTGTATGCATAAATCCTCACAAGTACTATGTAGTTACAAATTTCAATATAATGAAAGTCATAACCATAAAACTCAACATTCTTCATCTCTAAAAAGGTTGACTCACTTTTGTTACAAGTGAAATCAAACATAGGTTCACAACCATAAGACCAATCATTATGATTCTTCATTTTATACCCTGGAATACAAGTGCACTTTGTAACACCCGAAAATTATTTAATTAAATTATATAAGGAATTATTTATTGGAATTTAGTCGAAGTTGGATTTATCAGTAAAATTATAAGGAGCATTAATAAATTGATAAGTTGATTTAGGATGATTAAATGAATTATCGGAAGTTGGGATTAATTAGTGATGAATTAATTTTATTATAGAATATTATTAGAAATAATATTAGAAATAAGTGTGGATTAATAGAGTTATTTAATTGGTGTTAGAAGTAGTAGAAATGAGGTGTGAAAATTAAGCCAAATAGAAATAATAGAATTATTATTATTATTATTATTATAAGTTGGATTTAATTATAAGAGATATAAAAGGAGAATTATAAGGGTTTAGTGAAGATTTTTGGGAAAAGGTTGTATGTGGGAGAAAGAAAATAGGATTAAGTGAATAACCAGTTTAGTCGAAGAATTAATATTATGAGTAGAAATTAATTGACTAAAATATTTAGTGAGTTTTATTATAATGTGAGAAATAAAATGAGAAGTATTATTTAATTGGCCAATAAAATATATGATAGAATAATACTTGAATTATTAAAGGAGTAGAATAATTAATTTAATTAATAATAGAGTAGAATATAAAGGAGTATTTAAAGGAAGAAAATAATAGAAATAGGGTTTGTACGTGAGAAAAGAAACTAAATTGAAGAAGGAGGAGGCACAAAGGTTAGGAGAGGATACCGGAAGTGCACAATCGAACCGGAAAGTAGAAATTCGACCGGAAATTAGAGAGACCGTTAATCCAAGGTAAGGGTGGGGTTCTGACTTTCTAATGAGTTGTATGATGAGTAGTATATGGAAATTAGGATAATGGAGAATTTTGCTATGTATTTATGATTGTTCTATTTGGTGAGAAATTATTTGATGTCAGTGTGTTGAAATTATTCTTGAATATGATGAAATTTGTCTTGAGTTTTAAGTTGCTAAATTGATTTTGTAGGTTGAATATGTATAAATTATTTCATTATAATATTTATATATGTGTAGTGTATAACCATGTTTATCCACATATGTACCGAAACTTTATCAAATATATTTATATGCACGGTATCGTAACTTTTCATTAATTTAATTGTTTTGGTAGACATCACAATTGGGTAGATAATTGAGAGTATCACGTTACAGTACCAGTATATTAGAGTAAGCCGAAAATCTAAGTTAATGTTTCATACATTGTAGCATTAGTTTATTTGATTGGTTAATGTTTGATAAAGTCTAATCTTAGAATTGTTAATTTACAATTTTAATATATTGATAACATAAAGTTTTGTTTATGAGAATAATATTAGCTATTTAACTATTAGCTTTTATGATTATAATAGTTTTAGTATTATTAATATGATAAATTAAGAGTTTTGAGTAAGAGACGATTATTTGGTTAATTGATTAATTTAAATTATTTTGATTCTATTAGAGTTATTAAAGTTGTCAATAGAGTTGTTAGAATTGTCAATAAAATTATCAGAGTCGTTTTGAGTTATTAAGAGTCATACTTTAATGGTTTTGGGTGATTCTGACATGTCTAGAGTTGTCAACATTGTTTTCGAGTTGTTTAAAATTAAACCTAATAAGCCGTAGAATTAAAGGTAAAGGTATTTGACCCTTTAGAGTTGTTTTACTATTACTTGAGTCAGACCATTAACCAATTATTTCATAAATATTATTTTACATAAAAGAGTTGTCGGTAGAGAAATTTTGAGCACCTTAGAGTTATTTTAGAATTGTAGGGATCGTGGTAGAGTGATTTATAATTTATTGAGAAATATGTCAAGTTATAATTATATATTATTATGACATTTTCATGAGTTAAGAGTATAGAATAAGTTATATAATTGCAGGTGATAAATTGTGTCGTGTTGTTTCCGTTGAATTGTTGTTGTTGTTTGGTGGTATTGATGTTGTTAATAAATTGCGAAGTTGTAAATGGTGTAGTAATGGTTATTGTTTGTTGGTATTGATGTTGTTAATAAATTGCGAAGTTGTAGATTGTGATGAAATTGGTTGTTGTTTGCTCGTATTAATTCTATTGATAAACTATTATTGTTGTTGATACGTTGATGAAGTTGTAGGTCGTATGACCAATGTTGATAAGTTGTTTTGCAGTTGATGAAGATGTAGGCCTATGGTCAATGTTGAATAAGTTGAATTGTTCTAATTTATGGACATGCTTGAGTTGTAGGTCGAATGACCAGTGTTGATCTAGTTGTTGTTGTATGTTGTTGTTGTTGTTGCATCGTTGTGTATTTGTTGTTGAAGTTGAGGTTGCATGGCATACATTGCATGCTTAAGTTGGCCTGGATTGGCACCACGTTGAAAGTTGAAGGCTTATGTCTTGGCCTTGATGGCACCACGTTGAAGGCTTATGCCTTGTTGAATGCCTCGATAACCTGACATGATTTTAAGTTGGGAGTTCTGCTCCAAATTGTACCACATGCATTTGCATAGTTGAGTCACATATTGAGTCGCGTGTTAAAGTTGTTGGTATTATTCGTTATTTGTTGATTGTCATTGTGATGTTGTTATAAGTTGTTGTTGCTATAAGTTGTTATTGTTGTGAGTTGTTGTTGTTATAAGCTGTTGTTGCTATAAGTTTCCGTTGTTATAAGTTGTCGTGGTTATAAGTTGCTGTTGTTATAAGTTGATGTTTTTATTAGGTTGTGTTGATTTAAGTTGTTACGTTGATTAAATAAAATGTCTTCTTGTTATTATTTAGTTGTTTGTTGGTTGTATGAATAATTACTGAAGCATTGATTTACCTTATCTGAATTCTAATATATTATTTATCATACGATTTATTAGATTGTTAGATATCTCACCCATTTTGTTGTGATGTTGCCTCTACGTGGGTAACGTGCAGGTAATGAAGAACAAATGTTTAGTTGCTGTTAGTTCGAGTCGGGTTGTCACTCTGATACGTAACACTCGGGGGGATGAACGCTAGTTGTTTTGCTATTTTGATTTTGTTGTTGAATAACTATGTTGATATATGAAAAGTAATTGTTGACTTTAAATTGTTTTAAGTTGAAAATATGCTATGACATCCAAGTTGATTAATGTAATTCTGCTGCTTAATATTAATAAAGTTGATTCATGTTGTTTCGTTTCATCCGAGTTTAGGTGTTATGTATCTGTGTTAGCGTGTTGTTGTTTTAGTTGAATTGTAATACTCCAATTGTTTGTTGAAAAGAATTTTATAACTCTGGTTTTCATAATAATTACCGGGGTAGAATTGAGGTGTTACACACTTTCTTCCATACCGAGGACTATAACTACATGTACTATTAACTCCACAAATTCCATGAACCAAGCAAGCACCAGAAAAGGCTTGCCATGAAACATACCAATTCTTTGAGACATTATCTCTGCTATAAACTCTCACCATACCATCAGAATCAAGTTTCATTATTCTTTGAAGCACAGATCCATAGTCAGAAGTTGAAAAAGTGAAATTATCTGATGAATGGAAGTTACCAAGAGAGTCCAATACTGCAGTTCTGCTACTGTTGAAATTTGATCTTCCAACATCCCAACTTAGAAGCCAAGGTCTTGGCCAATAAGAGCTAGAAACATTGCGGCCATTGTAATGAAGCCCGAAAATATTTTCATCATCGAAAAATGACTTATAGAAGCCAGATGAATAATTAGTCTCACTTATTGAAGCTACAAGCTGTGTATATCTTGTAAGTGGTTGACCAGGAAGGAGAGTATCTGTTGGAGAATCAAAACTCTGCCAGAGAGAATTTTGGTTCCTTGAAGCTCACGAAACACAAGATTTCCATCATTTTTGAGATGCAACTCTAAGGGTTTCAATGATGCAGTGTTTGAAGACCAAACATTGTTCAGAGAAACGTCATGCAAAACAATGTTTCCAGCGTTTAAAAGGGTGAGTTTGGATCTTTTTCCGTTAACCGGTTTGGTCGCGATTCGCTGTCCAAATGATTGTGTTGTTGAGTTTGAGGGAATTTGGTACTGTGAACCATATAGCAAAGAAGTATGCATTTTCACCAATGGAAGTAAAGCCAGTAGTGAACATGCCACTTCGTGAGATGATTTTGTCTTCTGGATTTTCAACTGAGAGGGATGAACCTTTTCTCAAGGATGATGAAGATTGGAATGAAAAGAGCAATACTAGAAGAAATAGTACTGTGAATGAGAAATCCATATTTTTCATGGAGGCAATGCAAGCTCTTGAAGTTCAATTTTTTTATTATTCTATTTATATACTTACGACTAGAAAGAATACATTAAATTTAGAAAAAAAATAAATTTGCCAAATTTTCTTCTTCTATTACATCATAAATCAATAACCGTTACTAGTTTATAATGTATTTTTCTCACTACTCGCTACGATTGATTTTTTTTAACTCCCATTTTAATATTGAGTTCAACATAATACACTGAGAGATACATCAACATCTTTGAAAATGTCAACCAACCAACTCATCTTTTGACCATAATAATTTGAAGGGTTAATAACTATTTACAGGAATTTACTCCTGTAAGTTACTTTTGATTTATTCTCCTTTTAAATTTTTTTTATTACCCCTAAAATTTTTGAGTATTCCTTAAACGTGTGAAAAACAAAGTAGTAAATAAAAAATATATATTTTACAAGGAGGTAATTTTTCCATCAAAGAGACAAAAGACTTAAAATTTTTATTTTAAAGAGGTGATCAGACATATTCTTTTTAAAAGGGTAAATTAAAATTCACCTATATTACAGGGAATAAATAACTATTAACCCTAATTTAACACCTCTAATAAAAATCTAATAAAAATTTAGGCGGGGTTTTGACCAACTGATATCAAACTGATGTTTTTTTGGAGGTTTTAAATCCCCAAAGTAGGTAGAGTGAATTTGAGATAAACCTGAACACCCTCTAACATAATATTAAAAAAAAATTTTATTTAATTATTTTGTGGGGATTCAGAACTCTACAATAAAGAATAAATTTTATTTTATATTATATTTATTGATTAACTTTTGTTCAATAAATTATTTTAAATAATTATATTTACACGACGTTTTTAGATTATAGTATTAATTATTGAGCACTAAATGTAATCATTATACTAAACAAATTAGTATAACATATTTTTTAGACACTAAAAATAGTATAAGATAAATCCAATTAAAATGAAATCACACAATAATAATAATAATATGTTGGTCAAAATATTTGGTATTATATTAAATGTGACAATTAATACAAATTCAGTCTAACATAAATTGTCATCTAAATAGTCAACGTAACTAAAATATAGAATCAATATCAATCTTCTTCAATCTCCTTAATAAAATATATTAAATATTGCTATACTACAAGATTCTCTTGCAATCAACGGCGAATTAAGCTCACTTGCAATGTCACTTGATTGAAATTATAAAAGAAATAATTAATTCGATAAAATATTTGATTAATAATTCATGCATTAAACATTATATTATCAAAATGTATACTATTTTTAAAATATATTTGGAAAATAAACCTGCGAAATATTCTTTCAAAGAGAGGACAAATATCTCTCACTAGGATCCATGCCCCTTTCTCACAATCACAATCAGGTCATGACAACAAGAAACCAGAAATGCTTCTCTATGAATTGTGTATTTGTTCTTTCATAGAGTATAATTTAGTTAATTATTTCTCTATCACAAGCTCCACTAATACCAATCCAAAGGAAGACATCACTATTTTAAATCACTTCCACGAAAATTATCTTTCTTTCGTTTTTGAAACTCTAATACCAATATTATAAAAGCTATCACAAACAATAAACTTTCAGTCATCTTTGACATACTGACCCTCATATACTTAACCTGATCAACCATATTATCAACACAACCATATAATTTCAGTGGAATTAGAGATATCTTAAGCTTAAGGTTCTTTGAGAGATATACTTAAAACAATATGCATTAGTTATTTTTATTAATGAAATAGTAAAACTGAAAGATAAAAATCAGAACTTACATTTGATAAACCCAAAATGCCAACCACTTAATCAAGAATATTTTCTTCTTTCATCATAATAAGTGCTTTAAATGTTGCCATGTTATTTTGAACTTGAGATTCCAAGTTCATGTACTTCTCTTGCCAAAAGTTAAATGATAATGCAGCAGCACTTGTTGAAGAATTACTCAAATTTGAAAGTCAAACTCCAATATTTCTACATGTAATTGTAGGAGCTGCATTGAAAAGTGAAAATAATAATAACAGTCATTTAGAAACAAAAAATATTTTAAAAAGTGGAAACCACAGTCCACTACGCCAAAAATGAAAAAATAAATAAACACAGAATTTTTTAAAATAGTTTCAGCAAAAACATCGTCTAAGGGTTATGTAAGTGTTTTTATGTTGACTTTAATTTTTGGTAAAACCAGTTTATGTCAATGTCTTGATTGATGTCATGACATTCAGAGTTGAAGATAAATTCTGCAGAAGAAGAATTATACAGGTACAACTCAGATTGGTTGTGAACTGTTATGTTGGAAATCTGCAAGAAGAATGACTGATGTCATGACCAATGTTATGACATTCTGTGCAACATTTACTGTTATGCAGATTTACTTTTCCTGAGAGTTTTCAGGAATCTGCTGAGCTATTTTATTATGGATTATTATGTTGGATCACATGCTCACGTGGATTGATGGTTAACTTTGTTTTAACCCTAATTGTTATGTTGTAAAGACCAAGTCCTTAGGTTAACTTTGGTGAACCCTAACTATCATTGTGGAAGCCCAAGTTGAAGAAGGTTAACTTTGGTGAACCCTAGCTATAATTGTGGAAGCCCGAGTTGAAGACTTTACTGCTTCTATATTATCAAGAAACCCTTATGTTATTGCTGCGCCTTTACTGTGAAGAAGATTAAGCAGACTGTTATTTTTGTGTTCTAGTTATTCTTGTGAGCCAAACAATTATCTTTTGATAAGTGTCTTAGAGTAGGATTTGGTTGTAAGGGTTATTTATCACTCAAAGCTTTGAAGCACGAGTGTTGTGTCTCTTGATTAAAGCTTTGAAGCAAAATCAAGTATGTTTATTGAAGAATGTCTTCACAATTCTATTAAACAATAGGTTGATATCACTGCTGTGATTAAGGGGGAATGAGTAGGAACTCAGGTCTAAGTAGGACTTAGATTGAAGTTGCATTGAGTAGGTCTTAAGTGAAGGAGATAAATTGGTTGGTTTATTCTTGAATTAATACTGCTTATAGTGAATTTCCTCCCTGGCTTGGTAGCCCCCAGATGTAGGTGTAGTTACACACTGAACTGGGTAAACAATTGATTGTGTTCTTTACTGTTTTAAATTACTGAGTGAATTGTCAAACAGTTTGTCAGATATGGTGTCATAACATTCTCTGTGACATTAAGTATCTGTTGCCAAAAATTTCAGTTGGCATCAGAGCAGGCACCCTGCCTGTTATTTTTGGGTGAGATCTAGGGATATTTTTTTTCTGGCGCTATGGACAAGGAAGGAGGATTTGGGAGAAGACCACTTATTCTGGATGGATCAAACTATGATTACTGGAAACCTCGTATGGTTGCCTTTTTGAAGTCACTGGACAATAAAGCTTGGAGAGCTGCCAACAGAGGATGGAAACATCCCATCAAACTTGAGAAAGATGGGACTACTAGTCTGAAACTTGAGGAAGAATGGGGAAAAGAAGAAGAAGAGCTAGCACTGGGAAACTCTAAAGCATTGAATGCCTTATTCAATGGAATTGACAGAAATATTTTCAGACTAGTACATCAGTGTGAACTGGCCAAGGATGTTTGGGACACTCTCAAAACCACTCATGAGGGTACATCCAAGGTGAAAATGTCAAGACTTCAGATGCTCACTACCAAATTTGAGAATCTGAAGATGAAGGAAGATGAGACCATTCATGAGTTTCATATGAACATCTTGGAGATTGCCAACACCTCAGGAGCATTGGGAGAAAAGATGTCAGAAGAAAAGCTGGTGAGAAAGATTCTCAGATCCTTGCCTAAAAGGTTTGCAATGAAAGTGACTGCTATAGAGGAAGCTCAGGATATCTGCAACTTGAAGGTTGATGAACTCATTGGATCACTTCAAACATTTGAGATGGGGATAGTGACAATGTTGACAAGAAAAACAAGAGCATAGCCCTTGTATCCAATACTGAAGAGGAAAGCAAGGAGGGTGATGAAGAGAATATATCAGAAGCTATAGCTATGCTTGGAAGGCAGTTCAACAAACTCATCAAGAGAATTGACCCAAAGTCAAGGTCAAATGTCAAGAACATTTCCTCTGACATTAGCAGACCCTATGACTCCAACAGAAGAACTAAGTCTGAAGAAAAGGGAAATCAAAGCAGAGGAATTCAATGCCATGGATGTGAAGGATATGGGTACATTCGTGCTGAATGCCCTACCTTTCTAAAGAAACAAAAGAAAGGAATGTCTGTCACTTGGTCCGATGGTGACTCAGAAAGTGACTCTGAAGAAGAATATGCCAAACTAGTTACTGCACTATCTGGTGTTTGTAACTCTGATAATGATTCTAGTGATGAGGAAGTGACATTTGAAGAACTTGCTGACACCTACAAGAAGCTGTGTATCAGAAGTGCTGAAGTCTGTCAGCAAAATGAGAAACAGAAAAAGCTCATTGTGAAGTTGGAGGCTGAGAAGAAGGCAGACACTGCTACTATAAGTCATCTCAAAGGTGAAGTTCTAGTGTTGAACTCCAAACTTGATCAGATGACTAAGTCTGTCAAGATGTTAACAACTGGAACTGACAAGTTGGAAGAAATCCTTCAGACTGGACAAAATGCAGGAAACATGTCTGGTCTAGGATATGTGGCTGCAAAGAAATCTGCTGGTGACAAGAAGAAGACCAAGCCTGATAAACCAATGTCAAAGCAGATGTCACAACATAGGGCTCAACATCAAGAACAGAGAAACATGAAGAAAAAGTTTCAAAGATGGAGATGTCATTATTGTGGAAGGTTTGGCCACATAAAGCCTTTTTGCTTCAAATGATATGGATATCCTAATCAGACCCCACATGTCAAGCCTAAGATTAACAAGGCACCATATACTCAACAGTGGAAGAAAAAGACTGCAACCCTGATAGCTCACACCTCCCTTAGAGTTTCTGTCAAGGAAGACTGGTACTTTGACAGTGGATGCTCTAAACACATGATTGGAATCAAGAATCTGCTGAATGATGTCAAACCTCATACTACTAGTTATGTCACTTTTGGAGATGGAGCTAAAGAAGAAACCAAAGGTGTTGGAAACTTGGACTGCCCTGGAGTTCCAAACCTAAATGAAGTGTTGCTAGTAAATGGTTTGACTGCTAATCTCATAAGTATCAGTCAACTGTGTGATCTAGGATTCAAGGTCAACTTCACTAAGTCTGAATATCTTGTAACTAATGAAAAACAAGAAGTTGTAATGAGAGGAGTCAGATCAAAAGACAACTGTTACTTATGGGAGTCTGAGAACACTAACTACTCTTCTGTGTGCTCTATAGCCAAAGAAGAAAAGGAAGTGAAACTGTGGCACCAAAAACTTGGTCATTTACATCTTAGAGGGATGAAAAAGATCATATCCATGGAGGCTGTCAGGGGGATTCCAAGACTTCAGATTGATGAAGGGAGAGTCTGTGGTGAATTTCAGGTTGGAAAGCAAACTATAATGTCACACCCAAAGTCAAGACATCTAACCACCTCTAAGGTGCTAGAACTTCTACATATGGATCTGATGGGTCCCATGCAGGTGGAAAGCCTTGGTGGAAAGAGATATGCATATGTTGTTGTGGATGATTTTTCTAGATTCACCTGGATAAATTTCATTAGGGAAAAATCTGATGTATTTGATGTCTTTAAGGAGTTATGCAAAAGACTTCAAAGAGAAAAAGAAGGATGCATTGTCAGAATCAGAAGTGATCATGGAAAGGAATTTGAAAATAGTAAGTTTGATGAGTTCTGTTCCTCAGAAGCAATCAATCATGAGTTTCCTTCACCTATAACTCCTCAACAAAATGGAGTTGTGGAAAGGAAAAACAGAACCATACAGGAATCTGCCAGAGCAATGATACATGCCAAGAAACTTCCTATTCATATTTGGGCTAAAGCTATGAATACAGCCTGTTATGTCCACAACAGGGTCACCTTGAGAAAGGGAACATCATCCACCCTTTATGAAATATGGAAAGGAAGAAAGCCTACTGTGAAGTATTTCCATGTTTTTGGAAGCAAATGCTATATTCTGACAGATCGTGAACAAAGGAGAAAGATGGACTCTAAAAGTGATGAAGGAATATTCCTGGGATACTCTACCAACAGCAGAGCATATAAGGTGTTCAATTCCAGGACCAAAGTTATGATGGAATCTATAAATGTCATAGTTGATGATCACCATGAGGAAACAAATGTCCCATATGATGTTGAGACATTCTTTGAGACATCAACACAAGTGCCTAAAAAGGATGATGTGCCTAATCCTACTCCATCAGAGTCTGAATCAAAGGAAGCTGACAAAGATCCTTCCATCAGAATTCAGAAAGATCATCCTAAGGAACTCATCATAGGAGATCCTAACAGTGGAGTCACTACAAGATCTAGAGAAATCATCTCAAACTCTTGCTTTGTGTCCAAGATTGAACCAAAGAATGTTAAAGAGGCTTTGACTGATGAATACTGGATTGGAGCAATGCAAGATGAATTGAACCAGTTCAAACAACATGAAGTGTGGGAGTTAGTTCCTAGCCCAGAAGGAACAAACATCATTGGCACAAAGTGGATCTACAAGAACAAGTCAGATGCTGAAGGAGTTGTCACCAGGAATAAGGCAAGGCTTGTTGCTCAAGGATACACTCAAGTTGAAGGGGTTGATTTTGATGAGACTTTTGCTCCTGTAGCCAGGCTGGAATCAATCAGATTACTACTAGGAGTTGCTTGCCTTATGAAGTTCAAGCTATTTCAGATGGATGTGAAAAGTGCGTTCCTAAGTGGGTACTTAAATGAGGAAGTGTATGTGGAACAGCCTAAAGGGTTTGTGGATCCAAACTGTCCTGACCATGTATACAAATTGAGAAAAGCACTGTATGGACTGAAACAGGCTCCTAGAGCTTGGTATGAAAGGCTGACAAAGTTCCTCACAGAAAAAGGGTACAGGAAAGGAGGATTGGACAAAACTCTTTTTGTCAAGGATGAAGGAGGAAAGATAATGGTGGCTCAAATCTATGTTGATGACATAGTGTTTGGAGGAATGTCAGATAAAATGGTTAAACATTTTGCTAACCATATGCAAGCTGAATTTGAAATGAGCCTCATGGGAGAATTGACCTACTTTCTTGGACTACAAGTCACACAGATGGAAGACTCAATTTATCTTTCTCCAAGCAAGTATGCAAAGAATATTGTCAAGAAGTTTGGGATGGAGAATGCCAGTCATAAAAGGACTCCTGCACCTACTCATCTAAAGTTGTCCAAAGACACAAGTGGGACAAATATGGATCAAAGCTTATACAAAAGCATGATAGGAAGTCTGCTATACTTAACAGCCAACAGACCTGACATTGCCTTTGCAGTTGGAGTATGTGCTAGATACCAAGCTAAACCCAAAGTAAGTCACATCAACCAGGTGAAAAGAATTCTGAAGTATGTGAGTGGAACTTACAATTATGGTATGCTGTATTCTCATGGATGTGAACCAATTCTGTCTGGTTATTGTGATGCTGATTGGGCTGGTAGTGCTGATGACAGAAAGAGTACATCTGGAGGATGCTTCTTTTTGTGGGAAACAACCTTGTTTCTTGGTTCAGCAAGAAGCAAAACTGTGTGTCTTTATCTACTGCTGAAGCTGAATACATAGCAGCTAGTAGTAGTTGTTCTCAAATGATCTGGATGAAACAGATGCTGACTGAGTATAATGTCACACAAAATGTCATGACATTGTACTGTGACAACCTGAGTGCTATTAACATTTCCAAGAATCCCATACAACACAGCAGGACTAAGCATATTGACATTAGACATCATTTCATCAGAGATCTTGTGGAGGAGAAGGTGATTAAGCTGGAACATATTTCCACTGAACTACAACTTGCTGACATTTTTACCAAGGAACTTGATGCTAGTCAGTTTGAGAACTTAAGGGGCAAGCTGAGTATTTGTCAATTTGAAGAGATATAGCAATTAATTTTGCTTAATACAAGGACTGAGAGAGATATTTTAATCAAGTTAATTCTGATTGGGCTAATTATTATTTTCCCTCTTTCTTTACAAAAATTTAAGAAGAGGAATAGTCATATTTATATCTCCCTCTTCTCTGTTTGCTGCATCACTCCCCATTTTCTCAACAGAAAATTTCAAACTTGCTGTCACTTGTATTCTCAATCTCTCAAGATGTCTCAACAATCTGCATCATCATCTTCATCAAAGGCAACTGCGTCTCCTTCTCCCACTGCCACAGACCCTAGGGCAAACGCAACTGCCATGGATGCTGAAATTCTTGAGGTGACTCCTCTTCATGCAATGGCAGCTGATCCTACTAAGGTCAAGAAGTTGAGAACCAGACATGCAAAAAGATCACAAGCTTCTCCCACTGGTAAATCTTCTCAACCATCTTCCTCTGTTCCTCCTGAGATAGCCAATAGGGAAGGTTCTGCTTATGTGCATCAAGCTATAGCTAGACTAGTCACTAAGATTCTTAATGAGAATCACTCTGTTCCTGGTGTATCTGTACCATTGAACCAGGAGACTGCTAGCCCTAATTTGGAAAGTGATCCCAATGTCACTCAGAATGTTGAGACACCTGATGAGAGCATTGAGAAATCTCTAGAGAAACCTGCTGATCACCAAACCCCTACTGATAAGGTTGTTGAACCCCCTGTTATTGATGTTGATGAAGAGTTTTCTGACAATGATTTAATTGCTAGTGTCAACCCTAGCATAGTAAGAAGGATGATGTCCAGAAAAGAAAAGCAGAGTGCTGCCCAAAGCCCCTCCAAGGAGAAGGCTACTGAAGTTGTTCATGAGAATCCTGGGTCTGAGAACAAGGCTAGAGAAGAAGCTGAAAAGGATCAAAAGGCTGGAACTTCCAAAGGGAAGAGTAGGGTGAAATCTGTTGGCAGTATCTCAAGACCCAAGAGAACTCCAATTTCCAAGAAGGGAAAGGCTCATGAACCCTCTGAATCTGATGATGAATCAGATTTTGATCTTGATGTTGAGGGTAATGTTCCAGACATTCCTCTCAGGAAGAAACCCTCTTCTAGAAAACTGCCTAAGGTTCCTGAGGTTGCAATTGACAACATCTCCTTTCACCATCCAGAAAATGCAAGCAGGTGAAAGTATGTGTTTCTGAAAAGGATAGCCTTAGAGAGGGAGCTGAACAGGAGTGCTATTGAATATAAGGAAGTTATGAATCTCATCAAGGTTGCTGGCCTGATGAAGACAGTGGTCAAGTTTTCCAACTGCTATGAGATTCTTGTCAAAGAATTCATAATAAATTTGTCTGGTGGATGTGCTGATGGAAAGTCAGCTGACTTTAAGAGTGTTTATGTGAGAGGAAGGAAGGTGAAATTCTCTCCTACTGTGATCAACAAATTCCTGGGAAGGTCTGATAATGCCCAGCTTGAGCTTGAAGTTACTGACAACCAGGTTTGTCAAAACATCACTGCCAAGCAAGTCAAGCACTGGCCCTTGAACGGGAAGCTGACTGCTAGCAAGCTAAGTGTCAAGTTTTCCATATTGCACAAGATTGGTGCAGCTAACTGGGTTCCCACAAATCACAAATCCTCCGTCTCCACTGGTTTGGGAAGATTCATTTATGCTGTTGGAACCAAGACAAAATTTGACTATGGCAGTTATATTTTTGAGCAGACCATGAAGCATGCAGAAAGCTATGCAATTAAAGGTCCTATAGCCTTTCCCTCCCTCCTGTGTGGAATTATCATAGATCAATATCCTGATATTCTGGTAGAAAATGATTCTATCTGTAAAAGAGCTCCTGCTCTTGGTTTCCATTACAAGCTGTTTCAGGGGAAACATGTCCCTGACATTGTCATGACATCTGCTGAGACATCAAATGTCAAAGCAAAGGCAAGAAGGAAATCTCTTGAAGACCTGATCACTACCTTGGAGCAGGAGAAGGATGACACTGAGGTTGAGGTTGAAAGGCTAGATGAGGATGTTGCAGAGGACTTGCATGAGGATGCTGAAGAAGAGCAACAGGATGGTGCTGAAAGCAGTTCAACAGAAGAAGATACTTACCATAGTGCTTCTTCAGGAGAGGATAATGCCTAATGGTCTATGCTTGTTGATATGTCAGACAGCTGCTGGTCTTGGTGTTATTTGTTGCTGCTGATTTTTGCCTTTTGTTTGATTTTGTGTGTTTTGGATCTTTGTAATTCATAACTTGGATGTATGTTAATTCTTCTGCTCTTATATATCATGTTTTCTAGGATTATGTAATGGTACCTTTGGCCCCTTTATGGCTAAAAAGGGGAAGAACAAATTATGGGTTGAATTTATCTTTATTAGGTTCTGGTTTGTTTAGCTTAGTTGGCTTAGTTGTTTATTTTAAATTTCTGCTGCATTAGTTCTCTGATAGCTTAAGTTGTTTTAGCCAAAAATTTGTCAAAGGGGGAGTTTGTAAGTATTTTTATGTTGGCTTTAATTTTTGGTAAAACCAGTTTATGTCAATGTCTTGACTGATGTCATGACATTCAGAGTTGAAGATAAATTCTGCAGAAGAAGAATTATCTGTGTACAAGTTGGTTGTGAATTATCTTGAAAATTTGCAAGAAGAATGACTGATGTCATGACCAATGTTATGACATTCTGTGCAGCATTTACTGTTATGCAGATTTACTTTTCCTGAGAGTTTTCAGGATTCTGCTGAGATGTTTTATTATGGATTATCATGTTGGATCACATGCTCACGTGGATTGATGGTTAACTTTGTTTTAACCCTAATTGTTATGTTGTAAAGACCAAGTCCTTAGGTTAACTTTGGTGAACCCTAGCTATAATTGTGGAAGCCCAAGTTGAAGAAGGTTAACTTTGGTGAACCCTAGCTATAATTGTGGAAGCCCGAGTTGAAGACTTTACTGCTTCTATATTATCAAGAAACCCTTATGTTACTGCTGCGCCTTTATTGTGAAGAAGATTAAGCAGACTATTATTTTTGTGTTCTAGTTATTCTTGTGAGCCAAGCAATTATCTTTTGATAAGTGTCTTGGAGTAGGATTTGGTTGTAAGGATTGTTTATCACTCAAAGCTTTGAAGCACGAGTGTTGTGTCTCTTGATTAAAGCCTTAAAGCAAAATCAAGTATGTTTATTGAAGAATGTCTTCACAATTCTATTAAACAATAGGTTGATATCACTGCTGTGATTGAGAGAGAGTGAGTAGGAACTCAGGTCTAAGTAGGACTTAGATTGAAGTTGCATTGGGTAGGTCTGAAGGAGATAAAGTGGTTGGTTTATTCCTGAATTAATACTGCTTATAGTGGATTTCCTCCCTGGCTTGGTAGCCCCCAGATGTAGGTGTAGTTACACACTGAACTGGGTAAACAATTGATTGTGTTCTTTACTGTTTTAAATTATTGAGTGAATTGTCAAACAGTTTGTCAGATATGGTGTCATAACATTCTCTGTGACATTAAGTATCTGTTGTCAGAAATTTCAGGTTACCTTTAGACAGCGCTTCTAAAAAGCGTTGCCTAAGGCACACTTTAGACAGTGCTGCTAAAGAGCTCCGTTAGAAAGCGTTTTTCAAAAAGCACTGTCTAAGGATATTTAAGAAAGCGCTGTTAGAGGCCCGCCTTAGACAACACTTTATGAAAGCGCTACTAGAGGCCCCCACTTAGACAACACTTTTTCAAAAAGCGCTGCCTAAGGCCTTCAATTTTTTTTAAAATAAAACATAACCCTATTCTCAGAACTTTCTCAGAACTTTTTCTCAAAACTTTCTCAGTCGTTCTTCTTCTTCTCAAACCCATTTACACTCTGAAGCTACCTCTGCAACTCCCTCACCTCCGTCTGAAAAATTTCATCATCACCGTAACTCCCTCTACAACCACTTCATCTTGCAACTCCCTCACCTCCTCCATTGATTCCCTTCGTCTTCCTCCAAACTGTCTCTCCTCCACTGAAAACCGCACAACATCACCTTCCGTCCACTATTTCTCTCTGACACCACCGTCTCCGTCGTTAGTATTTGGGTATTTTCTTTTTCTTTATTATTTTCCATTTCTTTTCAATATAATGAGATGAAGTTGTGGATGTGTGATTGTTTTGAGAAATGAAGATGTTGATTTTTAATTTCACTGTGATTGTTTGAAGCTAGCTTTAGAAAATGATTCAATCAAAATCAAATCGATTAGTTTCAGTGGTAACATGACATGATACCTTGTTATAAATTAAGGTTTAAATTTCATTTATAATAACTGAGCCATGTTTACAATGTAAATTATGGTTGGGAAGATGTTCTGAGTTGTTATGATACTATAACATTTTTAGCCTAGAGTCACGCTAAATTTTTCTGCAACTCAAAAATTGTGGCCACATATAAGCTTTGGCCAGGATTTTTAAATCGTAGACATATGTTTTAAAACATTGAATTCGGAGTGTGAAACTGTGGCTTTTTCTTCAATTACCACAGTTACAAAATCACATTTATATTTAAGCCATGGTTAAAAAATTGTAGATATTTTAAGCCACAAAGAAAAACTACGGTATTATAATTTTCACTTCAAACTGTGGTCCAAACCCAAAAAAATACACCACGCAAAATTACCCTTTTTTTAGTTTCTCTCTTATTAATTATTTTCTTCTCTAATTTTAAAATGTGATCTTAATTGTTAATTATTTTCCCTTCTTAATTTATACCTAAAGAGATAAGGTTGTTTGTGGTTTATATGAGGCTAAATTATTTAAACAATTTAACTATTTAAGACTAATTTATTTTAGACTAAGTTATAATTGACATTTTAAACAATTGAATAACAAAAATAGCCACCATAGATATTTTACAAATGAACCAATAATATGATTAATATAATAATATAATAAAATAAAAAACTAATTACCACTCAGATAGCCACTAGAAGTTCCAACCTTTTCATTTTCCCTCAGAAGTTTTATAACAAACTCTAAAATTTTTAGAAGGCTCTAATATTTCCCTCCATTGAAAGCCATAAATTTTGATCTCTCCCTCTCTAATTTCACCAAAAGCCTATACAAAACCCAAATTAAAATACTTTTCTTACTAATTTCTCTTAAAATCCTATATCAATTTCAATTTCTTTCATTCATTTCTCATATTATCTCTCGAAATCCATACACCTCCGTTCGGTTCGACTACCCTTTTTGTTCTGGACTGCCCGAATGCTTGTCGGACAAGTGACCCCATCTCAAGGTGTGACGATCCACCGAGATCCAACGACACACTGGGGGCTTCATTCTTCCTGTTTCCTTAAGCCACACAACTTCCTCTCCTTGACACACGTCGAGAAGATAAGTGATTATCTGCTGAGGTTGATGCCCGTTATGCCCTCTTCTTCTCGTTATCTCGCTAGTTACGAGCATCATCGCTCGGTTTTGACATAGTCAGCTCGAACAAATATATTCGCGGACTCACGTCTCTCGGCCCAAATATAGCAACTAATGAGAATCCTCCTAACATCACTATATAAACCCTCATATCTTTGAGGGCAAGATATCACTTTCTTATACTTAAAACCCTAATATTTTTTATCCTCTTCCTTGAACATTTGCTTACTTTAGCATTGGAGTGCGTTGCAGGTACCCCACCCCCTCCTCAACATCAACTTGCTCGAAGGATCATCAACCGTTCAGGCCGTCTCCGATTCTGATCACTTTTTCAGACCAGTGGCGCCGTCCGTGGGAACTATCTTCCCCGTCTTCATCAATCACTCTGATATCAGAAGATCAAAGATACTATCAACCTAACAAAACGGTTGATAACAATGATCAACTCCTTTTCGGCAAGACCATTCTCTCACCTGTCCGAAAGTCAGACATAAATGATATCTCTCCTCATCTTGAGGACCTCATTAATCATAGGGATGGTAGAACCGCCTCCCCCGAATCTAAAGATGATGGAGACCAAGATTCCCTATTGGATAACTAGAAACCCAATGATCAAGCTGACCAAGATTCCCTGGTAGCAACTTCGCGAAGGCTGTAGGTATCGAAACACCCTAAACATTAGATGCTTTCCTCCTGAAAGCCCAGGCATACACCCAATACAAGGAAAAGGAAGCCGCAAACTCTTCTCGCGGCACCCGACATAGGGAGAACGTCAAGAGCTCGAAGAATGAGGACCCCTCGACATCCCGTCGAGGGGGAGAAAGAAGGTGAGAAGACAAACCCCGCGATTCGAGAGATCACAAGGGGCCAATTGGTTGATTTAGTGACTACACCCCCTCAACACTTCTCGGGAGCGTATCTTGACCGATTATGCGAACTTTGAGTTCAAACAAGGCAGAGTACACTTTCCTTGACAGACCCGGCCAAGCCGGGGACAAATAAGAGTAAATATTGCAAATTTCACAGGAGTCACTAACACGTGACATACGAATGTGTCCATCTAAAGGATGCGATTGAGATCGTGATCAGAGACGGGCATCTCAAACTTTATAAAAAAATAGTCTGCAAAAGAAGAAGCCCCCTCGTCCAGCAAGGACGAGGAGGAAAAACCTGCTGAGGAGTGTTTTATGCCCGTAGCAATGAGCATATCCAGGTCGGAGGACTTCATTTTTACCGACCTAGATGCCACTCGACATACTTCGCTGCTCATAGCCCTTGGGAGTCCTTCCCAACCGCCATGGTCATCTTCGGTGGAGGGTTCACCAAGAACTCCATAAGATCAATCAAAAGAAGATTTGATGATCTCGTTAAAAGGAGTTCAAATATGGCGCCACCCTCGACAAAATCCAAGGCAAGTCTCATCCACTGGCCTTCTACAAGGAGGAGCTACTTGGGGGCGCCCCCAATGCAAATATCCCTCTACTCGTGCGTGCTCGAATGGCTAACTTCGATGTCAGGCGCATATTGGTCGACCAGGGAAGTTCGACCGATATCATGTTGTAATACGGTGAACTGACTTGAGATTTTTGTATCGCAAATGTTGCGGATAGTAAGAGTCGCCACCAACTTTTCTTTTATCTAATTAAGGGAAGGTGAAAAGAACAGGAAAAGACCTTCGTTAGATTCTGAGTAAGGGAGAAGGTTATGAAAAGAGAAGGTATTAGCACTCCTTTCCATCTGTAGTTATCTACGGGCTCTTAGTTGCTCTTAGCTCATCTTTAAAAATTGTTTTCTGTGTGTTTGAAGAAAATGTTTTGAAAAGGCATTTCGCTTTGACTTTGTAATGATTCATGTAGGAATGTATACAAAGTGTTCGGAAATGTTTCGTTTTGAAAAGAGTTTGAACTTTGATAAAAGTGTGTGGTGTGAAAAGCATTTTGATAGAGCAAGCAACTAAAAGTCTTTATTACCTACTCAGAATGGTCATTTTCGTGTTGTTTTACGTTCCTTTAGAATAGTGCTATCCATACCATTAGTCGGTAGGTAACCCTATTCGTTGGATGTAGAAGGGACATTCGAAGGGACATCGGATGGTCATAGAAGGCAACTTATAGGAAGTATCCTAGCACTTTCGAAGGGACGATCATCACTTTTCGTAGGCAACAATCGAGGGACGAGATCATGTATTCGTAGGCGACATCGTGGGTCTATGATCTTTGTATCTGTTAGTGTTTTAAGTTGGCATTATGTTTGGTAAAACTAGGCTTTAGCAATGTCATGATAGATGTCATGACATTCAGAGATTGAAGATAAATCCTACCTGCTAAGGATGTTTAAAAGACTCGAGCTGAAGCTAAAGTCGGGAAATTCGAGAAAAGCAGTCGATGTCATAACAGATGTTATGACATTCAGTGTGACACTCTGTTCTGCAGAATCTGTTTTGTTCCTGAGATTTTTCAGGAAGTTTGTTGAGCTGCTAAATGTTGTTTTTCTATTATTAGAAAGCATGCTCACGTGGTTGCTAGGTTAATCTTAATTAAACCTAAATTGGTTGTTAAAAAGACCATATTTTTAGGAGTAAATTAAGTGAACCCTAGCTATCTTTATGGAAGCCCAAAACTGAAGTTTCAGGACTGCTTCTATAAAAGGAAAAGAACCCTTATTCTGCTGTAACGCCCTTGGATTATGTTTAAGAGTTAGCAGCTTATTTTTGTGTACTGTTAAGGTTAGTAACAGTTGGTATTGTGTAATTCTAGTTTCTCTTGTGAGCCAAGCAACTATCAATTGATAAGTGCATTGGACTAGGATTTGCTGTAAGGGTAGTTTATCACTCAAAGCTTTGAAGCACGAGTGTTTGTCTCTTGATTAAAGCTTTGAAGCAAGATCAAGATATTTTATTGAAGTGTGTCTTCACAATTCAATTAGTCAATAGGTTGATATCAACTGCGTGATTGAGGGGAGTGAGTAGGAACTCATATCTAAGTAGGACTTAGGTAAAAGGGTCATTGGGTAGTGATTAAGTGAGAAGGTCAACAGTGTGTTGGCTGTAGGGTCTTTGAATTGATACTACTAATAGTGAACTTTATCCCTGGCTTGGTAGCCCCCAGATGTAGGTTTGTTGAACCGAACTGGGTGAACAACTTATTGTGTCCTTCGCTTTCGTATTTCTTGTGTGAACTGTTAGCATAGTGTCGAATCTTGTGTCATAACATTCTCGTGACATCACGTATCTGCTGCCAGGAATTTCAATTGGCATCAGAGCAGGCACCCTGCTTGTTATTTCTGGGTGAGATCTAGGGATAATAGTTTCTGGCGTAATGGATAAAGAAGGAGGATTTGGAGGTAGACCACCTATACTGGATGGATCCAATTATGACTACTGGAAACCACGTATGACTGTGTTCTTAAGGTCACTAGACATTAAAGCTTGGAGAGCTGCTGACAAAGGATGGAAACATCCCACCAAGCTTGAGAAAGATGGCACTACTGTCTTGAAACCTGAGGAGGAATGGAGCAAAGAGGAAGAAGAGCTAGCTCTAGGGAACTCTAAAGTATTGAATGCTCTGTTCAATGGTATTGACAGGAATATCTTCAGATTGGTCCATCAGTGTGAGCTGGCCAAGGATGTTTGGGACACTCTCAGAACTACTCATGAGGGGACATCCAAGGTGAAGATGTCAAGACTTCGGATGCTCACTATCAAATTTGAGAATTTGAAGATGAAGGAAGATGAGAATATTCATGAATTTCACATGAATTCTTGAAATTGCCAATGCCTCGAGAGCACTTGGTGAAAAGATGTCAAGAGAAGGCGGTGAGAAAGATTCTCGGATCCTTGCCTAAGATATTTGCAATGAAAGTCACGCAATAGAGGAGGCTCGGGACATCGACACCTTGAAGGTTGAAGAACGATAGGATCTCTTATGACTTTTGAGATGGGAATCAGTGAAACTGTTGACAAGAAGAACAAGAGCATAACACTTGTATCCAATTCTGAAGAGGGTTGCAAGGAGGAAGATGAGGAGAAGATATCTGAAGCTATAGCTATGCTTGGAAGACAGTTCAACAAACTGATCAGGAGAATTGATCCAAAGTCAAGGTCACATGTCAAGGACATTGCATCTGACATCAGCAGATCTTATGATTCCAGCAGAAGATCCAAGTCAGAAGAAAAAGGAAGTCAAGGCAGTAAAGTCCAATGTCATATGTGAAGGATTTGGACATACTAGAGCTGAATGTCCTACCTTTCTTAAGAAACAAAAGAAAGGAATGTATGTTACTTGGTCTGATGGTGAATCAAGCAGTGATGCTGAAGAGGAATCAGCCAAACTTGTCACTGCCTCTTCTGAAAGTGGCAATCCTGATAATGACTCTAGTGATGAGGAAGTGACCTTTGAAGAACTTGCTGATACTTACAAGAAACGTGTATCGGTGGTGAAGTATGTCGACAAAATGAAAAGCAGAAAAAGCGATTGAGAAGTTGGAGGCGGAAAATGTGAAGTCGGAGAAGAAGGAGAATACAATCACTATAAGTCATCTCAATAGTGAGATTATAGTGTTGAAATCCAAGCTTGATCATATGACTAAGTCTGTCAAGATATTGACCAATGGAACTGATAAGCTGGAAGAAATTCTTCAGATTGGACAAAATGCTGGAAATAAGCATGGTCTAGGATATGTGACTAAAAAGGAACCTGTTAGTGACAAGAAAAAGAAGAGGCATGGGAAACCAAAGTCAGAGCAGATGTCACAACAGAAAACAAGAAATGTTCCTGGCTCAGGGCATGTAGATGCAAAGAAATTTGCTGATAACAGGAAGAAGACCAGACCTAATAGGCCAATGTCAAAGCAGATGTCACAACATTGGGGCCAACATCAGGATCAGAGAAACATGAATAAGAAGTTTCAAAGATGGAGATGTCACCATTGTGGAAGGTTTGGACACATAAAACCCTTCTGCTATAGGTTACATGGGTTCCCCAATCAGACTTCCTATGTTGAGCCTAAGAACATCAAAGTACCCTACACTCAAAAGTGGAAGAAGAGGACTGCAACATTAATAGCACACACCTCTCTCAGAGTGTCTGCCAAGGAAGATTGGTACTTTGACAGTGGATGTTCCAAGCATATGACTGGTATAAAAAATCTTCTGAATAATGTCAAACCTCACTCTACCAGCTTTGTTACTTTTGGAGATGGAGCTAAAGGAGAAATCAAGGGTGTTGGAAACTTGGACTGCTCTGGAGTTCCAAATCTAAATGGAGTGTTGCTGGTAAAAGGCTTGACTGCTAATCTCATAAGCATAAGTCAGCTATGTGATATGGGATTTAAAGTCAACTTCACCAGGTCTGAATGTCTTGTAATCAATGATAAACAGGAAGTTGTTATGAGAGGAGTCAGATCAAAGGACAACTGCTACATGTGGGAATCTGAGAACACTAACCTCTCTTCTGTGTGTTCTACAGACAAGGATGAAAAGGAGGTAAAGCTATGGCATCAAAAACTTGGACATCTACATCTCAGGGGGATGAAAAAGATCATCACTATGGAGGCTGTCAGAGGGATTCCAAAACTTCATATTGATGAAGGAAGAGTCTGTGGTGAATGTCAAGTTGGAAAGCAAACCAGAATGTCACACCCAATGTCTAGACATCTGACCACTTCCAGAGTGCTGGAGCTGCTGCACATGGATTTGATGGGGCCTATGCAGGTTGAAAGTCTTGGTGGAAAAAGATATGCCTATGTTGTTGTGGATGACTTCTCCAGATTTACATGGATAAACTTCATCAAAGAAAAATCTGATGTGTTTGATGTCTTTAAAGAGTTATGCAAAAGACTTCAAAGAGAGAAGGAAAGCTGTATTGTCAGAATAAGAAGTGACCATGGAAAGGAATTTGAGAACAGCATGTTTGATGAATTCTGTTCCTCAGAGGGGATCAATCATGAGTTTTCTTCTCCTATAACACCTCAACAAAATGGGGTTGTAGAAAGAAAGAATAGGACTATACAGGAATCTTCCAGAGCAATGATTCATGCTAAGAAACTTCCTATTCATTTTTGGGCTGAAGCTATGAATACAGCTTGCTATGTTCACAACAGGGTCACCTTAAGAAAGGGAACTTCCTCCACCCTATATGAATTATGGAAGGGAAGAAAACCAACTGTGAAATACTTCCATGTGTTTGGTAGCAAATGCTATATTCTGACAGATCGTGATCAAAGGAGAAAAATGGACTCTAAAAGTGATGAAGGCATTTTTCTGGGATGCTCCACTAACAGCAGAGCATATAGGGTATTCAACTCTAGAACCCAAGTTATGATGGAGTCTATTAATGTCATTGTTGATGATCATCATCAGGAACACAATGTCCCATATGATGTTGAGACATGGTTTGAGACATCATCTCAAGTACCTGATAAGGAAGATGTGCCTGAACCTTCTCCTCCAATATCTGAACCAGAGGAAGTCAACAAAGATCCTTCCATCAGAATTCAGAAAGATCATCCAAAGGATCTCATCATTGGGGACCCACCCAAAGGTGTCATTACAAGATCCAGAGAAACTGTCTCAAACTCTTGCTTTGTGTCAAAGATAGAGCCTAAAAATGTCAAAGAAGCTCTAAGTGATGAATTCTGGATTGGAGCAATGCAAGATGAATTGAACCAATTCAAGCAACATGAAGTATGAGAATTAGTTCCTAGGCCAGAAGGAACAAACATCATTGGCACAAAATGGATCTACAAGAACAAGTCTGATGCAGAAGGGACTGTCACCAGGAATAAAGCTAGACTTGTTGCTCAGGGTTACACTCAGGTTGAAGGGATTGATTTTGATGAGACTTTTGCACCAGTGGCTAGACTGGAATCAATCAGGCTTCTTCTAGGGGTTGCTTGCATTCTGAAATTCAAACTATTTCAGATGGATGTGAAAAGTGCCTTCCTAAATGGGTACTTAAATGAGGAAGTATATGTAGAACAGCCCAAAGGATTTGTGGATCCAAGTTTTCCTGATCATGTCTACAAATTAAGGAAAGCCCTATATGGACTAAAGCAAGCTCCTAGAGCCTGGTATGAAAGGCTAACCAAGTTCCTCACAGATAAAGGCTACAGAAAAGGAGGCTTGGATAAAACTCTCTTTGTCAAGAATGAAGGAGGAAAGATAATGGTTGCTCAAATTTATGTGGATGACATAGTATTTGGTGGAATGTCAGACTCAATGGTGAAACATTTTGCCAATCAAATGCAAGCTGAGTTTGAAATGAGTCTTATGGGAGAGTTGACCTACTTTCTTGGTCTGCAAGTCACACAGATGGAAGACTCAACATTCCTCTCACAGAGCAAATATGCAAGGAATATTGTCAAAAAGTTTGGAATGGAGAATGCCAGTCATAAAAGGACTCCTGCTCCCACACATGTGAAGTTGTCCAAGGACACAAATGGTGAAAAGGTAGACCAAAGTCTGTATAGAAGTATGATAGGGAGCTTGTTGTATCTAACAGCCAGCAGACCTGACATTGCATTTGCTGTTGGGGTCTGTGCAAGATACCAAGCTGAACCTAAAGTGAGTCACATCAACCAGGTGAAAAGAATTCTGAAGTATGTGAATGGAACCTGCAGTTATGGTATCCTGTATTCCCATGGATGTGAACCCATTTTGTCTGGTTATTGTGATGCTGACTGGGCTGGTAGTGCTGATGACAGAAAAAGTACCTCTGGAGGATGCTTCTTCTTGGGAAACAATCTTGTTTCTTGGTTCAGCAAGAAGTAAAACTGTGTGTCTTTGTCCACTGCTGAAGCTGAATACATAGCAGCTGGTAGCAGTTGTTCTCAAATGGTCTGGATGAAGCAGATGTTGTCTGAGTACAATGTCACACAGGATGTCATGACATTGTACTGTGACAATCTTAGTGCTATTAATATTTCAAAGAACCCTATACAACACAGTAGGACTAAGCACATTGACATAAGACATCACTTCATCAGAGACCTTGTGGAGGAGAAAGTGATTAAACTGGACCATGTAGTCACTGAACTTCAACTGGCTGACATATTTACTAAAGCTCTTGATGCTAGTCAACTTGAGAATTTAAGGAGCAAACTGGGCATTTGTCAATATGAGGAATTGTAGCAATTAAAATTGCATACAAAGAGGAGAAGAAACCGTATATTTCAAATAAAGTTGAATGGGTCATTTCTTTATTTCCCTCTTATTTTTAAAGGTTTCAAGAATATCAAGAGACACCTCCATATAATAACCTCTCTTATTGAAAGTATCATTTCCTCTCCACCCACAAGATACCTTCAAATCCTCTGTTAGTTCCTCAATATATCCCAGATAAATATGTCTTCTTCATCCTCTTCATCCCAAGACTCTGACTGTTCATCTCCCACCACGGCTGAGATCAGGGCAATCGCTGCAACCTGGAATGTTGAACCTGTGAAGGTCTCCCCTCAACATTCAATGGCAACTGACTCTCAGAATCAGCATGCACGGCATTTTCAAGACTCAGTAGTTTCCACTGGTAAGATTTCTGCCTCATCCTCATCTGTTCCTCCTGAGATAAGGAATAGGGAAGGAACCAAATATGTAGAAGAAGCCATTGCTAGGATAGTCACCAGAATCCTAGACGAAAATCACATTGTTCCTGGAATTTCTGTTCCCCTTAATCAAAGACCTGCTAGCCCTAGTTTAGCAGATGATTCAGATGTCACAAAGGATGTCATGACATCTGATGATCACGTCCAGGCAACACATGGGGACTCTGATACTCTTGCTGATTTCCCTGCCAAAGCAAAGGGTGGTGTTTCTGGTTCTCAAGATGAGAAAATAACCAGAGCTGGAACTTCTTCAAAGAAGTATAGAGCTAAATTTGCTGGCTGCTCAAGATGCAAAAGAACACCAATGGCCAAGAAAAGGAAAGCTCCTGGACCTGCAAAGTCTGATCAAGATTCTGGCTTCAAGATTCAGACTGAACTAGCTGCTGATAATGTTGTTGATGCTGCTGCTGTCAATGAAGATGCTTCTTCAGCAGAGGAGAGCAACTGATTAAGTTGCTGTGTTGCTTCTTTTTATTTGTTCTTTCAATTGTTTTCTCTTTTCTGTTCTGCATTTTGTGTTTCATTTTGGTTGCTTGTAATGTTTATTGACAGATGTGTAAGGCCTGAACAAAAATGTATCCCTGTATACTTCTGCTGGTACTTATTTATATGCTGGTATACTTGTTTTTGGCACTGTTTGATTAAAAGTTTGGGGGACTTGTATGGTTTCCTTTGGCCCTTTATGGCTAAAAAGGGGGAGAAGAACTACTGTGTGACAGTAGTATGGGTCTTTGGGAATTGTATGCCTGTTTTTAAATTTTGGATGTGGGCAATTGTGGGAATTGTGGGATTTTTGTATGGGTAGAATTTATCTTATCTCTAGGTTCTAGTTTATTTTAAGCTTGGATCTAGTTAGTCTTCTGCTGCATAGGTTCTCTGATGTGTTAGGTAGTTTTAGCCAAAATGTGCCAAAGGGGGAGTTTGTTAGTGTTTTAAGTTGGCATTATGTTTGGTAAAACTAGGCTTTAGCAATGTCATGATAGATGTCATGACATTCAGAGATTGAAGATAAATCCTACCTGCTAAGGATGTTTAAAAGACAGCTCAGAACTGGAAGCTAAAGCTGTGCTGGAAATTCTGCAGAAAACAGACTGATGTCATAACAGATGTTATGACATTCAGTGTGACACTCTGTTCTGCAGAATCTGTTTTGTTCCTGAGATTTTTCAGGAAGTTTGTTGAGCTGCTAAATGTTGTTTTTCTATTATTAGAAAGCATGCTCACGTGGTTGCTAGGTTAATCTTAATTAAACCTAAATTGGTTGTTAAAAAGACCATATTTTTAGGAGTAAATTAAGTGAACCCTAGCTATCTTTATGGAAGCCCAAAACTGAAGTTTCAGGACTGCTTCTATAAAAGGAAAAGAACCCTTATTCTGCTGTAACGCCCTTGGATTATGTTTAAGAGTTAGCAGCTTGTTTTTGTGTACTGTTAAGGTTAGTAACAGTTGGTATTGTGTAATTCTAGTTTCTCTTGTGAGCCAAGCAACTATCAATTGATAAGTGCATTGGACTAGGATTTGCTGTAAGGGTAGTTTATCACTCAAAGCTTTGAAGCACGAGTGTTTGTCTCTTGATTAAAGCTTTGAAGCAAGATCAAGATATTTTATTGAAGTGTGTCTTCACAATTCAATTAGTCAATAGGTTGATATCACTGCTGTGATTGAGGGGGAGTGAGTAGGAACTCATATCTAAGTAGGACTTAGGTAAAAGGGTCATTGGGTAGTGATTAAGTGAGAAGGCTGTCAACAGGTGTGTTGGCTGTAGGGTCTTTGAATTGATACTACTAATAGTGAACTTTATCCCTGGCTTGGTAGCCCCCAGATGTAGGTTTGTTGAATCGAACTGGGTGAACAACTTATTGTGTCCTTTACTGCTTTCTGTATTTACTGTGTGAACTGTTAGCATAGTGTCAGATACTGTGTCATAACATTCTCTATGACATCACGTATCTGCTGCCAGGAATTTCAGTATCGAAGGGACTATGATGATATATTTTGAAGGCAACGGTGCTAGGATACCTCTACGTTCGAGGGACTTGACCATTTGTATTCGTAAATGCAACGAGAGAGAATTACCCTAAGGGGTGCATGTGTGAAAAGAGTGTGTTGATTCAGATATTTTTATCTTGGCATTATGAATGATCTATGTCCAATTTTATCTTGCCATACACGCCTAATTACTAGCAGTTTATAGGGTGCGGAAAATAAATTTCGGAAAGTAAAGTGCGGAAAAGATAAAGGTCTTACGCTATTACATGGCTTTGGGGCAGTTACATAATAGGAGTGCGAAAAGTAAAAGTCCTAATTAAACTATTACATCCCATAGGCAGTTACAAAATATGAAAAGAAAAGCGAGAAAAATTGTCCGAAACATTACAACCTGTGATCAGATACATAATCGGAAAATAAGAGATATTCGCACAAGAGAAAAATGTTAGTAAAAATATGATTTTTGAATGGAGAAAAATATTTTAAGTTAGTAATGGCGATAAGATGATAAGGTAATTTTTTGGTAATTTTCTGGACCGTTTTTTATAATTAAAAGCAATTAAAAGTCAAATTAATGATTAATTAACAATTAAATAAAATATGCATGCAAAAAATATTAATTTTAATGTCAAAAATTAAATAAACATTTTTCTGATTAAAATGCAAAAGGAAAATATTTTTGGTGATTTTTAAATGCATGAGAAAAATATTTGAAGATTAATTAAATAACCTAAAAATATTAAAAATAAGAAAATAGAAAAAAACATGTTAGTTTGCAAAACTGAAAAAAGAATGGACATGCCAGGAATCGAACCCATGTCCTTTGCAGAAATCCATACACGCGTTGCCATCTGAGCTAGCTTGCTTTCGTGTTTGGAAATTAGAAACAATGCATTATAAGTGAAAACGTGTCCTGATTATAACTCAAAGCACAGTCAACACGCGTGGACCCCAGTTGGAACGGATGGACGAATCAGATTGCTTCCTTTTGCCATGCATGCCTTCGCTGGTCAGAGATGAGTCAACGACGCTGGAGCCCTAGCTCCGGTCGTCTTCTCCGATGGCTATAATTCTCAAACCTGCAAAATAAGAAAAATAAATGGCAAAGGGATACCCTACCCCCCTAAATCGACCATGGCGAGTTCAATGGTGGTGTTAGTTTTTCCTGAAAACAACTGTACAAGCCAGTTCGAAGCTTTCCAGTTTTTGAACCCTAACAATGGCAACACGAGATTTCTACGTGCAAGCTTGCATGTAATGATTCAAATGCATTCTAATGGATGTCCTGGGTTCAAATATGCAAACAAAAACAGTTAGCAATGCATGAATTGTAAAAATCGAAATTCAACAAAATACCAAATCAGAGCTTTGTGGTTTTCGCGTTCTGGATAGTCTGAGTTTCATGTAAGGGCTGGGAATGCTTGCTGGGATATCAAGGAACACGTTTGAAGGCTTGAAACCCCTTGAAATTGGCTAGAAATTGAAAATCAAAATTGCCAACTTTGAAGAATTTTTTTGAAAATAAGGATTGCTTACTAGGGCTAGGGTTTCGTCCTTTGTCTTTGGCAATGTGCTGGGTATTTATAGAGTGTAATATTGGAGCAAAAAGAAGGAAAAAAGATATGCCATTCAATGCAAAATAATTTCCCCTTCAAATAAAATAAAATCTTTCAAAATTTGATTTTTCTTCCCATGCATGAGCTAGCACAAAATTGGCAAGTTGTGTGGGCTATCTTGGACCTAAAGTTTGATAAAAATCCAACCCAATTGAAATTATACCTTGTTTTCATATTTTATTTAATTTAAATTTGAATTAAATGCTTTTAAATTCAAAAAAAAAAAAAAATAGAAAAAGGTCGTGGCAAGGCATCAAATGGTCACAAATAATATTATGATCAAGTTTGGATCATAAAATTATAGGCCCATTTGGAAAAAATTGGATTTTGACAAGTATCTCTCTTTGTGCAAATTATCCAAAAATGCCCAATTTGTGCAAGGTATAGTTTGCTCAATGTTTATCATTTTGGAGTGTTCTTGGACTTTTTAGAAAGCTCTAGATGTCTTCTAAACAACCTTTTTGGTTTCATCTCAATTGGAGTTTCCATGCTCAATAAATATTCATTTCAAAAAGTTGACTTTTTGTTGACTTTGAAAAGGACCTGTAATATTTTGATCCATATCTTCAAAATGAAGCATTTTCTGACCAAGCTTGTGAGACATGAAGTTGTAGAGAATTGAATTCTCTTCAAAATGAGAGGTGGTGGAAAAATTTCTGATAAAGTATAAAGAAGTTATGCTCAGTCAAAGTTCAGTTGACTTTTCTTCAAAAAACCCTTGGAAAGTTTGACTTTTGATCAAATCTTGAGTTTTCTTGATGAATCATGATCAACCCTTGATCAAATGATGAATGTTACTTCAAAATGAGGATGTTGACCAAAAATCATGAAGCTTGACTGTATGTTGACCACAATTGACTTTTTATCCAATACAATTGACTTTCAACCATCTGAGCAATTGTCTGAGGAAAGTTGACCCGTGAGGCCTGAATCTTGTCATGGAGATTCTTTGAAGCACATGAGGAGGCATGATGACCATTGGAGGTGTTGAGAACCTATCTTGATCTGTGAATTGCCAAACCCTAGCTTGGGTTGATTGTGTAGGAGAGGGTTTGTCTGGTCAACCCTTGAGGAATCTTTGAGTGGGGATGTATGAAATGTCTTGAAGAGTAGGAGGGAAAATTTTGGGGTATGACAACTGCCCCTGTTTAATCTTCTTGTACCAGAAGGGTTAGATTGGCATGCTTGCCTTTCGTAACCTGATGGAGAAGATGATTGAACACTCGAGTACACTTGAAAATTTGCACTCGCTGTTGATTGATGATGTAGGGGAATGAGCTTATAGATGCCATTTGGAGAAGCTAGAGACTTCACTGGGGAATGAGTCGTACGTTAGACTTGAGAATGTTGCCTGGATAGGAGACACGTTGGAGATGGACTTAAGATGCCATCCGGAGAGATTGATGCCGAGGAATGAGCCGTACGCTAGGCTCTGTAGATAATCCTGAAGGTAGAGGAGATGGGCTTAAGATGCCATCCAGAGAGAGTCGTACGCTAGACTCCGCACTCGTCTTTGAATGAAGCTATTGGTTTATATTGGTTTTTTAACCAAATATGCAGCATTCTGAAAGTGGAGAAATGTCGACAAATAGTCGGAGATAGGCTTAAGATGCCATCCAGGGCAACTGAGTCGTACGCCAGACTCTGTAGTTGCTGTTGATAATAAGAGAGAGTCAAAATAAATCTTTCGTCCTGATTACTCTGAGGAGATAATAGGCGGCAAAATGTGGATAGCTTCCCTGTTGTGCTTCGGGTGTTCGATCCAATGCCTGTTGTCGGAGGGCAACTCAAGTAGTCGTTCGGATAGGGTTTCCCGTCTGGCTTCGGGTATTAATCCTGGACTTATGGTCATGATCGTTCAGATTAATCTTTGAACTTTCATTTGGAAGTGATTTCCATCTGTTGGGGAAAAAATAGAAAGAGAAATTTCGACAGGATATAGTTAGACTGATGCAGATCATGATGCATGCAATGTGTATGAACATTGTTTCTATGTATAATGTATGAATGCGTATGCAGGTATTTCAAAACATATCCATCTTGAGGAAGATGTGGACGTTCTGCTTGGGGATTCGTGGCTTCTGCTTGAGGATGAAACTGTGGAAACCCTGACTTGGAATAAGATTAGGTGACTCTGATTCCTCTGATGCACTATCTGACCAAGTTTCGAGTCTGGACACTGCTGGCTGTTTGGGAATAAAGATGGAAGATGCTCCGTTGGGGATCTCATGCGTTGACCCTACTGGGGATGGTGGAAATGAGGAGGCAACCCGCTGGGGATCTTGTGTGTCGACCCTGCTGGGGAGTAAGAAATATAGTTTTCCTCCGATGCACTATCTGACCAAGTTTCGAGTCAGGATATTGCTGCTGCCGGGAAATGAAAGATATTCTGCTGGGGATGAATACCTCTGCTAAAAAATGAAATGTTACTGCTTGAAGACTGGTTATGAGGAATCTTGGAAGAAGATGTGTACTCTGCTGGAGAGAGGTTTGTGGTGAGCGATGGCTCTGTGGAGATTGTACTCTGCGGGGGAACGTATTGGTGACTTTCGTCGTCATCTCAATTCCTAAAGCCTGTGGTAAGCACTTTTGTATGTCTGCTTTTCATATGTTTGTAAACAGATTTTTATTGTCAGATGCATATAATCATTCAAAGCAATCGTTGGACTTTATGCAAAAAACAACAAAAACACACACTTTGTGAAAAGAAAGAAACTTGTATTAATTTGAAAAGGTGGCGTATGGCCAAGCAGTTTGTATACAAAGAAAGTAAAAAGCTATGCCGAAACAATCTCGTCGAGTTCCAACTATGCTAGTGCTCATATATTTCGACTATCTCATCTCCTTGCTGTTAGTAGAAAGTGAGTGAATTGATATTCGCCATTTGAACCTTGAAAGTTGATAGTAGTCTGTAGATAGGTGATCTAGACGAGACATAGTCGTATGCTTAAACCCCTAACTTTTGCCTAGACCGCCCTTTCGGGTTTTCAGTCTACCGGGATACCCTTTTTTGCCTAAGCCGCCTTTTTAGGTTTTCGACTCGCCGGGTGTACATATTTTGTATATATCCTTAACTTTTGCCCGAACCTTTTGGTTCGCCAGGATGCCCTTATTTTTGCCTAGGTCAGTCGACCTAGTGGGTCTCGCTTATGCGTAGTATTTTTTGACTATGTTTGCGTTCACAGGGTGTGGGAAGTCTTCGCCATCCATGGTGCTAAGTATCATAGCTCCGCTGGAAAATACTGTCTTGACTACAAACGGTCCCTCATATGTGGGTGTCCATTTTCCCCTGGGATCACCTTGTGGAAGGATGATGCGCTTGACCACTAGATCACCGACTTTGTAGACTCGGTGCTTGACTTTCTTGTTGAACACTCTGATCATTCGCTTCTGATAGATCTCTCTATGGCAGATGGATGCGAGTCGTTTCTCATCAATCAAGTTGATCTGGTCGAGGTGAATCTGAACCCAATCGTCTTCGCCTAACTCTGCGTCTTGGAGGACTCTGGCTGAGGGTATCTGAACCTCGATGGGTAGGACTGCTTCCATACCGTATACAAGAGAGAAGCGGGTTGCCCCTATAGATGTTCATACTGTAGTGCGATAACCATGAAGAGCAAATGGTAACATCTCATGCCAATCCTTGTAAGTTACTGTCATCTTCTGTATAATCTTCTTGATATTCTTATTGGCGGCTTGCATTGCACCATTCATCTTAGGCCGATATGGAGAAGAGTTGTGATGCGTGATCTTGAACTGCGTGCAGAGTTCGGTGATCATCTTGTTGTTGAGATTAGAACTGTTATCCGTGATAATCCTTTCGGGAGTGCCATACTGACAGATAAGATTATGTTTGATGAATCGAGCCACAACATTCTTGGTAACAGATGCGAACGAGGCTGCTTCTACCCACTTGGTGAAGTAATCAATTGCCACAAGGATGAAATGATGTCCGTTGGAAGCAGTGGGCTTGATTTCTCCGATCATGTCAATGCCCCACATTACGAAAGGCCAAGGAGCGGTAAGAACATTCAACGGTACTGGAGGTACGTGCACTTTGTCTGCGTATATCTGGCATTTGTGACAAGATCGAGCATAGCAGTGACAATCAGCTTCCATGGTGGACCAATAGTAACCTGTTCTCAGAATCTTCTTAGCCATCGTATGCCCACTGGAGTGGGTACCAAATGCGTCTTCGTGTAATTCCTCCATGATACGTCTCGCAGTTTTCTGATCTACACAGCGGAGTAAGCACAAGTCGTGGTTGCGCTTGTATAAGATGTCGTTGCTGAGGAAGAATTTGGATGCAAACCTTCTCAAGAACTTCTTATCGTTGACAGATGCCCCTGTGGTATATTCTTGAGTCTCAAGATACCTCTTCACATCGTAGAACCAAGGTTTCTCTTCTGTATCAAGTTCACAACAGTATGCTGGTTCGTCAAAGTTTTCAATGATGATCTGGGGAGCCTCGTTTTCCCATCTAACCTTGAACATAGACGACATAGTAGCCAATGCGTCTGCCAACTGATTCTCTTCTCATGGAATATGATCGAAAGTGATTTCTTTGAAGTAGGGGATCAAACTCAGAACATGCTCTCGATATGGAATGAGATTCAGATGCTTCGTATCCCACTCGCCGTTAATCTGACTGATTACTAAAGTTGAGTCTCCGTACACTTGCAAAGAACTTGATTCTTAAGTCAATAGCAGCTTTAATACCCATGATGCACGCTTCGTATTCGGCCATGTTGTTCGTACAACTGAAGCAAAGTCTGGTGGTGAATGGCGTGTGTCCGCCTGTAGGAGATGTAATGATGGCTCCAATACCATTGCCAAGTGCGTTTGAGGCTCCATCAAAGACCATGGTCCATCGGGATCCTTGTTCAGGTCCTTCGTCTAGTCCTGGTTCTTCGCAATCAGTAACTAACAAAACATCTTCATCTGGAAACTCGAACTGCATAGACTAATAGTCGTCTACGGCTTGATGAGCCAAATGATCGGCTACTACACTTCCTTTGATCGCTTTCTGAGAAGTGTCTTGGATGTCGTATTCGGTCAAGATCATTTGCCATCTTGCTATTCTTCGGAGAGGCGGTTTCTCAAATATGTATTTTATCGGATCCATCTTGGAGATCAACAAGGTAGTGTGAGTCAATATATCTTGTCTTAGTCGTGCAGCTAAAGCCAAAAAAGTTTTCTCATTTGTGAGTATCTTGTTTCACGATCGGTAAACTTTTGCTAAGGTAGTATATCGCATACTCTTTTCGACCAGACTCGTCATGTTGCTAACACACACCCATTGAATTCTCTAACAACATCAAGTATATGATAAGAGGTCTTCCTTGACATCGGGATAGGAGGATTACAGGTACTCCTTGATTTTGTTAAAAGCGATCTGGCAATCGTCGTTCCATTCTACTACCTGATCCTTCTTCAGCAATTTGAAGATTGGCTCACAAGTAGCAGTTAGGTGTGCAATGAATCTGGCAATGTAGTTCAATTGTCCTAAGAAACCTCTGACTTTCTTCTCGGTGCGGGGAGTTGGCATCTCTTGAATAGCTTTAACCTTGGCGGGGTCAACTTTAATACCTTTAACACTGACAATAAACCCTAGGAGTTTACCGGATCTGACTCCAAAGGTGCACTTGTGAGGATTGAGTCTTAATCTGTACTTCTTCAACCTATCAAACAGTTTCCGCAAATGATTAAGATGTTCTTCTTCAGTCTGTGATCGAGATATCATGTCGTCGATGTAGACCTCTATCTCGTGATGAATCATGTCATGAAATAATGCCACCATAGCACGCTGATAAGTGGCGCCCGCGTTCTTCAGTCCGAACGGCATGAGCTTGTAGCAGAAAGTGCCCCACTGTGTAACGAAAGTAGTCTTCTCCGTGTCTTCAGGAGCCATTTTAATCTGATTGTAACAGGAGAAACCATCCATGAAGGAGAAAACTTTATGTTGAGCGGTGTTGTCAACCAGAACATCGATATGAGGAAGTGGAAAATCGTCTTTCATACTTGCTTTGTTCAGATCTCTGTAATCCACACACATTCGTACTTTACCATCCTTCTTAGGTACGGGCACCACATTTGCAACCCACTGTGGATAAGAAGTAACGGTTAGGAAACCAACATTGAATTGTTTCATAACTTCGGCTTTGATCTTCTCTGACATCTCAGGACGCATGCGACGTGTAACACCCCATCTAAATACCCCGAATACATTAATTAAATTCATATCTAAATCCTCTTTAATCAGAGTTAACACGGTATAACAAGGGATGTCACAATTAATAATTAATTCAAAACTTCATTCAAACAGTAGCCATGCTACACTGAGGATCATCATCCAAAAATTCAATCATTATAAGACCATGTCTTACACAGCGGAAATACCAAAATCAAAATTTCATAAAACATCCAGGTTCTCAAAGAATTCAAATCCAGAATAATTAAACAATAATGATTCTCTTAACTAAGCGTTCCCCAGTGTTACAATCTAATCAGAGCATGACACTGACACACGGACTAAAAGATAAGCTCTAGAGCCATCCTCACCGACTCCTCAGCTGCTAATTTAATCTGAAATGGTAAAGTAAGGGTGAGACTTCTCATAATTAAAGCATATTATAAGTCTTTCAATCAATAATATATCACAAGCATATTATTTCACCCACTTAACATAAATTCAGATGCACACACACAACCATATTCATCATGCTTAATCATAACAATCAACAAAGAGTAACACTGGAAGACATCCTAACATGTTACCATTTCATACAAATATAATGCAGACTCAATGCATGCGGTACCGACTCGTGACTCAAAGTCACCCAACACTGATCCATCATCAACCGGATATAGTACCATCGATTCGTCCATAACCACTCGGACACGAATCCAGCCTAACCACCCATCCTCACTCGGGTATCGGTTATTGGCAATCCAAGTCAAATTCCGCAGAATGGGAATTAACTTCACCAAAACAATGCATATGCACGCACATCAATAGCATGCAACATTAATCAGTCTATGTAATACATCAATTCACATAACTGAAACAACCATCCAACATGATATCTCAACCAATCATGCATACAATCAACATCAGCATAAACATGCAAACCAATCAACATGATACATCAACCAATCATGCATACATCTAACCTCAGCATAAACATGCTATTACATCTACACGTTACCAGTGTCCTCATCACCAAGGTTCCTCTACTACACATACATTCTTATGTGTCAGTTAAAAAAAATCATTTATTTCGAAATCCAACCCCTTTCCAAAATAATTTCAAGTTTTCTAAAATATTTTCATTTCATAAGGTAGAGCATAAAATTTAGGAAATAACGTCCAAAAGGCGCTCAAAACGGACTTACGGTTTAAAAGTTATGAATTTCTGAAGTTTTAAAATTTTCAAAAATATTTCAGTGGAACCCGGTTCCTCCCTGGGAGTAACCGGTTCCCACAGTTCAAAAATACCACGCCCCTGGAAAAATGTATGGGGAACCCGGTTCCTCCAGGTAGGGAACCGGTTCCCAGAAGTAAAAATTTCATCCCTCTGGAAAAATCAATGGGGAACCCGGTTCCTCCCACACAGGAACCGGTTCCTTAGTTCAAAAATGCCATTTTCACCATTTTAAAAAGCTGGAACCCGGGTTCTCCCACTGGGGAACCGGTTTCCACGACGTTCAGACCCAAAATTTCAGTTTTGACAGCATTGCTTCCATTACAACTCAATCTACACATACCCATACGAATCCCATCATTGGAAACACCAAAATACATCCATTTGCATCGTTTATCACATCCATTATCATCTTCCTATCAGTTATAATTGGTATCTGACACCCTAATCAATTCAGACCTATCAACTGACACAATCTGACACTTATAGGGACACATTCATGGAACCCTATAAATTCACAAATACAATTTCCTAACATGCTATAACCTATATTATCAACATCAAAACCTATAATAAGTAATAATCAATCGAAATCACCCCTTACCTTGTGGGTTCTTCGAGATTCTGACACTTTCTAGGTTTTCCTTCTTCTTTCTCCTCTTCTCACTTTTACGTAGTCTTGTTTTCTCCAAATGATTCTATTTTTCCTCTTCTCCTTATTTGATTCCTCTTTTTATTCCTTTTAATCATAAGTAAAATAAATATTATTTTCTTCTCCAATTAATTCCATCATTAAACTTAATAATCCAATATACTAAATAAATTATGTTCCCAATTAAATTAATAATTAAAAATCATAAGTATTTAATTATTGCATTATTTTGGGGTGTCAAAACTCTCCCCAACTTCAAAGAGTTTTCGTCCTCGAAAACATACCTCAGACGAATAGTTCGGGATACGAGTCCTTCATCTGACTCTCCAGCTCCCAAGTGACATTTCCATCAGCTGGTCCTCCCCAAGCCACTCTTACCAATGCAATCTCTTTCCCTCGCAACTGTTTCAACTTCCGATCCTCAATTCTCACAGGTACTGCTTCCACAGTCAAATTCTCTCGTACCTGTATATCATCTACCCGAATCTCATGAGACGGATCAGCAATGTACTTCCTCAGCTGAGACACATGAAAAACATCATGCAGATTCGCAAGTGACGGCGGCAAAGCAATCTGATATGCAACCTTCCCAACTCTCTTGGTAATCTGAAAAGGACCAATAAATCGTGGAGTCAACTTCTTTGACTTCAAAGCTCGACCAATACCAGTCATCGGAATAACTCGCATAAACACATGTTCTCCTTCACTAAACTCAAGGTCTTTCCTCCTCTTATCATGATAACTTTTCTGACGACTCTGAGAAGTTCTCATCTTCTCCTGAATCATCTTAATCTTTTCTGAAGTTTGCTGAACAATTTCCGGTCCAATCACAGCACTCTCTCTGGTTTTATACCAACACAACGGTGTCCGACACCTCATACCATACAATGCCTCAAATGGAGCCATACCAATACTCGAGTGAAAGATATTGTTGTAGGTAAATTCAATCAATGGCAGATAACCATCCCAAGCTCCACCCTTCTCTAACACACAAGCTCTCAGCAAATCTTCCAACGACTGAATCGTTCTTTCCGTTTGACCATCTGTCTGCGGATGATAAGCGGAACTTAAACGCAACTTAGTACCCAACGCTTCTTGAAATCCCGTCCAGAACTTAGATGTAAACCTCGGATCTCGATCCGACACAATGCTAGACGGAATACCATGCAAACTTACAATCTTTTCGACATACAATTCTGCTAATCTCTCCATCGGATAATCCATCCTTATCAGAATAAAATGAGCAGATTTTGTCAACCTATCCACAATCACCCAGATAGAATCACAATTCTTAGCTGTCCTCGGCAAACCAGACACAAAGTCCATTGAGATTCCATCCCACTTCCATTCTGGGACAAATAACGGCTCCATCAATCCTGACGGTTTCTGATGCTCGATTTTCGACTTCTGAGAAATCAAACAAGCATACACAAACTCAGCAATTTCCTTCTTCATTCCAGGCCACCAAAACAACTTTTTCAAATCATGATACATTTTAGTAGCACCGGGATGAATACTCAACCCGCTACGATGTCCTTCTTCCAAAATGCTCTTCCTAATCTCGGCAACATCCGGAACACATACCCGATCACCAAATCTCATAACACCATTCTCGTCAATTCGGAACTCGCCTCCTTGACCTTGGTTGCTCAATGTCAACTTATCAACTAAACCAACATCAGATTTCTGTCCATTCCTAATCTCTTCCAGAATACCACTAGTCAGCTTCAACATACCCAATCTCACACTATTCGGAGTAGTTTCACAAACCAAACTTAGATCTCTGAATTGCTCAACCAAATCTAACTCACGGACCATCAACATCGACATATGCAAGGACTTCCTACTCAAAGCATCTGCGACCACGTTTGCTTTACCAGGATGGTAATTCAACCCGAAATCGTAATCCTTTAAGAATTCTAACCATCTTCTCTGCCTCATGTTCAACTCCTTCTGATCAAAGAGATACCTCAGACTCTTATGATCACTGAATACCTCAAACCGAGAACCATATAAATAATGTCTCCACAACTTCAAAACAAACACAACAGCTGCCAACTCCAAATCATGAGTCGGATAATTCCTTTCATGCACTTTCAATTGTTGCGAAGCATAAGCCACAACCTGCTTATCTTGCATCAACACACCACCTAATCCCATTAATGATGCGTCACAATACACCACAAAAGACTTAGTCGGATCTGGCAAAATCAAGATCGGAGCATTGTCAATCTCCTCTTCAGCTCTTGAAATCCTTTCTCACATTCAACATCCCAAACAAATATCTGACCCTTCCTGGTCAACTTAGTCAATGGTAACGCCAGTTTGGAAAATCCTTCTATAAACTTCCGGTAATAACCTGCAAGACCCAGAAAACTACGGATCTCCGAAGCATTCTTCGGCGCTTCCCACTGAGACACCGCTTCTACCTTCGTAGGATCCACAGCAATTCCATTCTTGGAAATTACATGACCAAGAAAACTTACCTCCTCTAACCAGAATTCACACTTGGACAACTTCGCATAAAGTTTCTTTTCTTTCAACAATTCCAACACAACTCTGAGATGTTCTGCATGCTCCTCATCGCTTTTCGAATAAATCAGAATATCATCAATGAACACTACTACGAACTTGTCCAGATACGGATGAAATATCCTGTTCATATACTCCATGAAAACACCAGGTGCATTAGTAACTCCAAACGGCATAACGGAATATTCATAATGTCCATACCTCATTCTAAATGCGGTTTTCTGAATATCCTCTGACTTCACACGAATCTGATGATATCCAGATCTCAGATCAATCTTACTAAACACACACGCTCCAACGAGTTGATCCATCAAATCATCAATCCTCGGCAAAGGATACCGATTCTTGATTGTAACTTTATTCAACTGTCGGTAGTCAACACATAACCTCATTGAACCTTCCTTCTTCTTAACCAATAACACCGGAGCACCCCACGGCGAAACACTCGGACGAATAAACTTCTTCTCAAGCAATTCCTCTAACTGCTTCTTCAGTTCAGCTAATTCAGATGCCGACATGCGATAAGGCGCCATCGACACCGGACTAGTTCCAGGAATCAAATCTATAGTAAATTCTACCTCTCTCTCAGGTGGCAATTCACTAACGTCTTCCGGAAACACCTCTGGAAATTCATTCACCACTGGCAATCCATCACTCTTTGATTTTCCCTCCGCTTCTATTGCAGAATACAACATAAACACCACAGCACCATCTTTCACAGCTAGGTTCATCTGCTTAACTGACATAATCTCATTTTCGATCTTAACCTCTTCAGGGAAAATGACCGTCTTCTCAAAACAGTTAATATGAACCTGGTTGAATTCCAACCAGTTCATTCCAAGGATGATATCCAGTTGTTCGAGCGGTAGGCACTCTAAATCCATACCGAAACTCCTACCAAAAATCACAACAGGACAATTTCTACAAATATATGAAGTAGTCACTGAACCCGACGCAGGAGTATCAATGACCATACTTCCATCCATATTAGAAATTTCTAAATTCAATCGCTTAGCACAAGCTAATGCAATAAAAGAATGCGTAGCTCCAGTATCAATAATCGCAATCAAAGGTATGCCATTAATAAAACATGTACCTTTAATCAGCCGATCATCTGGTTTAGTCTCTGATCCAGACAATGCAAACACTTTACCACCAGCTTGCTCTTTCTTGGGTTTTGTGCACTGAGGACGAGTATGACCCTCTCCACCACAGTTGTAACAAGTCACCACTTTCACCCTGCGGTCATTGGCCACATGGCGAACTTTCCACACTTGAAACACTTCTTATCATTGCTCTTACAGTCCACCATACGATGTCCTGTCTCACCACACCTATAGCACTTAACGGAAGAGCTAGAATCTCCTCCACCAGATTTCTTCCAACCACTGGATCTCTGATTACTCCTATCATAAGGCTTACCACGATCCATCTGTTGTTTACCTTTCCTATCAACATACCCTCGAGCATTCGACTTAGTGTTAGCAAGATCCTCCTCAAGAATCCTACTACAATCAACCAGATTAGAAAATCTTCGGATACGCTGATACCGAATACCCTGCTTAATCTCATCACGAAGACCATTCTCAAACTTGATACATTTGGAAAATTCTCCATATGCATCGTTAGGGTAATGAGCATAATACTTGGCTAACTCAGAAAACCTTGAAGCATACTCACTGACAGTCTTGTTACCCTGCTTGAGTTCCAAAAACTCAATCTCCTTCTTACCTCTGACATCCTCAGGAAAATACCTCCTCAGAAAAACTCTCCTGAACATAGCCCAATTCAATGCAACACCATCTTCCTCCAGTTCAGTTCTGGTAGCAACCCACCAGTCATCAGCTTCCTCAGCTAACATGTGAGTTCCATATCTCACCTTCAGCCCCTCTGCACAGTCAATCACTCGGAAGATCCTCTCGATCTCCTTCAACCACTTCTGAGCACCTTCGGGATCATGCGTGCCCTTGAACAATGGAGGATTATTCCTCTGAAAATTCCCCAATTGTCTGTCAGCACCAATCACAGCTCCCTGCTGGTTCCCTCCGAGCACTACAGCCAACATTCCCAAAGCCTCAGCAATGGCATCATCATTCCTTCCGTTACCTCTTCCGGCCATTGTTCTGTAACATAACAAAACAATCTATATCAGCACACAAGTATCGACAGTGTTACTTCACACTAGTCGCATACTAAAGGGATAACGACACAGGACAAGACCGACTATGCTCTGATACCACTATTGTAACACCCCATCTAAATACCCCGAATACATTAATTAAATTCATATCTAAATCCTCTTTAATCAGAGTTAACACGGTATAACAAGGGATGTCACAATTAATAATTAAATCAAAACTTCATTCAAACAGTAGCCATGCTACACTGAGGATCATCATCCAAAAATTCAATCATTATAAGACCATGTCTTACACAGCGGAAATACCAAAATCAAAATTTCATAAAACATCCAGGTTCTCAAAGAATTCAAATCCAGAATAATTAAACAATAATGATTCTCTTAACTAAGCGTTCCCCAGTGTTACAATCTAATCAGAGCATGACACTGACACACGGACTAAAAGATAAGCTCTAGAGCCATCCTCACCGACTCCTCAGCTGCTAATTTAATCTGAAATGGTAAAGTAAGGGTGAGACTTCTCATAATTAAAGCATATTATAAGTCTTTCAATCAATAATATATCACAAGCATATTATTTCACCCACTTAACATAAATTCAGATGCACACACACAACCATATTCATTATGCTTAATCATAACAATCAACAAAGAGTAACACTGGAAGACATCCTAACATGTTACCACTTCATACAAATATAATGCAGACTCAATGCTTGCGGTACCGACTCGTGACTCAAAGTCACCCAACACTGATCCATCATCAACCGGATACAGTACCATCGATTCGTCCATAACCACTCGGACACGAATCCAGCCTAACCACCCATCCTCACTCGGGTATCGGTTATTGGCAATCCAAGTCAAATTCCGCAGAATGGGAATTAACTTCACCAAAACAATGCATATGCACGCACATCAATAGCATGCAACATTAATCAGTCTATGTAATACATCAATTCACATAACTGAAACAACCATCCAACATGATATCTCAACCAATCATGCATACAATCAACATCAGCATAAACATGCAAACCAATCAACATGATACATCAACCAATCATGCATACATCTAACCTCAGCATAAACATGCTATTACATCTACACGTTACCAGTGTCCTCATCACCAAGGTTCCTCTACTACACATACATTCTTATGTGTCAGTTAAAAAAAATCATTTATTTCGAAATCCAACCCCTTTCCAAAATAATTTCAAGTTTTCTAAAATATTTTCATTTCATAAGGTAGAGCATAAAATTTAGGAAATAACGTCCAAAACGGCGCTCAAAACGGACTTACGGTTTAAAAGTTATGAATTTCTTGAAGTTTTAAAATTTTCAAAAATATTTCAGTGGAACCCGGTTCCTCCCTGGGAGTAACCGGTTCCCACAGTTCAAAAATACCACGCCCCTGGAAAAATGTATGGGGAACCCGGTTCCTCCAGGTAGGGAACCGGTTCCCAGAAGTAAAAATTTCATCCCTCTGGAAAAATCAATGGGGAACCCGGTTCCTCCCACACAGGAACCGGTTCCTTAGTTCAAAAATGCCATTTTCACCATTTTAAAAAGCTGGAACCCGGGTTCTCCCACTGGGGAACCGGTTTCCACGACGTTCAGACCCAAAATTTCAGTTTTGACAGCATTGCTTCCATTACAACTCAATCTACACATACCCATACGAATCCCATCATTGGAAACACCAAAATACATCCATTTGCATCGTTTATCACATCCATTATCATCTTCCTATCAGTTATAATTGGTATCTGACACCCTAATCAATTCAGACCTATCAACTGACACAATCTGACACTTATAGGGACACATTCATGGAACCCTATAAATTCACAAATACAATTTCCTAACATGCTATAACCTATATTATCAACATCAAAACCTATAATAAGTAATAATCAATCGAAATCACCCCTTACCTTGTGGGTTCTTCGAGATTCTGACACTTTCTAGGTTTTCCTTCTTCTTTCTCCTCTTCTCACTTTTACGTAGTCTTGTTTTCTCCAAATGATTCTATTTTTCCTCTTCTCCTTATTTGATTCCTCTTTTTATTCCTTTTAATCATAAGTAAAATAAATATTATTTTCTTCTCCAATTAATTCCATCATTAAACTTAATAATCCAATATACTAAATAAATTATGTTCCCAATTAAATTAATAATTAAAAATCATAAGTATTTAATTATTGTATTATTTTGGGGTGTCACACGACGGACTTTCTGTTTCACTGAGAGAAAACGCTCTTTCGTCGGTAACCGGTGTACCACAATATCAATGTCTAAACCTGGCATGTCTTCGTATGTGTAATACGGTGAACTGACTTTGGGATTTTTGTATCGCAAATGTGCGGATAGCAAGAGTCGCCACCGAATTTTCTTTTATCCAATTAAGGGAAGGTGAAAAGAACAGAAAAGACCTTCGTTAGATTACGAGTAAGGGAGAAGGTTATGAAAAGGGAAGGTATTAGCATCCCTTTCCATCCGTAGTTATCTACGGGCTCTTAGTTGCTTTTTAGCTCACTTTAAAAATTGCTTTCTGTGTGTTTGACAAAAATATTTTGAAAAGGCATTTCGCTTTGACTTTGTAATGATTCATGTAAGAATGTATACAAAGTGTTCGGAAATGTTTCGTTTTGAAAAGAGTTTGAACTTTGACAAAAAAGTGTGTGGTGTGAAAAGTATTTTGTTTGAGCAAGCAACTAAAAGTCTTTATTACCTACTCAGAATGGTCATTTTCGTGTTATTTTACGTTCCTTTAGAATAGTGCTATCCATACCATTAGTTGGTAGGTAACCCTATTCGTTGGATGTAAAAGGAACATTCGAGGGAACATCGGATGGTCATAGAAGGCAACTTGTAGGAAGTATCCTAGCACATTCGAAGGGACTATCATCATTTTTCGTAGGCAACAATTGAGGGTCAAGACCATGTATTCGTAGGCGACATCGTGGGTCTATGATCTTTGTATTGAAGGGACTATGATGATATGTTTTGAAGGCAACGGTGCTAGGATACCTCTACGTTCGAGGGACTTGACCATTTGTATTCGTAAATGCAACGAGAGAGAATTACCCTAAGGGGTGCATGTGTGAAAAGAGTGTGTTGATTCAGATATTTTTATCTTGGCATTATGAATGATCTATGTCCAATTTTATCTTGCCATACACGCCTAATTACTAGCAGTTTATAGGGTGCAGAAAGTAAATTGTAGAAATGTAAAGTGCGGAAAGTAAATGTCCTACGTTATTACATGGCTTTGGGGCAGATACATAATGATAGTGCGGAAAATAAAAGCCCTAATTAAACTATTACATCCCATAGGCAATTACATAATTGAAAAAGAAAAGCAAGAAAAATCGTCCGAAACGTTACAACCTGTGAACAGATACATAATCGGAAATACGAGAAACTTGCATAAGAGGAAAATGTTAGTAAAACAAATAATTTTGAATGAGGAAAAAGGTTTTTGATTAGCAATGACATTAATATGATAAGATAAATTTTTTGTAATTTTTGGAATAGATTTGGTAATTTAAAAATAATTAAAAGTCATTTAACTGATTAATTAATAATTAAATTAAATATGCATGCAAAAATAATAATTTTAATTTTAAAAATTAAATAAGTATTTTTCTGATGATTATGCAAAAAATAAATATTTTTGGTGTTTTTTAGATGCATGATAAAAAATATTAAAGAAAATAGAAAAAGAAAAAAAAAATGTTAGTTTTCTAACTTGTAAAAAAACATATGCCATGGCTGGGAATCGAACCGATGACCCTTCCTTCATACCTACGCGCCTTGACCAACTGAGCTAGAGCGTCCACGTGTTTAAGAATTGAAACGAATTGTTTTTAAACGTTCTTGCTCCTTGGGAATTCAAATCACACGCGAAGAACACCTCTTCTTCGTTTGAATTTCTGGAAACTTAGCGTCGGCTAAGTTCGACGCTATGGTCCCTGCATATTTCAAAAACTCCATACAAGCAATATAAATGGATTGTGAGTACATGAATCGATTGCAATTGAAATTCTAAACACACTGGTGGCATTCATTTGGTCCAATTTTTCCGTTTTAAGGAAACCCTAAATTGGTTCAGAAAACCCTAACTATGGTGAATCACGTTTCAGGCCATGAAAATGCAATTGGATTGTCCAGATAGCTTGAAAACTTCAAACTAAACACAAAGCAAACATCAAAACATGTTAAAAATGCATGAATGATAGAAATCAAAATTTGAAAAAGTATGAACAAACCAAATCGTGTTTTCTCAATTCTTGATGTTTTTGAGAAATGTAAAGGTCTGGATCGACTCAAGAGGCTTCAAGGAATGCAATGGATGGTTTAGAATTGACTGAAACAAGCTGGAACTAGGGCTGCCACTTGCTTGAAGAGCACGAGTTTTTTGACTTAGGTTAGGGTTCTTTTGAGCAATTTTTCTGTCCTTGTTCATGTTGTATGCATTGTACATTTATAGTGGATAGATTTTGGGCTGAATTGAAGAACAAATATTGATCAATCAATGCAAAAATTATTTGATTTTGTACAAAATCAAATCTTCCTTATTTGATCCAATTTCATCAATTTCTTGCCAAATCAATGCAAATTTTGAAATTTGCCAGCTTGTGTGAGTTACTTGGATCTCAAGTATGAGAGAAAAATCAACTTTGCATTTAATTTTGATTTTATACCTTATTTTTTAATTTAATTTGTTTTTAAATGAATAAAACCCAAATTAAATAGAAAAATAAAGACAAAATTCGTGGCATTGGGCTTGAAGGTTCCAAATAAGATAAGGAACAAGTTTAAACCAAGAAAAACTAGGCCCATTTGCAAAATTTTGGATTTTGACAAGTATCCTCTTTGTGCACCTCTTCAAAAATGCCCAACTTGTGCAATGTGTATTTTGCTCAATTTTCCACATTTTTGAGTGTTCTTGGACTTTTTAGAAAGCTCTACGTATCCTCTAAACAACCTCTTTGGTTTCATCCCAATTGGAGTTTCCATGCTCAATAAATCTTTAAAACAAAAAGTTGACTTTTTGTTGACTTTGAAAAGGACCTGTAATGTTTTGATCCATACCTTCCAAATGAAGCATTTTTTAAACATTCTTGTGAGACATGAAGTTGTAGAGAATTGAATTTCCTTCAAAATGAGAGGTGGTGGAAAAATTTCTGAGAAAGTATGAAGAAGTTATGCTCAGTCAAAGTTTAGTTGACTTTTCACTAAAAAACCCTAATTTAGAAAGTTTGACTTTTGAGCAAATCTTGAGTTTTCTTGATGAATCATGATCAACCCTTGATCAAATGATGTATGTGACTTAAAAATGAGAATATTGACCAAAAATCAGGAAGTTTGACTGTATGTTGACCACAGTTGACTTTTTGTCCAATACAACTAATTTTCAACCATTTGAGCAATTGTCTGAGGAAACTTGACTTGTGAGGCTTGAAACTTGACATGAAGAGTCTTTGAAGCATATGAGGAGGCATGATGACCATTGGAGATGTTGGAAGTCCATCTTGATCTGAAATTTGCCAAACCCTAGTTTAGGTTGATTGTCTAGGAGAGGGTTTGTCTGATCAACCCTTGAGGAATCCTTGAGCATGAATGTATGAAATGTTTTCAGAAGTAGGAGGGAAAATTTTGGGGTATGACAGCTGCCCCTGTTCAATCTTCTTGTACTGGAAGAGTTAGATTGGCATGCTCGCCTTTCGTTACCTGGAGGTAGAAGATGATTGAACACTCGAGTACACCTGAAAATTTGCACTTGCTGTTGGTGATGATGCGGGAATGGGCTTACAGATGCCATTTGGAGAAGTTGGAGATTTCGCTGGGGAATGAGTCGTTCGCTAGACTCAAGATTATTGTCTGAATAGGAGAGCTGCCGGAGATGGGCTTAAGATGCCATCTGGAAAGACCGATGCTGGGGAGTGAGCCGTACGCTAGGCTCTGTAGACGTTTCTGGAAGTGAAAGGAGCATGGAGATGGGCTTAAGATGCCATCCTGAGGGAGTCGTATGTTAGACTTCGTGCTCATCTTTGAATGAAGTTATTGGTTTGTATTTGTTTTTAACCGAATATGCAGCATTCTGAAAGTGGAGAAATGTTGACAAGTAGTCGGAGATGGGCTTAAGATGCCATCCAGGGTAACTGAGTCGTACGCTAGACTCTGTAGTTGCTGTTGATAATAAGAGAGGATCAGAATACATCTTCGTTCTGATTACTCTGAGGGGACAATGGTCGTAAAAATTTGGATAACTTCCCTGTTGTGCTTTGGGTATTGATCCAATGCCTGTTATCGGAGGATAACTTGTGCGATCGTTCGGATAGTTTTCCCGTCTGGCTTCGGGTATTAATCCTGGATCTGTTGTCGGAGGACAACATGGGCAGTCGTTCAGATAGTTTTCCCATCTGGCTCCGGGCATTAATCCTGGACCAATTGTCGGAGGACAACTAGGGCGGTCGTTCAGATAGTTTTCCCGTCTGGCTTCGGGCATTAATCCTGGACCAGTTGTCAGAGGACAACTAGGGTGGTCTTTCAAATAGTTTTCCCGTCTGGCTTCGGGCATTAGTCCTGGACCTGTTTGTTTTAGAAGCGATTTTCACCTGTTTTGCGAAAAACAAAAGAAACCTTGGTAGAATATCGTTAGTCTTATGCAGATTATGATGCATGACAATGTGCATGAATGACATATGCACAAATTATGACTTTTATGAGTAATGTATGAATGATAGATGTTGTGGTATTTCAAAACATATCCATCTTGAAGAAGATGGGGATGCTCTGCTTGAGGATTCCTGGCTTCTGTTTGGGGATGAAACGGATGGAAACCCTGAGAAGAAAAATAACCTCGATTCCTCTGATGCATTATCTGACCAAGTCTTGAGCCTAGATATTGTTAAGGATGGTAGAGATCGAGAGACGCGCCGCTGAGGATCTTGTGCATAGACCCTGCTGGGGGAAAATTAGGAGGCGCTTTACTGGGGATATTGCGCATAGATCCTGCTGGAGAGCATTTGATAGTTGCTGGGAGAATAGGTTAGAAGGATCTGGAGCCCGTCCAAATCTCTGGCTGGGGAATAAAAGATGTAGGTTTCCTCGGATGCACTATCTGACCATGTTTCAAGTCTGGATACTGTTGCTGCCGGGGAGGTGATGATTGCCGAGAGATACTTTGCTGGGGATACCTCTGCTGGTGATGAATCGTTATTGCTTGGAGACTGATGTAACATGGCTTAGCTTGATTGAAATCACTGCTCGGGGACTAACGCGATGAAGCTTGGAATGCCGGGACTAGTGGAGGAAAATGCATACTCTGTTGGGGAAATTTTGTGATGAGTGACATCTCTGTGGGGGGTTGTACTTTGCAGGGGAATGTATTGGTGACTTTCGTCGTCATCTCAATTCCTAGAGCCTGTAGTAACTATCCTTGTTCGTTCACTTTTCGCACGTTTGTGAACAGATTTTTACTGTCAAATGCATATAATCAATCAAAGCAAACGTTGGACTTTATGCAAATAACAAATAGCAAAAATTGTAAAGAGAAAGAACTCGTATTTATTTGAAATGTGGCGTATGGCCAAGTAGTTTGTACACAAGAAAGGTAAAAAGCTATGCGGAAACAATCTCGTTAAGTTCCAACTATGCTAGTACTCATATATTTCAACTATCTCATCTCCTTGCTGTCAGTTGAAAGTGAGTGAATTGATCTTCGCCATTTGAATCTTGAATGCTGATAGTAGTCTATAGATAGGTGATCTGGACGAGATATAGTCGTACGCTTAAATCCCTAACTTTTGCCTAAACCGCCCTTTCGGGTTTTCAGTCTACCGGGATACCCTTTTTTGCCCAAGCCGCCTTTCCAGGTTTTTGACTTGCCGGGTGTACATGTTTTATATATATCGTTAACTTTTTCCCGAACCCTTTTGGTTCGTCAGGATGCCCTTATTTTTGCCTAGGCCGGTCGACCTAGCGGGTCTCTATTATGCGTAGTATTTTTTGACTATGTCTGCGTTCACAGGGTGTGGGAAGTCTTCACCATCCATGGTGCTAAGTATCATAGCTCCGCCGGAAAATACTGTTTTCACTACAAATGGTCCCTCATAGGTGGGAGTCCATTTTCCCCTGGGATCACCTTGTGGAAGAATGATGCGCTTGACTACTAGATCACCGACTTGGTAGACTCGATGCTTGACTTTCTTGTTAAATGCCCTGATCATTCGTTTCTGATAGATCTGTCCATGGCAGATGGATGCGAGTCGTTTTTCATCAATCAAGTTAATCTGGTCAAGGCGAGTCTGGATCCAATCGTCTTCTCCTAACTCTGCGTCTTGGAGGACTCTGGTTGAGGGTATCTGAACCTCGATTGGTAGGACTGCCTCCATACCGTATACAAGAGAGATGGGGGTTGCCCCTGTTGATGTTCGTACTGTAGTGTGCGATAACCATGAAGAGCGAATGGTAACATCTCATGCCAACCCTTGTAAGTCACTGTCATCTTCTGTATAATCTTCTTAATATTCTTGTTGGCGGCTTCCACTACGCCATTCATCTTAGGCCGATATGGAGAAGAGTAGTGATGCTTGATCTTGAACTGCGTGCAGAGTTCGGTGATCATTTTGTTGTTGAGATTAGAACCATTATATGTGATAACCTTTTCAGGAGTGCCATACCGACAGATAAGATTATGCTTGATGAAACGAGCCACAACATTCTTGGTAACAGATGCAAACGAGGCTGCTTCTACCCACTTGGTTAAATAATCAATTGCCACAAGGATGAAACGATGTCCGTTGGAAGCTGTGGGCTTGATTTCTCCGATCATGTCAATGCCCCACATTGCAAAAGGCCAAGGAGCTGTTAGAACATTCAGAGGTACTGGAGGTACGTGCACTTTGTCTGCATAAATCTGGAATTTGTGACAAGATCGAGCATAGTGGTGACAATCAGCTTCCATGGTGGACCAATAGTAACCTGTTATCAAAATCTTCATAGCCATTGTATGACCACTGGAGTGGGTACCAAATGCGCCTTCGATGATACGTGGTGCTGTTTTCTGGTCTACACAGCGGAGTAAACACAAGTCGTGATTGCGTTTGTATAAGATGCCGTTGCTGAGGAAGAATTTGGATGCAAATCTTCTCAAGAATTTCTTATCGTTGACAGATGCCCCTGTGGGATATTCCTGAGTCTCAAGATACCTCTTCACGTCGTAGTACAAAGGTTTCTCTTCTGTATCAAGCTCATAACAGTACGCTGGTTCGTCAAACTTCTCAATGATAATTTGGGGAGCCTCGTTGTCCCACCTGAACTTGAACATAGACGACATAGTAGCCAATGCATCCGCCAATTGATTCTCTTCTCGTGGAATGTGATTGAAAGTAATCTCTTCGAAGTAGGGGATCAAACTCAAAACATGATCTCGATATGGAATGAGATTCGGATGCTTCGTATCCCACTCGCCCTTAATCTGACTAATCACTAAAGCTGAGTCTCCGTACACTTGTAAGAACTTGATTCTTAAGTCAATAGCAGCTTTAATACCCATGATGCACGCTTCGTATTCGGCCATGTTTAGTGCAACTGAAGCAAAGTCTGGCGGTGAAAGGCGTATGTCCGCCTGTAGGGGATGTAATGATGGCGCCAATGCCATTGCCAAGTGCGTTTGAGGCTCCATCAAAGACCATGGTCCATCGGGATCCTTGTTCAGGTCCTTCGTCTGGGCATGGTTATTCACAATCAGTAACTAACAAAACATCTTCGATCGAAACTCGAGCGCATAGGCGATAGTCATCTACGTCTTGATGAGCCAAATGATCGGCTACTACACTTCCTTTGATCGCTTTCTGAAAAGTGTACTGGATATCGTATTCGGTCAAGATCATTTGCCATCTTGCTATTCTTCCGGGGAGAGATGGTTTCTCAAATATGTATTTTATCGGATCCATCTTGAAATCAACAAGGTAGTGTGAGTCAACATATCTGTCTTAGTCGTGAGCAGCCCAAGCCATAGCGTGCAAGTTTTCTCGAGTGTGAGTATCTTGTTTCACGTCGGTAAACTTTTGCTAAGGTAGTATATTGCATACTCTTTTCGACCAGACTCGTCATGTTGCCCCAACACACACCCATTGAGTTCTCTAACACGTCGGTACATGATAAGAGGTCTCCTTTGGCGGGCGGCATCGGGATAGGAGGATTGTAGGTACTCCTTGATTTTGTCAAAAGCGATCTCGCAATCGTCATTCCATTCTACCACTTGATCTTTCTTCAGTAACTTGAAGATTGGCTCACAAGTAGCAGTTAGATGTGCAATGAGTTTGGCAATGTAATTCAATCGGCCTAAGAAACCTCTGACTTCCTTCTCGGTGCTGGGAGCTGGCATTTCTTGAATAGCTTTAACCTTGGCTTGATCAACCTCAATACCTTTCCCACTGACAACAAACCCTAGGAGTTTTCCGGATCTGACTCCAAAGGTGCACTTGTTAGGATTAAGTCTCAGTCTGTACTTCTTCAATCTATCAAACAGCTTCTGCAGATGGTCAAGATGTTCTTCTTTGGTCTGTGATCGAGCTATCATGTCGTCGATGTAGACCTCTATCTCGTGATGAATCATGTCATGAAATAGTGTCACCATGGCACGCTGATAAGTGGCGCCCGCGTTCTTCAGTCCGAACGGCATAACCTTGTAGCGTAAAGTGCCCCATGTAAAGTAGTCTTCTCCATGTCTTGAGAGCCATTTGATCGATTGTAACCGGAGAAACCATCCATGAAGGAGAAAACCTTATGCTGAGCAGTGTTGTCAACTAGAACATCAATATGAGGTAGTGGGAAATCGTCTTTCGGACTCGCTTTGTTCAGATCTCTGTAATCCATACACATTCGTACCTTGCCATCCTTCTTGGGCACATGCACCACATTAGCCACCCACTGTGGATAGGAAGTAACAGCTAAGAAACTGGCGTTGAACTGCTTCATAACTTCGGCTTTGATTTTCTCTAACATCTCAGGACGCATATGACGAACCTTCTTTTTCACTAGGAGAAAACCTTCTTTTTTCGGCAATCGGTGTACCACAATATCAATGTCTAAACCCGGCATGTCTTCGTATGACCAAGCAAAAACCTCGATATAATCTCGTAGCATCTGAACCAATCTCTCTTTAATACTGTTCTCAAGACCCGCTCCTATTTTGATCTCTTTTCTGTCTTCATCATTACCCAAATTCACAACCTCAACTGACTCTTCGTGTGGTTGTATAACTCGATCTTCTTGTTGTAGCAGTCTGACAAGTTCTCCTGGCACTTCACAATCTTCCTCACCTTCGTCTTCGGCTTGGTAGATCGGATTATCGAAGTCATATTTAGCAATACCATAGCTGTTATCAACGAGATTCGGAGTGATTCTGCAGTGTATCATATGGGTGTGTGTAAGAAACACATAGCTTTTTGAAGGGGTGATAAAGTAAAAGAAGGAAAGCAACAATTAAATGCAAAAGTCCAACGATTTTATTGAATGATAATATGCAAACAAACGAGCCATGATGCCCCGGGCAAGGCACTAGGCTTTAGAGTTTATTGTTCAAAACATAGAAAACGAAAAGCAAAAACGAAAACAAGAGCAATTACTCCTGTCTAAAGGAGATTGGTATGACGTCTTCAGTCTTCCAATTGTTGAGTCCGTGGTCAGGAGTTAGGAAGATCCACTTGCTGATGTCGAAGCTGCTGTCGTCGTCTTCTATAGCATGGACTCCACTCTGGCTAATGCGGAAAGGAAGTTGGCCGGCACGTTCGCGGCGTATCATCTTCTGACCTCTGATGGTGAAGCCTAAACCAGTCTTGTCAAATTTGAGAGGAAGATCAGGGAGCTGTCCCCAAATAGTACTACCTCCCTCTTCAACTGCAGCTTGAGCATCTTTCAATGAGGCCATCCTGGGCGGAACTTGTGTAACTTCAGGAGTGACAGGAGAGTTAGCAGGCATGACTCTGGGTATTGTTTCAAAAGCTTGACAGGGAGTCTCGAAGAATTCACCCTCCACCTCGAGGTATCGGAATGACTGTAGATGACTGACCATATATTCTTCTTCACCATATATTGTAACAACCTTCCCCTTCACCGGATACTTCAGCTTCTGATGCAAGGTAGAGGTAATAGCGCCTGCCCCATGTATCCAAGGGCGTCCAAGTAGGCAAGAGTAAGCTGGACGGATGTCCATGACAAAGAAAGTGGAGTCAAAAGTCTGGGAACCGACTTTAACAGGCAGAGTAAGCTCTCCAAGTACTGTTCACTTAGAACCATCAAAAGCTCTCACAATTATGTCACTGGGTTTCAGGACCAACCCTTCAACATCAAGTTGATCAAAAGCAGTCTTCGGTAGGATATTCAGAGCAGAACCAGTATCTACCAAAACATGAGACAATGTAACGCCCTTGCATTCAACAAAGATGTGCAAGGCTTTGTTGTGTTTCCTTCCGGCAGGAGTTAAATCAGCATCAGAGAAGCCTAGGCCGTTGTTGGCAGCCAGGCTAGCAATATAAACTTCAAATTGATCAGTAGTAGTGTCTTGTGGTACGTGAGCATTCTTCAGAAACTTCACCAAGGCTTTAGCATGAGCCTCAGAGCACAAGAGCAGAGAAAGCATGGAGATCTTGGACGGAGTCTGTCCCAACTGTTCCACAATATTGTAATCACTCTTCTTGACGATCTTCAGAATTTCCTCCATTTCTTGTTTGGAGGTGTCTTCAGCAACTTCCTTTGGTACTTCTGGCTGAGCAGGATGAGTCACTGGTTCTTTCCCTCTAGTCTCAAGAACTGGTTGAATAGCTGGAATGCGAGCTGGAGTCGCAGTGTCTTTGGGAGGAGAGATTTTTGGAGAGAATACTCTTCCGGTTCTGGTCACCTTACTTGATCCGGTGATGTTGTCAATGTCAGGAGTGGTAGCTTCAACTGTAAGATCTTCAATGGTCAGAGGGTCTTGTTTGACGCCATGATAGTAAACATCAGCTCCATAATTCAAAGGAATAGCCTTGTCGGAGGAATACGGAACTGGTCTTGGAGAAGTAATAATGAGAGGTGCCACTCTAGGCACAAAATTAGCAGATGAAATCCTTATAGTGTTAACATCAACATAGTCTTCTGGGAAATCGTCACCCCATCCGGTTTCCTTAACATCTTCAATTGGAATCTTGTTGCTTTCAGGAACATTGTACTTCACCATGTAATCAAACTTTCCACTTGGCTGCCCCAAGGTATCCCACACATTCGGCGCAACTTCATTCACATCTTCGATCTTCAGTTTCTTAGACATGTCTTCACACAGGCTCTCCACAGGTGGTTTCAGGAATAGTATTTCACGGTTATCCATCATGCACTGAACACATCTTCTCAACCAAGCACAACCATCAGGTGCAGATGGGCATTAACGATAATTCTCTGGGCATCCTGGGTTGACACCGGCTTGCAGCAAATTCTTCTTAATAGTAATCAGAGAAATGGTCAAGTCATCTATGTTGAAAACGTAAGAGTTATCGCCAATAGCATTGGAACTTTTGTCATGGTTAGGCATAGGAGCGTTCATCACGTTCGGAGTCTCAACAGGAGGGTCAAACTCGATCTGCTTAGCTTCAATCATATCCTGAATCTTGTTCTTCAGAGCCCAACTGTTATCAGTGTCGTGCCCTGGGCGGTTGGAGTGGTAAGCACACTTAGCATTAAGATTGTATCTCGGAGAGGAAGTGTTGACACTCTGAGGAGGATCCTTCAACGTAATCAGCTATTCTTTCAACATGTGTTGCAAGGCTTGTGACAATGGCATGTTGATCTTCGTAAACTGTCTTCGTGGCGCGTTCTGACTACGCGCGTTGTCTCGCTGAGGTTGCGCTGCTGATGTAAGATTGGAGATCACAACTGCCCCCACAGATTGAGCGCGGTCGGTCTTGGCTCGGCTTTTCTGACCATACACAACATTAGCTTCTTTCTTACCACCAAAAGATCTCTTCGCAGCATTTGAAGATGTCTCTACGTGAATCTTCTCGCTCTTGATGCCAGCTTCAATACGCTCTCCTGTCAATATCAGCTCGGTGAATCCGGCTGAAGAGTTTCCAATCAGATGATTGAAGAATGGACCTGTCAATGTTCCCATAAACATATCAACCAACTCCCTATGGGACAAGGGTTGTTGAACTGTGCCTGCTAAATCTCTCCATTTCTGAGCATACTCTTTGAACTTCTCATCATCACCCATAGACATGCTCTGTAGTTGCATGCGAGTGGGTGCCAACTCAGCATTGTACTCATATTGTCTGTAGAAAGCATCCGCTAAGTCACTCCAAGTACGGATACAGTCATTCTCTAGCTGATAATACCACTCCAATTGAGTTCCGAACAAACTCTCTTGAAAATAATGCATCCACAATTTTCTGTCGTCAGTGTGGGGGTTGATCTTCTGAACATAGGACTTCAAATGCAGCTTCGGACAAGAAATGCCATCATACTTGGCAAAAGTTGGAACTTTGAACTTGGGAGGAATCACCACACCAGGGACAAGACTCAGATCATCAAAATTCAGCCCGGACATCTTTAGGTTTTCCACAGCATTCAGACGTTCTTCAAGTTGCTTGTACTTGTCATCTTCATCAGAGTACTGGTCATTATCATAGTGATCTTCTCTGTCCTTTTCAGGCTCACGCTGGTCTTCTTCATGTCCCTTGACACTTCCCTCAGTCTTGACACTCCCTTCTAAGAGCTCTATCCGGCTGACCAGTTTAGGACCACCTTTGTAACGTCTACCCACGTTGAGAACACCAACGACCCTCTTCTTTTTGTTGATGAGCTTCTTAAGATCTTCTTGGCCTTGGACCAAGCTGGTGAACATTTCCTGGAATTGAGCATTCTGAACCTGGAGATCTTTGACAGTCTGTTCAAGAGCCATTTCTGCTAAAATAAATTGCGAGAAAATGAGAAAACCAATCTTCAATGTACCTGTTATGAAATGTTATGCTATGATATGCGATACTTATGCAAATGCAATGCAATGTTTTCAAGGACCTTAGAGATTTAAATTTGTTAAACAAGCACGAACAAACATTTATCAGTTCCCTTTTTTTATTCTTTTTCTTTTTGAGAACAAAAGATAGTTCAAAACAATAAAAGAAAATCATAAAAATCCTAAAGCTCTAAGTCTCCCATGGGCGCTTCCTCTTGGTGCCGAGGTAGGCGTTGATGTTTCGCTCCTCGTGAAGTAGCTTGGTCTACTCTAGTACCTTCTTCTCGCTTGCATAGCACTGAGCTTCGAATGTATCCCTTTCTTCTTTAAGCTGAATCCAGGATCTCTTCAAGTCTTCAAAATTAGTAGGCATGTCAGGATGGAGAACGGTATAGGGTTCGTCACCTATAGCAACAGGTTCCATAATCACTGGTAAAACAGGCGTGAATGGCATCATGAGGTTTTGAGCTTGAGCTCGCACCCATTTAAGGTAAGGTTCCCAAGGAATGGAGTTTTGGTGCCCCAAAGTCTTGGTATCAGTCTTCTTTACCATGCCCCAAGCGTGTATGAACCTTCGTCGGTAATTCTGGAGATCGTGGTTGTAGTCGAATACAATATCTTGGAGAAGCATATCATGAGGACCATCTCTTCGAGCATAACCAAACTGACGTAGAGCTAGAGAAGGGTTGTAAGTGATACCTCCCCTTATAACAAGGAGTGGTACATTAGGGAATTCTCCACAATGCTCAATGAATGTGAAGTCCTTTTGAGAGAAAAGACTCCAACGGATATCTGAATGAGAGAGTGACATTAGTCTTTGAGACCACTTCAACCTTTGCTCGTTCTTCAAAACTGATGGAGGAAGGTGCGAAATAAACCACCTGGAAAGTAACGGTATGCAACACATGAGAGTTCCTTGTCTCTTAGTAGTACGAGTGTGGAGAGAATGTAGGATGTCTCCAAGTAAGGTAGGCACAGGATTGCGAGTAAGAAACAACTTGATGGCGTGGACATCTATGAATTGATCCGAGTTAGGAAATAATACCAAGCCATAGATTAGCAAGGCCAAGATGTCTTCGAATGCATGGAAACTCATAACTTTGAGGAATTCTCGGGCTTTCTTAATTAGGAACTTGGCAAGTAAACCCTTAACTCCGCTTCTAGTTTCCCAATTGGCTTCAATGTCCGAGCGCTTTAGATGTAATACTGATGCGATGTCTTCGTACCTAGGAACATTTTCTAAACCGGTGAATGGCATTTGGTCAAGAATAGGTATCCCAAGTAGCTTAGAGAACTCTTCCAAGGTAGGAACCAACTGATAATCTGGGAATGTAAAGCAATGGTGTTTCGGATCGAAGAACTGGAATAGGACATGCATCATATCTTCTTCAAAACCGGAGATAACCAAGTCAAGTAGATAACCATGTCTTTTGATGAACTGAGCATGATCGGGAATCTCTGAAACCAATTCTTTGAGCTGAGAAGGTATACCCCTGAAGTTGATTCGGATAGTCTTCCTAGAAGCCATAATCCCTACAAAACAGAGCAAAGATAAATCCCTGGGTCCTTGAAATAGTTAAAAATGATATGCCATGTGATGATGTCATGATGTCATGTTTAGCAAGCACAAACAATTCACACAATGAGCCTAGGTTTAAGGCTTGCATGAGGTATAGGTGATTACCCCACCAAAAGTTTGAGTTGGTTCATCCCGTCCTATAGTAGTAACCGGGTTCTAGAAATCTCATATCATTGATCTTTCTCGTAGGCGTTTATTTCAATATGACTACCAAGTGGTCGACCGAAAATATCCCAAAAGTCGGATCTTAATGAGCGTAGCATCGAGTATCAGCCAACCTTAGTCTGCACCAAAGCCGACCATCTCACTACCTTCTAATGGCCAATATGGGCCAATTAGGGTTCTAAAAGTTTAGTTAGTGCTGATGACACCACGTAGAATCCAAATACTATCTTCAACTTGGAAATGAAGAGTATCAGGATATCCAAAGTGTCACACTAATGTAGCCATCATGTTGACCGTTTCGATATACGTCTAACGGTTGCGACGATTTATTGCTACTTACCTAAAAGGAAACCTGGATCCGGGTGTAGGATCCCCCACAAGTATAATACCCAAGCAACCCTTAAAGATAAAGCGAGCAAGTCAAACAGAAAGCAGTAAAAATGATCTAAAAATCCCTAAGGTATTCTCTCTTTAGGGTGTCTCTCCGGCAGAGTCGCCAGTTCTGTAATACGGCGAACTGACTTTGGGATTTTTGTATCGCAAATATGCAGATAGCAAGAGTCGCCACCGACTTTTCTTTTATCCAATTAAGGGAAGGTGAAAAGAACAGGAAAAGACCTTCGTTAGATTCTGAGTAAGGGAGAAGGTTATGAAAAGGGAAGGTATTAGCACCCCTTTCCATCCGTAGTTATCTACGGGCTCTTAGTTGCTTTTTAGCTCACTTTAAAAATTGCTTTCTGTGTGTTTGACAAAAATGTTTTGTAGGGACTATCATCATTTTTCGTAGGCAACAATTGAGGGTCAAGACCATGTATTCGTAGGCGACATCGTGGGTCTATGATCTTTGTATCGAAGGTACTATGATGATATGTTTTGAAGGCAACGGTTCTAGGATACCTCTACGTTCGAGGGACTTGACCATTTATATTCGTAAAGGCAACGAGAGAGAATTACCCTAAGGGGTGCATGTGTGAAAAGAGTGTGTTGATTCAGATATTTTTATCTTGGCATTATGAATTATCTATGTCCAATTTTATCTTGCCATACACGCCTAATTACTAGCAGTTTATAGGGTGCAGAAAGTAAATTGCAGAAATGTAAAGTGCGGAAAGTAAATGTCCTACGTTATTACATGGCTTTGGGGAAGATACATAATGAGAGTGCGGAAAATAAAAGCCCTAATTAAACTGTTACATCCCATAGGCAATTACATAATTGAAAAAGAAAAGCAAGAAAAATCGTCCGAAACGTTACAACCTGTGAACAGATACATAATCGGAAATACGGGAAACTTGCATAAGAGGAAAATGTTAGTAAAAACAAATATTTTTGAATGAGGAAAAAGGTTTTTGATTAGCAATGACATTAATATGATAAGATAAATTTTTGGAATAGATTTGGTAATTTAAAAACAATTAAAAGTCATTTAACTGATTAATTAATAATTAAATTAAATATGCATGCAAAAATAATAATTTTAATTTTAAAAATTAAATAATTATTTTTCTGATGATTATGGAAAAAATAAATATTTTTGGTGTTTTTTAGATGCATGATAAAAAATATTAAAGATAAATTAAATTAGATGGAAAATATTAAAGAAAATAGAAAAAGAAAAAAAATGTTAGTTTTCTAACTTGTAAAAAAACATATGCCATGGCTGGGAATCGAATCGGTGACCCTTCCTTCATACCTACGTGCCTTGACCAACTGAGCTAGAGCGTCCACGTGTTTAAGAATTGAAACGAATTGTTTTTAAACGTTCTTGCTCCCTGGGAATTCAAATCACGCGCGAAGAACACCTTCTTCTTCGTTTGAATTTCTGGAAACTTAGCGTCGGCTAAGTTCGACGCTATGGCCCCTGCATATTTCAAAAACTCCATACAAGCAATATAAATGGATTGTGAGTACATGAATCGATTGCAATTGAAATTCTAAACACTGGTGGCATTCATTTGGTCCAATTTTTCCGTTTTAAGGAAACCCTAAATTGGTTCAAAAAACCCTAACTATGGTGAATCACGTTTCAGGCCATGAAAATGCAATTGGATTGTCCAGATAGCTTGCAAACTTCAAACTAAACACAAAGCAAACATCAAAACACGTTAAAAATGCATGAATGATAGAAATCGAAATTTGAAAAAGTATGAACAAACCAAATCGTGTTTTCTCAATTCTTGATGTTTTTGAGAGATGTAAAGGTCTGGATCGACTCAAGAGGCTTCAAGGAATGCAATATATGGTTTAGAATTGACTGAAACAAGCTGGAACTAGGGCTGCCACTTGCTTGAAGAGCACGAGTTTTTTGACTTAGGTTAGGGTTCTTTTGAGCAATTTTTCTGTCCTTGTTCATGTTGTATGCATTGTACATTTATAGTGGATAGATTTTGGGCTGAATTGAAGAACAAATATTGATCAATCAATGCAAAAATTATTTGATTTTGTACAAAATCAAATCTTCCTTATTTGATCCAATTTCATCAATTTCTTGCCAAATCAATGCAAATTTTGAAATTTGCCAGCTTGTGTGAGTTACTTGGATCTCAAGTATGAGAGAAAAATCAACTTTGCATTTAATTTTGATTTTATACCTTATTTTTTAATTTAATTTGTTTTTAAATGAATAAAATCCAAATTAAATAGAAAAATAAAGAAAAAATTCGTGGCATTGGGCTTGAAGGTTCCAAATAAGATAAGGAACAAGTTTAAACCAAGAAAAACTAGGCCCATTTGCAAAATTTTGGATTTTGACAAGTATCTCTCTTTGTGCACCTCTTCAAAAATGCCCAACTTGTGCAAGGTGTATTTTGCTCAATTTTCCACATTTTTGAGTATTCATGGACTTTTTAGAAATCTCTACGTATCCTCTAAACAACCTCTTTGGTTTCATCTCAATTGGAGTTTCCATGCTCAATAAATCTTCAAAACAAAAAGTTGACTTTTTGTTGACTTTGAAAAGGACCTGTAATGTTTTGATCCATACCTTCCAAATGAAGCATTTTTTGAACATTCTTGTGAGACATGAAGTTGTAGAGAATTGAATTTCCTTCAAAATGAGAGGTGGTGGAAAAATTTATGAGAAAGTATGAAGAAGTTATGCTCAGTCAAAATTGAATTGACTTTTCACTAAAAAACTCTAATTTGGAAAGTTTGACTTTTGAGCAAATCTTGAGTTTTCTTGATGAATCATGATCAACTCTTGATCAAATGATGAATGTGACTTCAAAATGAGAATGTTGACCAAAAATCAGGAAGTTTGACTGTATGTTGACCACAGTTGACTTTTTGTCCAATACAACTGATTTTCAACCATCTGAGCAATTATCTGAGGAAACTTGACTTGTGAGGCTTGAAACTTGACATGGAGAGTCTTTGAAGCATATGAGGAGGCATGTTGACCATTGGAGATGTTGGAAGTCCATCTTGATCTGAAATTTTCCAAACCCTAGTTTGGGTTGATTGTCTAGGAGAGGGTTTGTCTAATCAACCCTTGAGGAATCCTTGAGCATGGATGTATGAAATGTCTTCAAAAGTAGGAGGGCAAATTTTGGGGTATGACAGTATGACCAAGCAAAAACCTCGATATAGTCTCGTAGCATCTGAATCAATCTTTCTTTGACACTGTTCTCAAGACCCGCTCCGATCTTGATCTCTTTTCTGTCTTCATCAGTACCCAGATTCACAACCTCAACTGGCTCTTCGTGTGGTCAGATAACTCGCTTTCTTGTAGAATCGACAAGTTCTCCTGGAACTTTACAATCTTCCTCACCTTCCTCTTCGGCTTGGTAGATCGGATTATCGAAGTTATATTTAGCAATAGCATAGCTGTTATCAACGAGATTCGGAGTGATTCTGCAGTGTATTACGTGGGTGTGTGTAAGAAACACATACCTTTTTGAAGGGGTGATAAAGTAAAAAGAAAGAAATAAACGCAAAAGTCCAACAATTTTATTGATTGAAAATATGCAAATGACAGATAATAACCCTCACAAATGAGCCGTGATGCCCCGGGCAAGGCACTAGGCTTTAAAGTTTATTGTTCAAAGCATAAGACGAAAAGCAAAACAGAAAACAAAAGCAATTACTCCTGTCTAAAGGAGATTGGTATGACATCTTCAGTCTTCCAATTGCTGAGTCTGTTGTCGGGAGTTGGGAAGATCCACTTGCTGATTTCGAAGTCGCTGTCGTTGTCTTCTATAGCATGGACTCCATTCTGACTAATGCGGAAAGGAAGTTGGCCGACACGTTTGCGGCGTATCATCTTCTGACCCTTGATGGTGAAGCCTAAACCAGTCTTGTCAGATTTGAAAGGAAGATCGGGGAGCTGCCCCCAAATAGCACTACCTCCTTCTTCAACTGCAGCTTGAGCATCTTTCAGAGAGGCCATCCTAGGCGGAGCTTGTGTAACTACAGGAGTGACAGGAGAGTCAACAGGCATGACTCTTGGAATTGTTTCGAAAGCTTGACAGGGAGTCTCAAAGAATTTACCCTCCATCTCGAGGTATCGGAATGACTGCAGATGACTTACCATGTATTCCTCTTCACCACATACTATAACAACCTTCCCCTTCACTGGGTACTTCAGCTTCTAATGCAAGGTAGAGGTGATAGCGCCTGCCTCATGTATCCAAGGGCGTCCAAGTAGGCAAGAGTAAGCTGGACGAATGTCCATGACAAAGAAAATGGATTCGAAAGTCTGGGAACCGACTTTAACAGGCAGAATGAGCTCTCAAAGTGTTGTTCGCTTAGAACCATCAAAAGCTCTCACAATAATGTCACTGGGTTTCAAGACCAATCCTTTAACATCAAGTCGGTCAAAAGCACCCTTTGGTAGGATATTTAGAGCCGAACCGGTATCCACCAAAACATGAGACAGTGTAATGCCCTTGCATTCAACAGAGACGTGCAAGGCTTTGTTGTGTTTCTTTCCGGCAGGAGTCAAATCAACATCATAGAAGCCTAGGCCGTTGTTGGCAGCCAGGCTATCAATACAAACTTCAAATTGATAAGTAGTAGTGTCTTGCGGTATATGAGCATTCTTCAGAAACTTCACCAAGGCTTTGGCATGAGCCTCAGAGCATAATAGCAGAGCAAAGATGAAAATCTTGGATGGAGTTTGTCCCAATTGTTCCACAACATTGTAGTCACTCTTCTTGATGATCTTCAGAATTTCCTCCATTTCTTGTTTGGAGGCATCTTCAGCAACTTCCTTTGGTACTTCTGTTTGAGCAGGATGAGTCACTGGTTCTTTCCCTCTAGCTTCGGGAACTGGTTCGATAGCTGGAATGTGAGCTGGAGTCGTAATATCTTTTGGAGGAGAGATATCTGGAGAGAACACTCTTCCGGTTCTGGTCACCTTACTTGATCCGGTGATGATGTCAATGTCAGGAATAGAAGCTTTAATTGTAAGATCCTCAATGGTCAGAGGGTCTTGCTTGACGCCATGATAGTAAACATCAGCTCCATAACTCTGAGGTATAGCTTTGTCAGAGGAATATGGAACTGGTCTGGGAGAAGTAATGATGAGAGGTGCCACTCTAGGCATAGGATCAGCAGAGGAAATCCTTATTGTGTTAACATCAGCATAGTCTTCTGGGAACTCGTCTTCCCATCCGGTGGCTTTGACATTTTTAATAGGAATTTTGTAGCTCTCAGGAACAGTATACTTCACCATGTAGTCAAATCTTCCACTAGGCTGCCCCAAGGTATCCCATGCAGATGGTTTGACTTCGCTCACATCTTCGATCTTCAGTTTCTTAGAAATGTCTTCACATAGACTCTCCACAGGTGGTTTCAGGAATAACACTTCGCGGTTATCCATCATACACCGAATACGTCTTCTCAACCAAGCACAACCATCAGGCGCAGATGGGCACCAATGATAATTCTCTGGGCATCCTGGATTGACACCGGCTTGCAGCAAATTCTTCTTAACAGTCATCAGAGGAATGGTCAAGTCATCTATGTTGAAAACATAAGCAGTCTTGTCAATAGCATTGGAACTTTTGTCATGGTTAGGCACAGGCGCGTTGATCACATTCGAAGTCTCAACAGGAGGATTAAACTCAATCTGTTTAGCTTCAATCATGTCTTGGATCTTGTTCTTCAGAGCCCAACAATCATCAGTGCTATGTCCTGGGCTGTTGGAGTGGTAAGCACACTTAGCATTAGGATTGTATCTTGGAGAGGAAGTGTTGATGTTCTGAGGAGGACCCCCCAAGGTGATCAGCTCTGCTTTCAACATGTGTTGCAAGGCTTGTGACAATGGCATGTTGATCTTTGTAAACTGTCTTCGTGGCGCTCGGTTACGCGCTATTTCACCGAGGTTGTGCCGATGTAGGATTGGAGATCACAACGGCCCCCACAGATTGAGCGCGGTCGGTCTTGGCTCGACTTTTTTGACCAGACACAGCATTGGCTTCTTTCTTACCACCAAAAGATCTCTTCGCAGCACTTGAAGATGAATCTGTCTGAATCTTTCCACTCTTGATACCAGCTTCAATACGCTCTCCTGTCAATATCAACTCGGTAAATCCGGCTGAAGAGTTTCCAATCAGGTGATTGAAAAATGGACCTGATAGTGTCCCCATGAACATATCAACCAACTCCCTATTGGACAAGGGTGGCTGAACTCTGCCTACTAGATCTCTCCATTTCTAAGCATATTCTTTGAACTTCTCGTCACGACCCATAGACATGCTTTGTAGTGGCATGCGAGTGGGTGCCAATTCAACATTGTACTTATACTGCCTGTAGAAAGCATCTGCTAAGTCACTCCACGTACGAATATGGTCACTCTCTAGCTGATAATACCACTCCAACTGAGTTCCGGATAAACTCTCTTGGAAATAATGCATCCACAACTTTCTGTCATCAGTGTGGGGGTTGATCTTCTGAACATAGGACTTCAGATGCAGCTTGCTTCGGACAAGAAATGCCATCATACTTGGCAAAAGTAGGAACCTTGAATTTGGGAGGAATCACCACACCAGGAACAAGACTCAGGTCATCAAAATTTAGCTCTGACATCTTCAGATTTTCCACAGTGTTCAGACGGTCTTCAAGTTGCTTGAACTTGTCATCTTCATCAGAGTATTGATCATTCTCATATTCTTCTTCCTTCTTCTCAGGCTCACGTTGGTCCTCTTCATTGCCCTTGACACTTCCCTCAGTCTTGGCACTCTCTGAGATCTCTATCCGACTGACCACTTTAGGACCACCTTTGTAATGTCTGCCCATGTTGAGAACACCAACAACCCTCTTCTTTCTATTGATGAGCTTCTTCAGGTCTTCTTGGCCTTGGACCAAGCTGGTGAACATCTCCTGGAATTGAGCATTATGAGCCTGGAGATCTTTGACAGTCTGTTCAAGAGCCATTTCTGCTAAAATAAATAGCGAGAAAATGAGAAAACCGTTCATCAATGTACCTGTGATGCGATGTTATGCTATGCTATGCGATGCTTATGCAAATGTGATACAATGTTTTCAAGGACCTTAGGAATTTAAATTTGTTAAACAAGCACGAACAAACTTTATTAGCTTCTTTTATTCTCTTTTTCTTTTCTTTTGGAGTACAAGAAATAATTCGGAAAATAAAACAAAAGAACAAAAATCCTAAAGCTCTAGGTCTCCCATGGGCGCTTTCTCTTGGTGCCGAGGTAGGCGTTGATGTTTCGCTCCTTGTGAAGTAGCTTGGTCAAATCTAGTACCTTCTTCTCGCTTGCATAACACTGAGCTTCGAATGTATCCCTTTCTTCTTTAAGCTGAATCCAGGATCTCTTCAAGTCTTCAAAATTAGTAGGCATGTCAGGATGGAGAACGGTATAGGGTTCGTCACCTATAGCAACAGGTTCCATAATCACTGGTAAAACAGGCGTGAATGGCATCATGAGGTTTTGAGCTTGAGCTCGCACCCATTTAAGGTAAGGTTCCCAAGGAATGGAGTTTTGGTGCCCCAAAGTCTTGGTATCAGTCTTCTTTACCATGCCCCAAGCGTGTATGAACCTTCGTCGGTAATTCTGGAGATCGTGGTTGTAGTCGAATACAATATCTTGGAGAAGCATATCATGAGGACCATCTCTTCGAGCATAACCAAACTGACGTAGAGCTAGAGAAGGGTTGTAAGTGATACCTCCCCCTATGCCAAGGAGTGGTACATTAGGGAATTCTCCACAACGCTCAATGAATGTGAAGTCCTTTTGAGAGAAAAGACACCAACGGATATCTGAATGAGAAAGCGACATTAGTCTTTGAGACCACTTCAACCTTTGCTCGTTCTTCAATGCGGATGAAGGAAGGTGCGAAATAAACCACCTGGAAAGTAACGGTATGCAACACATGAGAGTTCCTTGTCTCTTGATAGTATGAGTGTGGAGAGAATGTAGGATGTCTCCAAGTAAAGTAGGCACAGGATTACGAGCAAAGAATAACTTAATGGCGCTGACATCTATGAATTGATTCGGGTTAGGAAATAGAACCAAACCATAGATTAGCAAGGCCAAGATGTCTTCGAATGCTTGGAAACTCATAGCTTTGAGGAATTCCCGGGCTTTCTTTATCAGGAACTTAGCGAGTAAACCTTTAACTCCACTTCTAGTTTCCCAATTGGCTTCAATGTCTGAGCGCTTTAGATGTAGAGCTGATGCGATGTCTTCGTACCTAGGAACCTTTTCTAGACCGGTGAATGGAATTTGATCAAGAATAGGTATCCCAAGTAACTTAGAGAACTCTTACAAGGTAGGAAGTAACTGATAATCTGCGAATGTAAAGCAATGGTGTTTCGGATCAAAGAACTAGAATAGGACGTGCATCATATCTTCTTCAAAACCGGAGATAACCAAGTCAAGTAGATAACCATGTCTTTTGATGAACTGAGCATGATAGGGAATTTCTGAAACCAATTCTTTGAGCTGAGAAGGTACACCCATAAAGTTGATTCGGATAGTCTTTCTAGAAGCCATAATCCCTACAAAATAGAGCAAATATAAATTCCTAGGTCCTTGAAATAGTTAGAGATGATATGCAATGCGAATGATGTCATGATGTCATGTTTAGCACACACAAACAAATCACACAATGAGCCTAGGTTTAAGGCTTGCATGAGGTATAGGTGATTCCCCCACCAAAAGTTTGAGTTGGTTCATCCTGTCCTATAATAGTAACCGGGTTCTAGGAATCTCACATTATTGATCTTTCTCGTAGGCGTTTATTTCAATACGACTACCAAGCGGTCGATCGAAAATATCCCAAAAGTCTGATCTTAATGAGCGTAACATCGAGTATCAACCAACCTCGGTCTGCACCAAAGCCGGCCATCTCACTACCTTCTAATGGCCAAGATGGGTCAATTAAGGTTCTAAAAGTTTAGTTAGTGTTGATGACACCACGCAGAAGTGAAACAACCGGCTGAACATCATCCGATAACTATATCAATGAAGTCGCCATCGAACGTTTTTTATCTCGCAAAAGGAGAAAGGTGAACGCATCGCGAAAACCTGAAAGGGATAAGGCACGGTCTTGCGACCGAGAGGTAGGGTAAGGGAATCTATTACGTGAAGGGAAGGTATTAGCACCCCACACGCCCGTAGTACTCTACGGTATCCACTTCTACTTTCTGTCTAATGGGTGTGTTTATATCTATTTACTACTAAATTGCTATATTTGTATGCTAAAGAGAATGCATGTGAAAGAAAAGAAAAATAAAGAAAACACGGGGAAAAGAAGGAAATATTTACAAAGTTCGCTCGGTCGAGCCCCGTGACAAGATGCCTACGTATTCCCGCGTGCAATGGGAAAGTCAGAGCGCCGTAGTTCGGCTCACTTGTTTTGGTGTGTTTTGTATTTTTTACTTGTGAAAAGGTTTTAAACACAAAAAGAAAGAAAGCGCGCAAAGGCGAAAAAGAGTTGGTGTTGGTTGGTTGTTTTTACCTTGAGAAAGGAGTTTAAACCATTTTTAAGTGTTTTGAATTTGAAAGAAAAAGCAAGTTTTAGTTTTAATTACATGCAAGGATGCAAAAAGAACTAGCAAAACAAAAAGGAGACTAACTAGTACTAGCCCTAATGTTGTCATGCAAAGATAGGACTTATGGTTGAGGATGTAAGGGAATCTCTACCTATGTCAACATGCAAAGGATGTAAATCCTAATGTCTAGGCTCGAGAATCTATCCTAACCGAGCAGCCCTACGGGAAAGCTATCCTATATCCGTCTTGGTTGTGGAACCAAGGGATGCAAGGGGATGAAGCAAGCAAGTGCTTTGTCAAAAGCACGCAAACAATGCAATGCAAACAAACAAATGGCACACAAGCGCAGGAAAAGGAGGAAGTCCCATAGCCTCGACAGTAACGAGCATACTGTGAGTCAACCAGGAGCCGACACATCCAATTCCTGTTGAGCAAATGATGCGAGTTCTGCAATAAATGCGAACCCCAAGAAGGCGTGGAGAGTCAGAATAGGGAACTCTTGCCACTTTTATTATTGACTCGATAAAGGAAAGCAACACGATTCGCGTGTGCTGAGCTGACACGGACTAGAACTGTGCGGGGGTTGGTTACGGACCCTACCTTCCGACTTGCCCATATATCAATGACTCGATAACAAGAAATATAAAAAGCGGGACTTTGCTTAGTGGTACCACGTCGGGCGTCCTAACCACTCTGACCTATGCAAGCACAAATATAAACACTTACTGAGAATTACCTCCCTATGCAGATGGAGGATTTAAAACAAACCAAACACAATTAGCAAACAGAATTGCCCTAAACGGGTCTTTAAATGAACCAGAGGGGTTCCTGAACATGCTCCAACTACGGAAGCCCCTTCATACATATCTATTCCTACTTCTCATGGCAAAAGAAAGCTGTAAAGCCCTACTTCTCATGATATCTAGGAAAGCTGTAAGAGAATGCAATAAATAGTGTAGCAAGTACCGAACGGATATAGGATCCGAAGAGCAACGCAAGATAATGAAATACTCCGGAAAACTTCGAGTAAACTGCCATCAACAAAGCAATAATAAGAAACAACTCGATCAATATAATCCACAAGGTGATATCGTGCAACATGCGCGCGTAGCAAACAAGTCCTCATAACAATCGAAACACCTGCACAAAGGTACATATCCAGACAAAACAACAGAATATGTGTTTCTCGGAAATATGAGAAAACACAAAGCAAAACGCGTATAAAACGCAAACAGAACCATGGGAGAAGTGGTATGTTAGTGTACCACAATTAGGTACCTAACCAAAACATTCTCAATGTACCTTGCACAAGTCAACAAACATGTCAAAAATAACAAGGAAGCGGAAATATAATTGCGTATTCACATCACATGTCAAAATATGATCCAAATGTGAAGAAATGGAATGTAAATGTGTATAGCAACATAAGAATGGAAAACCGGGCAGCAACACACACATAATGCAAAACAACTCATGAACAATATCAAATCGAGCTAAGTCCATTATAATAGTTCTCAAATGCAATTATATTAGTTCTACCATGAGATGCTAATTATATGACTCAATTAAGGGTTCTAAACCAAAGCGCCAACTATCTAAACATGCCAACATATTAGTCAAGAGGTTAGTTGAGGGTTAGAACAATTATTAGACATTATATACAAAGAAAATTAACACCACAAGTGTATGTGTGCATAGTGTACAAAAAGGTTCGCTCCGACACCTTTCGAGTCCAAAAATCACCATTAAGGATAAATATGAAAAGTGAACCAAAACAAAAGGCACAAGCTAATGAAAACAATCAAAATAATTTATCAAAAATATCGGAAGCTATGCACACGCGCACGGTCTCAAAAATGCGAACGGTTCGATCAAATCTCGTTCAAAAATACAATTTTCGCACAAAAGTCAGCAGCTCCCAGAATTGACCGAAACATGTCCAAATCAAGAAATCGTTCGCTGGAGAGCTTCAGATGGCTCGAGAAACATGATTTACATTAAGAAAAGTCAAAAAAAGGCATTACGGATCAAAAGTTAGAGCCAAAACAAATATTATGTCCAACTTTCTCAATTTCCAAGTGTCATGTTATTTTCCACCAAACTCAAATAAACTTGTTTCCAATGTGTTTTTTGTGGTATTTAGATGAATAAAAATGCAAGTGTATATGATATCATGTGCAAGTGATACATACTCAATGCAAATACTACCTAAATGCTATGCAAACATGTAAGAATGTTGAGAGGAATTAGATGTTCAAAGTGCCAAAGTGTTGTGAAAAGTGAACTTTCAAGATATTGTTATGCCATAAAAGTCAAACAACACCATATCAAATTAATTCAACTATCCTACATGCAAATGTATGGATATGCAAAGATGCAAATTATATCACAATGTATGAATCCAAGTGTGTGTGTGAGTTGTGTGCAATGTATAGATGTAGTGCAAGTGTACCTAAAAACTATGTGTTAGTTCTTACATTTCAACATAATTTTAATGCACAAAATAAGCCTCAAATTAATGATTTAATGCATGTCAAAGAATTTATATATTACTTGATGCATGATCATATAATTAGTGATGCAAAATGCTCACATCAAGTACCTAAATACAATGCAAAGTCACAACACAAGTGTAGGTGTGTGTAGTGTGTAGAAAGTTTGACACCGACACCTTTAAGGCTCCAAAAACGGATCAATATCAATGAATTCGACAAAACAAATGCTATAATCGGAATCCACACGGAATTTGCAAGCAATCTCAATATTCAATTTCAAGAAATTCAACAATTGAAAAATCGATTGAAATAAGCACTTAAGTAAATAAGCACTTACTTGTACTTGAAGCTTTGAGTTGAAATTGATGAGGAAAATCTTGTAATTCTCAAGAAAATACCAAATCAAAGTTGAATTGATGATAATAAGTGTGGAGAATCTTGAATCCTTGGAGAATTAATGAAGAGAAAAACTTCAAATCTTCACTTCGACACCATAAACGCTCTTCAATATTCTTGATTGATGAAAAACTTGATTTGATCCTTGAGAATTGAAAGGGAATAGAAGAGTATGGGGCTGTACCGGAGAAAGAGAGAAGAAAAAAAATAAGAAAAGGTTTTCCGGCGCGGTGGTTTTGGAATTCCGGTGGTGGTTGTTGGTGGTTTGAGGTGGTTGTGCAACTTTGAGTTGAGAGAGAAATGAGAGAGAAAAGTGAGAGCTCTTGGGTCAAATTTAACAAATGATTCTCTCTACCAATTTTGTGAGTGGCAAAATATATTTATAATATAAAAAAAATGGGCTTTGGAGTGTCTTAGATCCACAATTAAGTCCTAATCGCGATTATCAAAATGATTTTCGTACACAGTCCAAAACAGCCTAATCCGTGCGGAATTTGAAGTCGGAATGTAAACGAAAAATGTCCGGAACGCGATTTTGCTTGCGGCAATCAAAATCCCGACTTGATCCGATGAATGGTCAAGGAAATAGAAATTTTTTAAGTTTCAGCATCAATTTTGGGCCACTGACACATGCAGAATTTTGTTTGCGCTCTGTGGGAAAAATGCCTCACGAGGATCTTGATCGGAATTTGCACATGCGTATCTCTGGGACATTCGAAGCTAACAAGATTTTTGAACTTTTGGCACCGGTCCCGTCCCGTTTCGATGAAAATCGAGTGAGATGTGATTTTTCGAACTTCGCGTATCAGATGAAAATTGCTCAGTTCAGCTCAAAAATCAAACTCAGAGAATAAAATTCTGGTACCGATCGGTGGGGAATTAGCTCTCGAGTTGGAAATAGAAGTTGTAGAGGACCTTGATACGGAATTTTAGAAATTGATCCCGCTCAATTCCGAGCTTCCAGCTAGAAAATAAAGCCTTTTCGGTGAGCCAAAACGCACGGTTCAACACAAAAATCAGCTTAATATGCCGGGGAAAATGACTCCTTTGAGAGTCTTCCTCACAAAATCCGTTCTCGACTTCCAAACGAAAGTCGTGGATAATAATGAAAGGAAAGTGCCAGTCAAAAATCAACAGAAAATACCCAAGGAGATGAGAGATACGCCTTCTGGAGTGCCCAAAATGCACCGAAACCCAAAATCCACTTTATTGAGAAATAAACTCTTTTTGGTGCCATTCGGAATACCTGAAATCTGATATTCCTTATGATGGATGCTATGCATGGTATGGCATGTATTATTATACAATGGAATTATAAGCCAGAAAAGAAACGGGAAAGAGGAGGGTAAATTTTGGGATACAACAAGAAGCCAAATGCTATCCTCAACTTGGGAATGAGGAGCATCAGGATATCCAAAGTGTTACACTAACGTAGCCATCATGTTGACCGTTTCGGTATACGCCTAACGGTCGCGACGATCTATTGCTACTTACCTAAAGGAAACCTGAATCCGGGTGTAGGATCCCCCACAAGTATAATACCCAAGCAACCCTTTTAAAGATAAAGCAAGCAAGTCAAACAGAAAGCAGTAAAGATGATCTAGAAATCCCTAAGGTAATTCACTCTTTAGGGTGTCTCCCAAGTAGAGTCGCCAGTTCTGTAATACGGTGAACTAACTTTGAGATTTTTGTATCGCAAATGTTGCGGATAGCAAGAGTCGCCACCGACTTTTCTTTTATCCAATTAAGGGAAGGTGAAAAGAACAGGAAAAGACCTTCGTTAGATTCTGAGTAAGGGAGAAGGTTATGAAAAGGGAAGGTATTAGCACCCCTTTCCATCCGTAGTTATCTACGGGCTCTTAGTTACTCTTAGCTCATCTTTAAAAATTGTTTTCTGTGTGTTTGAAGAATATGTTTTGAAAAGGAATTTCGCTTTGACTTTGTAATGATTCATGTAGGAATGTATACAAAGTGTTCGGAAATGTTTCGTTTTGAAAAGAGTTTGAACTTTGATAAAAGTGTGTGGTGTGAAAAGCATTTTGATAGAGCAAGCAACTAAAAGTCTTTATTACCTACTCAGAATGGTCGTTTTCGTGTTGTTTTACGTTCCCTTAGAATAGTGATATCCATACCATTAGTCGGTAGGTAACCCTATTCGTTGGATGTAGAAGGGACATTCGAAGGGACATCAGATGGTCATGCCTAATTACTAGCAGTTTATAGGGTGCGGAAAATAAATTGCGGAAAGTAAAGTGCGGAAAAGATAAAGGTCCTACGCTATTACATGGCTTTGGGGCAGTTACATAATAGGAGTGCGGAAAGTAAAAGTCCTAATTAAACTATTACATCCCATAGGCAGTTACAAAATATGAAAAGAAAAGCGAGAAAAATTGTCCGAAACATTACAACCTGTAATCAGATACATAATCGGAAAATAAGAGATATTCACACAAGAGAAAAATGTTAGTAAAAATATGATTTTTGAATGGAGAAAAATATTTTAAGTTAGTAATAGCGATAAGATGATAAGATAATTTTTTGGTAATTTTCTGGATCGTTTTTGATAATTAAAAGCAACTAAAAGTCAAATTAATGATTAATTAACAATTAAATAAAATATGCATGCAAAAAATATTAATTTTAATGTCAAAAATTAAATAAACATTTTTCTGATTAAAATGGAAAAGGAAAATATTTTTTGTGATTTTTAAATGCATGAGAAAAATATTTGAAGATTAATTAAATAACATAAAAATATTAAAAATAAGAAAATAGAAAAAAACATGTTAGTTTGCAAAACTGAACAAAGAATGGACATGCCAGGAATCGAACCCATGTCCTTTGTAGAAATCCATACACGCGTTGCCATCTAAGCTATCTTGCTTTCGTGTTTGGAAATTAGAAACAATGCATTATAAGTGAAAACGTGTCCTGATTATAACTCAAAGCACAGTCAACATGCGTGGACCCCAGTTGGAACGGATGGACGAATCAGATTGCTTCCTTTTGCCACGCATGCCTTCGCCGGTCAGAGATGAGTCAACGACGCCGGAGCCCTAGCTCCGGTCGTCTTCTCCGATGGCTATAATTCTCAAACCTGCAAAATAAGAAAAATAAATGGCAAAGGGATACCCTACCCCTCTAAATCGACCATGGCGAGTTCAACGGTGGTGTTAGTTTTGCCTGAAAACAACTGTACAAGCCGGTTCGAGGCTTTCCAGTTTTTGAACCCTAACAATGGCAACACGAGATTTCTACGTGCAAGCTTGCATGTAATGAGTCAAATGCATTCTAATGGATGTCCTGGGTTCAAATATGCAAACAAAAACAGTTATCAATGCATGAATTATAAAAATTGAAATTCAACAAAATACCAAATCGGAGCTTTGTGGTTTTCGCATTCTGGGCAGTCTGAGCTTCGTGTAAGGGCTGGGAATGCTTGCTGGGATATCAAGGAACACGTTTGAAGGCTTGAAACCCCTTAAAATTGGCTGGAAATTGAAAATCGAAATTGCCAACTTTGAAGAATTTTTTTGAAAATAAGGATTGCTTACTAGGGCTAGGGTTTCGTCCTTTGTCTTTGGCAATGTGTTGGGTATTTATAGAGTGTAATATTGTAGCAAAAAGAAGGAAAAAAGATATGTCATTCAATGCAAAATAATTTCCCCTTCAAATAAAATCAAATCTTTCAAAATTTGATTTTTCTTCCCATGCATGAGCTAGCACGAAATTGGCAAGTTGTGTGGGCTATCTTGGACCTCAAGTTTGATAAAAATCCAACCCAATTGAAATTATACCTTGTTTTCATATTTTATTTAATTTAAATTTGAATTAAATGCTTTTAAATTCAAAAATAAATCAAAAAAATAGAAAGAGGTCGTGGCAAGGCATCAAATGGTCACAAATAATATTATGATCAAGTTTGGATCATAAAATTATAGGTCCATTTGGAAAAAAAATTGGATTTTGACAAGAATCTCTCTTTTTGCAATTGTCCAAAAATGCCCAACTTGTGCAAGGTGTATTTTGCTCAATTTTTATCATTTTTGAGTGTTCTTGGACTTTTTAGAAATATCTAAATGTCCTCTAAACAACCTCTTTGGTTTCATCTTAATTGGAGTTTTCATGCTCAATAAAGCTTCATTTCAAAAAGTTGACTTTTTGTTAACTTTGAAAAGGACCTGTAATATTTTGATCCATATCTTCAAAATGAAGCATTTTCTGACCATGCTTGTGAGACATGAATTTGTAGAGAATTGAATTCTCTTCAAAATGAGAGTTGGTGGAAAAATTTCTAATAAAGTATAAAGAAGTTATGCTCAGTCAAAGTTCAGTTGACTTTTCTTTAGAAAACCCTTGGAAAGTTTGACTTTTGATCAAATCTTGAGTTTTCTTGATGAATCATGATCAACCCTTGATCAAATGATGAATGTTACTTAAAAATGAGGATGTTGACCAAAAATCATGAAGTTTGACTGTATGTTGACCACAGTTGACTTTTTGTCCAATACAACTAACTTTCAAGCATCTGAGCAATTGTATGAGGAAAGTTGACCTGTGAGGCCTGAATCTTGTCATGGAGATTCTTTGAAGCACATGAGGAGGCATGATGACCATTGGAGGTGTTGAGAACCTATCTTGATCTGTGAATTGCCAAACCCTAGCTTGGGTTGATTGTGTAGGAGAGAGTTTGTCTAGTCAACCCTTGAGGAATCCTTGAGTGGGGATGTATGAAATGTCTTGAAGAGTAGGAGGGCAAATTTTGGGGTATGACACATGTATACTCAACTCTTCTGTACGTTGCAACTCAACGAGACCCACCTGACCCCTACCTCGGGTTAGATCTTTAGGGGTTTAACGGCTCCACAATGAAGCTATGGGGATACCTTGAGCTGATTGTAACTTTTGGGGCCGGAGAGACCAGCAGGTCGATCAAAAAAAAGTTTTTGGTCGTCAATTGCCTATCTCTGTATCAGTGTATTTTTGGTTGGCCCACTCTTGCCGAGCTAATTGTTGTGCCATCCACGGTACACTTGAAGATGAAATATTACACAGCAGGCAGGAAGGTGGCAACTTTTCATGGAGACATCCAAGCCTCTCGAAGATGTTTCGAGGTAACAACAAAGTGTGTGGACTCCATCAACGTCCAAACCCAGACTAAAGGCAGAGTCGACCTTCCAGAAAGCTCTCACAAGCTTAAACCCCCTCGAGTCGACGTCATCGACCTCGACAGTCGCCTGGAGCCGGAGGACTTGGCCGAGAAAAAAAGGAAGGTTAAAGCTCTGATGGTCGAAGAAGATTCACCCACATCCAGTAGTTTGGGAGGATCCTCAGAGCAGTACATGCTCCCAATCCCAGACGGGGTTTTCGAGCTCGTTCCACTCGGTGACGACCCCAACAAAGGAGTCAAGATCGGAGCGGACCTCTCAGAGTTAGCTCGAAACTAGCTCAAAGCCTGCTTGAAGGACAACGCCGATCTCTTCGCTTGGAGCGCGGCCGAAATGCCTGATATCGACCCAGAGGTCACATGTCACCATCTTACCATTGATCCTGCCCTTAAAGTCGTAGCACAGCGCAGGCGAAAGCAGTCCTAAAAAAAACCGAGGCTGTTGAGCAAGCTGTTAGGGACCTTCTAGAGGCTAATTTTGTATCGGAAGCCCAATATACTATGTGATTGTCCAACCATGTACTTTTGAAAAAGAATATGGAAAATAGCGCATGTGCATTGACTACTCTGATCTTAATAAGGCATGTCCAAAAGACGCCTATCCCCTTCCCAACATCGATAAACTCGTTGATAATTTTGCAAGTTTTAAATTGCTTTCATTCATGGACGCCTTTTCAAGATATAACCAAATTCCCATGGCTAAAACGGATAAAATTTATACGGCCTTCATGACTGAATCGTGCAACTATCAGTACAATGTGATGCCCTTTGGTCTGAAGAACGCCGATGCAACATACCAACGAATGATGAATAAAGTGTTTAAAGGAGAAATCAAGGACATGCTCGAGGTGTATATGGAAGACATGATCGTGAAATCCTAAGAGGAAGTAGATCCTGCCCTACACCTCAGGAAGGTCTTCGACCAAGCCAGAAGAGTCAAAATGAGGTTCAACCCCGAAAAGTGCACCTTCGGAGTCCGGGCTGGAAAGTTCCACGGCTTCTATCTCACCGAGCGTGGGATAAAGGGTAACCCCGACAAATGTCGGGCATTCTCAGAATTGCCCACTCCGAAGTCCAAAAAATCCATTCAAGTCCTCAACAGAATGCTAACCTCGTTATCTCGACTCGCCGCGAGGTCGGCTCAACACGTGCTCCCATTCTTCAAACTACCAAGAAAGGAAGTTGCGTTGGATTGGACCAAGGAATACGAGCAGACCCTAGTTCACCTCAAGAAAACCTTATTCCAACTGCCCATATTATCTCGACCTGATAAAGAGGAGATATTGTATCTATATGTGGCCGTGACTTCCGAATCCGTTAGCTCCGCCCTCATTCGAGAAACACGGGAAGGGCAGAAACCTATTTATTTCACGAGCAAAGCCTTACATTGGCCCGAATTAAGATACCAACAAATCAAGAAAATTTCCCTCACACTGGTTAACACCACAGGACGACTCTACCACTATTTCTTGGCACACACCATCATAGTTCGAACAGAACAACCCATTAAATAACTATTGGGTCGACCAGACATGACCGGGAGAATTCTCAAGTAGTGATTAGAACTATCTGAGTTCGACATTAAGTACGAAAGCAGGGAAGCCCTTAAAGCACAAGTTCTAGCAGACTTTGTGGAAAATATGACTTTCCCGGCACTCCAAGAAGGAACCAACAAATGGACTATATTCATCGACTGTGCCTCTAGCTCGACAGGAAGCGGAGCAGGTATAATCCTGGAAAACGGGGAAGGGATCGTCATCGAGGTATCCTTGCCCTCTCATTTACTACTTCCAACAATCAACCGGAGTATGAACCTTTCCTTGTCGGCCTCCGCCTCGTCGAGGATATGGGAGAAAAAGAGATAAAAATCCTCACAAATTCACAACTCGCAGCCTCCCAAGTTCAAGGAGAATATCAGGTCAAGAACGACCAGCTGGCCGAATATTAGAGCCTCGTCCAAGACCACCTAAAAAAGTTCACTTCAGTTGAGATACAACACATCCCTCGAGAACACGATGCTCAAGCAGAAGTTTTGTCCAAGCTCGCCATTAAGAGGACAAAAGGAGGAAACAAATCAGTGATCCAGGTGATACTCCCCTGACCTAGCATAGAGAAAAAGCGCTCGAGCCACAACATACTCGTTATCAAAGAGGGCACCTCCTGGATGACGCCGATTTATAAATATCTGACTGATGGGACTCTTCGTAACGATCCCAAAGAAGCGAGCGTTATCAAACAAAGAGCTTGTTCATATGTCATCCTCGAAGACAAACTCTACAAAAGGGGATTCTCCATCCTCTCCTCAAATGCATCGAAGAAACCAAAGTGCCACACATATTGAAAGGAATACATGAAGGCATCAGCGCCCAACACCTAGGGGGCAAATCACTCGCCCGAAAAGCCCTTCGGGCTGGTTATTATTGGCCGACCATTCAGCTCGACGCCAAGGAACACATAAAGAAATGCGACAAGTGCCAATGACACAAATACATGCACCTAGATCCCCTGAGCGAACTCAAATCCCTCTCTTCTCCTTGGCTTTTCTCATGGTGGGGGCTCGACATCCTCGGGCCATTCGTCTTCGGAGTATATCAAAACAAATATCTGATAGTAGGTGTCGACTACTTCACTAAATGGATAGAGGCCAAAACACTGGCCAAAATCACCGCTCAAAACATCCTGCATTTCTACAAGAGAAACATACTAGCCCGGTTCGGCATCCCGCAAGATATAGTCACCGACAATGGGACACAATTCATCAACAAAAATTTCCAAGACTTTGTCGCCCATCTAGGAACTGTATAATACTTCGCTTCAGTCGAACACCCGCAAATGAACGGGCAGGCTGAATCTGCCAATAGAGTCATACTGCACGAGCTCAGACGAAGGTTAGATAAATCAAAGAAGAAATGGGTCGAATAACTACACAACGTGCTCTGGGCCTACTGAACCACTCCCCTTTCATCCACCGGGGAAACCCCGTTCCGACTTGCCTATGAAGTCGAGGCCATTATCCAAATAGAGATTTCTGAGCCTTCAAGAAGAACCGAATCTCCCCTCGATGTGGAGATGAATGACCAATCCTTGAGAGTAGAGCTCAACATGGTCGAAGAAATAAGAACGGGGGCTTCCCTTAGAGAAACATCACTCAAACAGAGAACAACCCTCCAATACCACACCAAAGTCATTCCTTCCGAATTCGACGTCGGAAGCTTAGTCCTTAAATGAAATCTTAAGAACTCTACCGAAGGAAAGCTTGCAGCAAACTGGGAAGGCCCCTATCACATCTATGCCAAAATGGGAATCGGGGCCTACTACTTAGAAAACCTCCAAGGGGAACAACTCACTCAATCATGGAACGCTGAAAAACTTAAACAATATTATAGTTAAAACACTAACGGTCAACCTACCTAGAGAAACCACCCTGTTCTTATGGCTCGACATCATACGCTCTCCCCAGTACCAGCGATGTGTGATATCATAGAAACTAAAGAGACACTCGATACATTTATTTAACGAGCTAGATCTCTTCCTCGGCGCGGGGGACTAAAATGAGCCCCACTGTCTAAGTACCTCATTCGACAGAACACCCAACTCGCGATGGGACGTTTACGCCAATGACCTTAGACCTTCAATCAAAGCTTGAGCTCCAAACCAAGTCCAGCAACGAACTAGCCCACTTCGATTAGCTTCCCCACACTACCGAAGATCATACATTATTAATAAGTGTTCCCTCTCCGAAACATAAAACATCACATACATACAATAGATAATAAAACAGTAAATTTTAGATATTACATTCACAACCATGAAGAACAAATTTATCTCAGAGTTAAAATGGGAACTCCACCCCAACAAAACAAAAGATTCAAAACGACAACAAGGGACAAAAACTGTCATTACATAAATGGGCCACGCCCAAGCAAACATAATAAAAGCAACAAATTAAATTTATTCAGCAGGTTGAGCGAGATCATTTCCAGGAGTCGTCTGAGGGGAGTATCCTCAACGATCATGTCGACAAGGAAGTGAGGCTTCTTTATCTCACCACCCTCAACAAAGAAATGGACCCCCATTACATCGGTCACCAGCTCCACACCAGGATTTAGCATGCGCATCTGAGACACAATATTGTTAAAACTGACCATTGAAGCGATCACTGCATTGTCGTAAGCTTGGTGTACTCGACCTATGAATTCCACCTGAGTCCTCACATTGGAGAACTCTGTGGGATCATCCTCCCCCGAGGTCATTTCCCTCCACAAACGATCAACCTCCTCGATGAGCTCGCGCTTGTCCTTTAGAGCAGTGTCGCGCTCTTCGACCATCGCCTTGTAATCCTCCGACCATCTCTTCCGAGCTTCTTCTCTCTTTCTCTCGACCTCTTTTAATTTGGCCTTAAGTTGACTTAACTTAGCGTTCGGGAGTCTATTATGCTCAGCATAGACAACGACCATCTCCACGATCCGCATCAACGCCCCCATATCCTCGGCCAGAGCCACTTTCTTGGTTGGACGATCCAGCCCGTCTAACATGAGCTTCTCGGCATGAGGAAGGACCATGCTCGAACTTTCAAAATATTTCTTATTGTTCTAGTAAGGAGGAAGAATAAACTTCCCTTTCTCTCTTTCCTTGGTCAGGTCTATCTCAGCCCGTGTCCTTTTCAGCCTCAACGACACTACCTGTTGAGGCGACAACACCCCGACCGTCGAACCAGTGGATGACTTCCCCGAACCAGTTGCGCCAGCCATCCCTGACTAAGTCGGAGATGATTCTGCCTCCTTCCCCTTCTTTCTCATAGCTTGTCGAGCCACGCGCTCCATCGTCGGATTCATCCTATCTGTAAAACAAAGGAGAAAACACGAATTAGCGTAAAGTTAAACGCGCATATAACAAAGTAATATAAATAAGAAGTCTACCCAAATATGCCCTAGGATCCCCGCAGGCAAGGAGCTCTCTGATGTTTATAAGACCAGGCTCAGAAATCTCCTCCCCGTCCTTATCTAGGAGAGGCTTCCCCCTTTACCATACGTCGAATGCGAGGGAAGCCCGCGACAAACATTGACATCCTCTCAAAACTAGCCAAATCTTCTTCGCACAACTCACCTCGAGCCCAGACATGGAAATCAGGAGTCTTGTCAAAATGCTTCTTCGACCACCAAAACTTGAACTTCCTGATAAGTGCATACCTCAGTTCCCCTTGCTTGTTAAAATAGAGGGTCTCGTCCTTTTTCAAGAAAGGGACTATCCGAAAAACGTTGTGCAACGCTCGATCAGACATAGGCCGAATAAGCATAAATCTATCCTTAAAGAAACGAACGGATTCCTGATATGCCTTGAAAAGCATCCCGTTTTGATGCTTCAACGACACCAGCCCCCACAGGACCTTCCCATCCACCTTCCTCGAGTTCCTCTGAAGGAAAAGAATATACAAGAATAGCTCGAGGGTGGTCCCCACCTCCAAATATTCACAGACGATCTCAAATGCCAATATGAAGGCTATGACATTGGGATGAAGTTACAACGGGGCCAAACGTATATTACAAAAGACACCCACCTAGAAGTCGGTGAAGGGTACCCAAAAATCCAGTTCCAGAAACCACACGTCATAGACCAGATTATAGCAAGCCTCATATCTCGAGCAGATTCGACCATCTTCGGCCGGAATATGCACAGGCCAATCTTCCTCGGGCGCCTTGACCTCCCCGGGAGCTTCAACCATAGGGTACGAACTCACTTGGAAAAATACCTTATCGGGGTTACCTAGGAACTACGATGCTCGATCACACACTTCGGAAGACACCCTTCGATATCAGGCACTAGCAAACTCTCGCCACTCTGCTCGGTGGAAGTGAACCCGGAAAACGCTTGCCTTGATCCTTCAAGATCCTCGTTAATACTTACGATAACACCTGAAAAACAGAAGACATAGGTGAGCTCGACATTAACATCAAATTCACCCTTCCACCACTGTTCAAGTAAAAGGGATTGGATGAACAAGGATCATATCCCCGGCTAAAAGCCGTTTCCAAACTAGGAACACTCAGACCTAGATCACAAGAACAAAGGGAGAGCAGATGATCCAGGTGGCATAGACTGCCAGAAAGAAGCGAAGCAACCGCTCACCACCAGAGAAAATCCTAAAACCATAAACCATAATCATATACATTTCTACATGCAAGCAAAATCTCAAGCCTAAACAGCCAAATTCCTATGAAAAGGTCAGAAGCATGCCATTTGTGGGTAAACTAAACTAAATAAACAAGCAAATTGCGAATCTGACACGGAGGAGGAAGGCAAAGATGACGTCGACCACCGTGAAATGGCTCCCCGAATTGATGAGTAATGAAGTCAAGCGAGAACGAACATAAATAATTAGAAGAAGTGAAAAAACGAAAATTTATAAATAAGAGAATCCATTAGCTTTTATAACCCTCTCTCCACACGTGGTTTTGCGGCTACCTAGGGACCTAGGAAAATCATCATTACCCCTTAGTCCCTAGGTCTGCCAACAATCACTTCACGCGGCTCCAGGCCACGTAGGCAAAACCCTATGAATTCTCCAACTTCTCACTTCCTCGAGGCCACGTAGGCAAAACCTCACCGAAATCCAGTGACACGCTGGGGGCTTCATTCTGCCTGTTGCCTTAAGCCACACAACTTCCTCTACTTGACACCCGTTGAGTAGATAAGTGATTTATCTCACTGAGGCTGATGCTCATTATGTCCTCTTCTGCCCGCTATCTCGCTAGTTACGAGCATCATCGCTCGGCTTTGACCTAGTCAGCTCAAACGACTATATTTGCGGACCTGCGTATCTCGGCCCAAATATAGCAACCAATGAGAATCCTCCTAACATCACTATATAGACCCTCATATCTTTGAGGGAAAGGTATCATTTTCTTACACTCAAAACCCTAATATTTTCTATCCTCTTCCTTGGACATTTACTTAATTTAGCATTAGAGTGCCTTGCAGGTACACCACCCCCTCCTCAACATCAACTTGCTCGAAGGATCATCAACCATTTCGGCCGTCTCCGATTATGATCACTTGTTTATATCACTTTTCGTCTCAACTCCTTTTGCGGTGACGTTATTCTATAATAGGTTATATTATCTCCCGTTTTGCATCTTTAATATATGTTCCTTTCAAAAAAAGAAGTTAATCTCAGTTCCTTATCGGGTCTCAATTTGTTTTAATGGATCTCTGGTTGTGTTTAGTTTCATGGATCGATTGTGTCTCTTTCGTTATCTCCCTTTTGTTCTTCATGCATAGTACCACCACTTTTCCTCTTCACTCTTCCGCTTCACAGAGTATGCAGGGTCCGACCTTTCATTCTTCCCCCGCCGCTTCATAGAGTCCCCCTCCGTGTTGGTAACATCCTCGAACTCATCAGTCCCTCTCCTTCCACCAAAACTCAAATTCTCATTCAAACTACAATCACTTGCATTCTCCCTAAATATTGGAATGGGATACATTATAGTGGATTTGAGCATTTGGTACTCTTTATTGGCCTTGATTCTCGATTTGATATCAATCGCTTCACGCAATTGCTTGTTCATCAAATTATGGAACCTTATGGTAATAATTTTCCATTGTTGAGTTTATTACTATGTTTTATTATGGATGTTTGTCTAGTTTTCTATGATGAAAGAGGGGAATCAGATAGTGGAGATTATGATAAATCGTTTTTTGATTTGTGTATGACTCTGTTTTTGTATGTTCGTTGCTCGGATAGTTTTCAATTTCTTCATACTCTCAAGGTAAAGACCAAGAGGTTTCCGCTTCCTCCAGTCTATTAGCTCGGTGTTGAAAATAATTTTACTTCATTTGATCATGAGTTATATAAACAATAAAAATTTGTATTATGCGCTTAGTTAAGTTGTATATCTAAACACTGGAAAGTTCAAGTTGTATATCTAAACACTGGAAAGTTCAGGTGTCTAACTGTAGATTTTTATGATAAAGTTACTTACTATGTTCTCAGAAATTTACTTACTAATTCTATTTATGTCATTCCTTTTGTTCTATAACAGACATAAAGTTGGAGTTTGGATAAGGATAAATAAGTTCATGGGGTTAGTGTTCACTTGCTCATGATTGACAATGTTAATAACAATTGGATTAAGAGAGCTGCCATTGTTAGTTTTTATTTGTGTATGTACTTCATCTTTGTCCTCTTAATTATTGTTATTGATAGTATTTTTTGTGGATGACCTATGAATAAAAGAAACAAAAAAAATGAAAACCTTTTTCTCACTAGGTATGGTTATCTATAACCAAATGACATCATAATGACATGAAAACTCTGAATTGTTATTAGAAAATATAAAAACTCATATTCATGCTAGCACACAATAATTCAAAAGAGAACCCCGTCAGAAAGTCGAATAAGTTATATTGTTGCTTAAAATATGGTCTGATATAATAACTATAATAATTAAGCTTGACTGATCAAACTGTTTTTTCAGCATTGGAGCTTTTCACCAGATGGATCGTGCATCTATGTTATTGCCTCTAAAAGAATACAACAGGTAAGTGATACTCATGTTGATATTTTCTAGAAGATGACACATGTCATTTTCAATATGTTTTAGAGCTCTAAAAGGAACAATTTCTCTTCAGAATTTTCTATTGATTGACTTGTCCCTCTCATGCTTTTTTATGGAAGAATGAAAACTAAGACTAGAAGCAAAGAGAAAATGAACATTGACCGGTGCTTCTCTTAGTATTAGAAGACATATGTAACAATGGTACATATATATGTTGATTTGAACTTTCAGGTGTTATGCGATGCAGGAAATAGCTTTTTCTTCAAAGTGTGTCAGAAGCTGTAGTTCAGGATATTAAAAAGCTTCTTCAGGTGCATCCAATGCTTTTGTTATAGCTACAAAGTCAGTGATTTTTTGGAATAAACAATCAAGTGCTTCAGCTAATCTTTAGGTGCATCTGTAATTTTTGTAACCTCATCGTCCCTGTTTCGTCTTCCTCTAATCTTCGCATCATTCTGTCCTCAAATCGCCTCACAACTTTGTGAGATGGATGGGTTGATGCGTGTTAATGTTGAGTTTTTTTTTTAATTCTAACAGAAGTGGAGAAATGGTAAGCAAAAGGAGAGGGTGAATAACATGGTGTTGTTTGATCAGGGAACTTATGACAAGATTCTCATCGAGGCTCATAAATACAAGCTCATTACTCCTTTTGTTCTCTCTGATCGTTTGAGGGTACTTTTCCTTTGACCTTTTTATTTCTTTAGCGCTTGAGGTTTGCGAGATATAAACTTATGGATTGTTTTTTTTTTGTTATTGAGTTGCAATATAATCTTAGATCTATTGTGAGATGATAAATCTGTTTGTGTGTAACCATCCTCTATCTATTAGTTATATGGGGATGCTATCTTATTATAGTGTTACACATGAATGATCCCCTTGACTGTTATATGGACATGTATAATGTCAGTCAATCATTTTATTGCCATGACTAGGCATAAAGATGATCTTGTAAGTGTTTCTCTTATTTACTTGAGTGTGTGTTAGGCATGAAGATATGTTTGTTGTTGTGAATATATTTACCAAATGCTATGTTATTTTTCTAGAATGATTTTCTTATATTAATTTATGTATCATACGATTCCTTGCAGAATGGAGACGAAGAAGCGTGTCATCAATATATGGAAGAAGAAGAAGGATGAGATGATCTAGAAGAAGAATATTATGATGCAAGAGTTTCATTTATATTAGTTGTATGTTATATTATCTATCTCTTAGAACTTTTCTTTTAAATTTGGGCTTGATGTCACTTGATGTAGACTTATATTTCTTAATGAATATTTTAACGTTGTGGCCTAATGTTTGCTTGTATAGTTAGATCTTAATTTTTTTAATCAATATCTACAAAAATGATTATTCATGTTGGAAGACATTTTATATTGATCTAAAATAACCTTTTTACGCCATGGCATGAAGAACACAATTGTTACAACTATGTGGCACAAGCAGAAACTGTGGCAAGCTTAAATGGTGTAAAACCATGTATAAAATTAGTCGCGGTTTTAATTAGTGGCCAAACTAGGATACTAAACCGTATGCTACATTAAATAAAAACCGTGGCTAGATTCAGCCACTGTTAATAACTGAGGCCCAAGATAAACCGCGACCTTAACCTAGATACCTAAACCGTGGCCTTCTCAATCCACTAATGTAAATAAAACGTGGCATAAACATGAAAATCGTAGCTTATACTTTAGTCCACAATCGCATATCCCACAATTACTTATTCATGGTCAAATTGTGGTAAAAGCGTAAAGCCACGGTTATTTTGTATCTAGCCGCAGTTTTCTGGTCGTGGCAGATGACCATTCTTTTTATAGTGTGACGAGGATATAAAAAAGATTCATTGTGTTGCTTTTATGTTTTATTTTGTGTCTTGGACTCAATGTTAGCTTCTAGTATCTTCAATTTAACAAGTAGTGAGTGTATGGTTAGAATTCCAGTCACAGTTTATGCATTGGAGGAGATAGGAAAAACAATGTGTTGATATGTGAAAACAAGTGTTTGTATAATGATATGTGAATGTGAAAACAAGTGTTTGTACAATGATAAGTCTGTCTTTTAATGTTCCAAACTTAAATTTGGTAAGAGCATGAATCTACGATTCCCGTTTTTGTTTATGGTTTGAAAATCATGATCATCTTTGAATTGCTTCAAACTTAAATTTGGTAATGATTTTGTTTCAGTTTCCATTTGATTTAAGTCTTTTTGAGTCGAAATTATTAAGATCTATCATGTAAGATAAGTAGCTTCCCGAATCTTGTTGTAGAGGTTAAGACTTATTATGAACTCAATTTTTTATGTTGCAATGTCAATTTGTACTTCTTGTTTCATTTATGATTTGAAATTTTTTAAAATAGAAGTTTTCTTTCCTTTGAATTAGCGGCGTTTCCTGGCCGAGTTCGACGTACATCGCTCATTCCCTGCATTTCCCTGAGTTTGACCTTCTCGTTTTAACTTCTCGACGTTGCTGTTCTATAAATTCGAGGTGAATTTATTCCTCAAATTACTGGTACTTGTGTGAGTGAGATTCTCTTTTATGAGATAGTTTAATCTGTGATGAATTTGTCTAAAATTGTGTGAATATATTTGTATGTTTCCTAGCCTAATATGTACTATTGTATTTGTATTTGTATTTGCTTGCTCCAGATCCATTTCGTGTATACTTTACGTTTTGAAAGAAATACATTATATCGTTTTGTGCCCTATTTAGTTGTTTAGCTTACTTAGTAGTTGTTAATTCTCTATTTTTAGGAATTGCTTTATGTTTGATAAAACTAATTGAAATTCTTGCAATAGATACTTGATGTCAAAGTGAATGTTATGACACTGGTATCTGACAAACTGTTTAACAATCTGAATAATAAATCAAAAGCAGTAAAGAAGCAACCAATTGTTAACCCAGTTCAGTGTGTAACTACACCTACATCTGGGGGCTACCAAGCCAGGGAGGAAATCCACTATAAGAGATATTAATTCTGGAATAAACCAACAGTTTATCTCCTTCACTCAAGACCTATCCAATGCAACTTCAATCTAAGTACCACTTAGACCTGAGAACCTACTCACTCCCCCTCAATCACAGCAGTGATTCTAATTCTAATACTTAATAAAATTGTGAAGACATCCTTCAATACACATACTTGATTTTACTTCAAAGCTTTAATCAAGAGACATAACACTCGTGCTTCAAAGCTTTGAGTGATAAAAATACCTTTACATAAAAAGTCCTACTCCAATGCACTTATCAGTAGATAATTGATTGGCTCACAAGAATTACTAAATTACTTAATACAGCTCATTACAATCTGCCTTCTTCTTCTTCTCTCAAAAAGCACAGCTCTCACAATCAGGGTTGGTGAGATAATATAGAAGCAGTAGAGACTTCATCTTGGGCTTCCACAAAGATAGCTAGGGTTAACCAAAGTTAACCTAAGGACTTGGTCTTGGGCTTGCAACATAACAAATTAGGGTTAAAAAGGTTAACCTAATATCCACGTGAGCATATGATCTAAGCATAACAATCCAGCTCAAAACAGCCCAACAAAATCCTGAAAAGTCTCAGGAAAAAAAACCTGCACAATGACTTATTCAGTACAGGATATCTTAACATTGGTCATGACATCACACATTCTGCATACTGATCTTGCAAAATCCAGTACATCTGATCATAGCATAATCATTGTGTTATGCAACATTCTGAGCTGTACCTGTAAAACACTCCTTCTACAGAATTTGTCTTCAAGCCAGAATGTCATGACATCAGTCAGGATATTGCCATATCAATTTGGTTTTACCAAAAATTACAGCTAACACAAAAACACTTACAAACTCCCCCTTTGGCAAATTTTGGCTAAAACAACTAAACTATCAGAGATCAACTAAAGCAGCAGAATTTAAAACAACTAAACTAAATCTATCAAGCACCCAAGTAAGACAAATTCAACCTAATTAATTCTCCCCCTTTTTAGCCATAAAGGGGCCAAAGGAACCATTACAAAATCCTGGTATTCATTAGTTACAATATCATTAAAGATCATAATTCCAAATAGCAAAATCAACCAAAAAAAACAAAATAGAAACAGTAGAATTTAAACACCAGCAACAGAAAACATCAGCAGCAATCTTCACACACCAGCAACTAGGAACTTTAGGCAATGTCATCTCTTGAGGAATCACTGTCTTCAGCAGCATCTTCTGTGGAACTGCTTGCAGAGCCATCATGTTGTTCTTTACCAGCATCCTGTTCCAGCCTATCATCCTCAACCTCTATATCATCGTTCTCCTGTTCAAGGGCAGTGATCAACTCTTCAAGTGACCTCTTTCTAGCCTCAAGCTCTCTGGTGGTTTCTCTTAACACAACAATAACATCAGCTTTCTTGGAAGCAATTTTGACATCTGATGTCTCAGTAGATGTCATAACAATGTCAGGGACATGTGTTCCCTGAAACAGCTTATAATGAAATCCAAGAGCAGAACCTCTTTTGCAAACAAAGTCTTTTTCTACAAGGATGTCAGGATACTGATCTATAATTATACCACATAGGAGGGAGAAAAAAGCTATAGGACCTTTGATAGCATAACTTTCAACATGTTTCATTGTTTGCTCAAATATGTAGCTGCCATAGTCAAACTTGGCTCTTGTTCCAACAGCATAGATAAACCTCCCCAATCCAATAGAGATGGTATATTTGTGGTTGGTAGAAACCCAGTTGGCTGCTCCTATCTTGTGCAGCATAGCAAACTTCACACTCAGCTTGCTGGCAGACAACTTCCCTTTCAACGGCCAGTTCTTTACTTGCTTGGCAATGATCACTTGACAAACTTGGTTGTCAATGACTTCTAGCTCAGGTTGAGCTTCATCAGGCCTTCCCAAAAACTTGTTTATCACAGAAGGTGAGAAAGTAACCCTCCTGCCTCTAACATACACACACCTAAAATCTTCTGACTTACCATCAGCACACCTATCAGTCAAATTCACAATAAATTCTTTGACAAGAATTTCATAGCATCTAGAGAATTGAGCAACAGTTTTCATCAATCCAGCAAACTGGATGAGTTCCATTACTTCCTTGCAAGCAAGAGCATTTCTGTTCAGCTTTCTTTCTAGGGTTATTCTCTTCAAGAAAACATATTTCCACCTGCTATCACTTTCAGGATGATGGAAGGAAATATTATCAACAGGAACATCAGGAACCTTAGCAAGCTTGCTTGTTGTGGGCTTCTTCCTGATAGGAATGTCAGGGACATCACTCTCAACATCAAAGTCAGAACTTTTATCAAATCCAGAGGAGGAAGTGGCTTTCCTCTTCTTGGAGACTATTTTGCTCAAGGGTCTTGGAGGTCTAACCACAGCTCTCTTTGATTCCACCTTACCATTTCCTTTTGAAGGGCCAACTGATTATTTCTTTGCAGCACCTACACCAGCCTTTCTTTCAGGCACAACCTTCCCAGAATAAACTTCGGCAGCCTTCCCTTTGGAGAGGCTTTGATCAGCTCCTTGTTTCTCTTTTCTAGTCATCAGTCTCCTTGCTATGCTAGGATTAATAGTAGAAATCAGATCATTATCAGAGTAATCCTCATCAACATCTCCAATAGGCGTATCATCAGCCTTATCAACAGTAGTCCGATGATCATCAGACTTGGCAGAAGAGTCCTCAATGTTGTCATCCTTTGTCTCAACATTTTGAGTGACATTGTGATCACCCTCTATGCTAGGGTTAACAGTTTCTTGATTCAGAGGTACAGAAACACCAGGAATAGCATGGTTTTCATTTAAGATTCTAGTAACTAATCTAGAAATCGCCTGGTGGACATAAGCAGTAGCCTCCCTATTAGCTATTTCAGGGGGAACAGAAGATGAAGTTTGAGCAAAGTTACCAGAAGATGAAGTCTGTGATCTTCTTGCATGCGTAGTTCTCATCTTCTTCACTTTAGTAGGGTCAGCTGACATCACACGAAGTGGTGTAATCTCAAGAACATCGTTGGGATTCATGTTTGTCCTAGAATCCATGTCAGTAGATGAGGAAGAGGTCGTCTTCTGAGATGATGATGATAGAGATTGTTGTGACATCTTGATGAACAAAGATTGCAAGCGTAGGCAAGGATTAAATTTTCTTTTGTGATAATGGAGGGTGATAGTCCAGACAGTGAGAGAGGGTGTATGAATGCGTCTATTCCTCTTCTGATATATTTGGAAAGAAAGAGGGAAACTAGCTATTTGCCCAATTAAAATTAACTTTAAATAAATATCTCTCTCAACACTTTTATTAAACAAAGTTAATTGCTATAACACTTCATATTGGCAAATACCCAACTTGCCCCTTAAATGTTCAAACTGATTTGCATCCAAGGCCTTGGTAAAAATGTCAGCCAATTGTAGGTCAGTGGCAACATGCTCCAATGTAATCACTTTCTCTTCCACAAGGTCTCTGATGAAGTGATGTCTAATGTCAATATGCTTAGTCCTGCTGTGCTGTATAGGGTTCTTGGATATGTTAATAGCACTCAGGTTGTCACAGTATAATGTCATGACATTCTGTGTGACATTGTACTCAGTCAGCATCTGTTTCATCTAGACCATTTGAGAGCAACTGCTACCAGCTGCTATGTACTCAGCTTCAGCAGTGGATAGAGAAACACAATTTTGCTTCTTGCTAAACCAGGAGATAAGGTTGTTCCCTAAGAAGAAATATCCCCTAGAGGTACTTTTTCTGTCATCAGCACTTCCAGCCCAATAAGCATCACAGTAACCAGACAAGATAGGATCACATCCATGGGAATACAACATACCATAGTTGTAAGTTCCACTCACATACTTCAGAATTCTCTTCACTTGATTTATGTGACTTACCTTGGGCTCAGCCTGGTACCTTGCACATACTCCAACTACAAAAGCTATATCAAGTCTGCTGGCTGTCAAGTATAGCAGATTTCCTATCATATTTTTGTAAAACTTTGATCAACACCGGTGCCACCTGTGTCTTTGGACAACTTTAGGTGAGTAGGAGCAGGAGTTCTTTTATGACTGGCATTCTCCATCCCAAACTTCTTGACAATATTCTTGGTATACTTGCTTTGAGAGAGGAAAATTGAATCTTCCATTTGTGTGACTTGTAGCCCAAGAAAATAGGTTAATTCTCCCATGAGGCTTATTTCAAATTCAGCTTGCATTTGATCAGCAAAATGTTTAACCATTCTATCTGACATTCCTCCAAACACTATGTCATCCACATAAATTTGAGCAACCATAATTTTTCCTCCTTCATCCTTCACAAAAAGAGTTTTGTCCATTCCTCCTTTCTTGTATCCTTTGTTAGTGAGGAATTTTGTCAACCTTTCATACCAAGCTCTGGGAGCTTGTTTCAGACCATATAGGGCTTTTCTCAATTTGTATACATGATCAGGACAATTTGGATCCACAAACCCCTTAGGTTGTTCCACATATACTTCCTCATTTAAGTATCCATTTAGAAAGGTACTTTTCACATCCATTCGAAACAGCTTGAACTTCAGAAGGAAGGAAACTCCTAAGAGTAGTCTTATTGACTCCAGCCTAGCAATAGGAGCAAAAGTTTCATCAAAGTCAACCCCTTCAACTTGAGTGTAACCTTGGGCAACTAACCTTGCTTTATTCCTAGTGACAACTCCTTCAGCATCAGACTTGTTTTGTATATCCATTTTGTGCCAATGATATTTGTTTCTTCAGTTCTAGGAACTAACTCCCATACTTCATGTTGTTTGAACTGGTTCAACTAATCTTGCATGGCACCAATCCAATATTCATCAATCAAAGCTTCCTTAACATTCTTTGGTTCAATCTTGGACACAAAACAAGAGTTTTAGATGATTTTCTAGATCTTGTGGTGACTCCACTATTAGGATCTCCTATGATGAGTTCTTTAGGATGATCTTTCTGAACTCTGATGGAAGGTTCTTTGTTAGATGCCTTTGATTCAAAATCTGAGGAGGTAGGATTAGAGTCATCAACTTTTGTAGACTCTTGAGTGGGTGTTTTAAAGAATGTCTCAACATCATATGTGACATTAGCTTCCTCATGGTGATCATCAACAATAACATTTATAGATTCCATCATAACTTTGGTCCTGGAATTGAACACCCTATATGCTCTGCTGTTGATAGAGTATCCCAGGAATATTCCTTCATCACTCTTAGGATCCATCTTCCTCCTTTGCTCACGATCTGTCAGAATATAACACTTTCTCCCAAAGACATGAAAGTACTTCACAGTAGGCTTTCTCCCTTTCCACAATTAATACAGGGTGGATGATGTTCCCTTTCTCAATGTGACTTTGTTATGAACATAGCAAGCTGTATTCATAGCTTCAGCCCAAAAGTAAATAGGAAGTTTCTTGGCATGTCTCATTGCCCTAGCAGATTCCTATATAGTTCTGTTCTTTCTTTCCACAACTCCATTTTGTTGTGGAGTTATAGGTGAGGAGAACTCATGATTGATTCCTTCTGAAGAGAAAAACTCATCAAACTTACTATTTTCAAACTCCTTTCCATGATCACTCCTGATCCTGAAAATACACCCTTCTTTTTCTCTTTGAAGTCTTTTGCACAATTCTTTAAAGACATCAAACACATCAGATTTTTCTCTAATGAAGTTTATCCAGGTGTATCTGGAAAAATCATCCACAACAACATAGGCATACCTCTTTCCACCAAGGCTTTCTACATGCATGGGACCCATCAAATCCATGTGTAGAAGCTCTAGGACCTTGGAGGTGGTTAAATGTCTCGTCTTTGGATGTGACATCCTAGTTTGCTTCCCAACCTGAAATTCACCACAGACTCTCTCTTCATCAATCTGAAGCTTTGGAATCCCTCTAACAGCCTCCATGGATATGATCTTTTCATCCCTCTAAGATGTAAATGACCAAGCTTTTGGTGCCACAGTTTCACTTCCTTTTCCTCTTTGGCTATGGAGCACACAAAAGAGTAGTTAGTGTTCTTAGACTCCCATAAGTAACAGTTGTCTTTTGATCTGACTCCTCTCATTACAACTTCCTGTTTTTCATTTGTAATAAGACATTCAAACTTGGTGAAGTTGACTTTGAATCCTAGATTACATAGTTGGCTGATACTGATGAGGTTAGCAGTTAATCCATTTACCAGCAACACACCATCCAGGTTTGGAACTCCAGGGCAGTCAAGTTTTCCAACACCTTTGATTTCACCTCTTGCTCCGTCTCCAAAAGTGACATAACTAGTAGTGTGAGGTTTGATATCACTTAACATATTCTTTATTCCAGTCATGTGTTTAGAACATCCACTATCAAAGTACCAGTCTTCTTTGGTAGAGACTCTAAGAGAGGTATGAGCTATCAAGGCTGCAGTCTTTTTCATCCACTGTTGATTATTTGGTGCCCCATTATTCTTAGGTTTGACATGTGGAGTTTGGTTAGGGAATCCATATAGTTTGAAGCAGAATGGATTTATGTGACCAAACCTTCCACAGTAATGACATCTCCATCTTTGATATTTCCTCTTCATGTTTCTTTGTCCTTGATGCTGAGCCCTATGTTGTGACATAGGTTTTGACATTTGTTTATCAGGCCTAGGTTTTTTAATGTCAAAAGTAGATTCCTTTGCAGCCACAAATCCTATTCCAGACATATTTCCTGCATTTTGTCCAGTCTGAAGTATTTCTTCTAACTTGTCAGTTCCATTTATTAACATCCTGATAGACTTTGTCATCTTATCAAGTTAGGAATTCAACACAAGAACTTCACCTTTGAGGTGAATTATAGTTGCAATGTCTTCCTTCTTCTCAGCCTCCAACTTCACTATGAGTTTCTTTTGCTTCTCATTTTGTTGACAGACTTCAGCACTCCTGATACAAAAATTCTTGTAAGAGTCAGCAGGTTCTTCAAATGTCAGCTCCTCATCACTTGAATCATTGTCAGAGTTACAAACACCAGTAAGTGTAGTAACCAGTTTTGTTGATTCCTCTTCAGAGTCACTCTCTGAGTCACCACCAGACCAAGTAACAAACATGCCTTTCTTTCGTTTCTTTAGATAGGTAGGACATTCAGTTCTAATGTGTCCATATCCTTCACATCCATAACATTGAATCCCTCTGCTTTGGTTTCCCTTGTCTTCAGGTTTTTCTCTTCTGCTTGAGTCATAGAACCTGCTAGTGTTAGGGGAAATGTTCTTGACATTTAATTTTGGCTTCTTGTCGATTCTCTTGATGATGTTTTTGAACTTTCTTCCAAGCATAGCTATGGCTTCTGATAGATTCTCTTCATCACTCTCTTTGCTTTCCTCTTCAACATTAGATACAAAGGCTATGCTTTTGTTCTTCTTTTCAACATTTTCACTAATTCCCATCTCAAATGTCTGGAGGGAACCAATGAGTTCATCTACCTTCAAGCTGCAAATATCTTGAGCTTCTTTTATAGCAGTCACTTTCATTGCAAATCTTTTAGGCAAAGATCTGAGAATCTTTCTCACCAGCTTTTCTTTTGACATCTTCTCTCCCAAAGCTCCTGAAGTATTGGCAATCTCCAAAATGTTCATGTGAAACTCATGAATGGTTTCATCTTCCTTCATCCTCAGATTCTGAAATTTGGTGGTGAGTGTCATACCCCAAAATTTTCCCTCCATCTTCTCAAGACATTCCATACATCCATGCTCAAGGATTCCTCTAAGGTTGATCAGACAAACCCTCTCCTAGACAATCAACCCAAACTAGGGTTTGGAATTTCTCAGATCAAGATGGACTTCCAACATCTCCAATGTTCATCATGCCTCCTCATATGCTTCAAAGATTCCCCATGTCAAGTTTCAAGCCTCACAAGTCAAGTTTCCTCAGACAATTGCTCAGATGGTTGAAAATCAGTTGTATTGGACAAAAAGTCAACTGGTCAACATACATCAAACTTCATGATTTTTGGTCAACATCCTCATTTTGAAGTTACATTCATCATTTGATCAAGGGTTGATCATGATTCATCAAGAAAACTCAAGATTTGCTCAAAAGTCAAACTTTCTAAATTAGGGTTTAGGTGAAAAGTCAACTGAACTTTGACTGATCATAACTTTCTCATAATTTCTCAGAAATTTTTGCACCACCTCTTGTTTTGAAGGAAATTCAATTCTCTATAACTTCATGTCTCACAAGAATGTCCAAAAAATGCTTCATTTGAGAGGTATGGCTCAAAACATTACAGGTCCTTTTCAAAGTCAACAAAAAGTCAACATTTTGTTTTGAAGATATATTGAGCATGGAAACTCCAATTGAGATGAGACCAAAAAGGTTGGTTAGAGGACTCTTGGAGCTTTTCAAAAAGTCCAAGAAAACTCAAAAATGTGGAAAAATGAGCAAGATACACCATTCACAAGTTGGGCAATTTTGAAAGAGTGCACAAAGAGAGATGCTTCTAAAAATCAAAATTTTGCAAGTGGGCTTACTTTTTCTTCATCCAAACTTGTTCCTTATACAATTAGGAATATCCAAGCCCAATTCCACGAATTTTTATTTTATTTTTCTATTTAATTTGGAATTTATTCATTTAAATACAAATTAAATTCAAAAATAAAGTATAAAATCAAAATTAATTGCAAACTTGATTTTTCTCTCTTCCTTGAGATCCAAGCAACTCAACAAAGCCAACAAATTTCGAAATTTGGATTGATATGGCAAGATTTGATTTAAAATTGATCAAAATATGAAAATTTGATTTTGTACAAAATTAAATTTGATTTGCATTGATTAGTGATTGATTCTTCCTCAAATTAACTCCAAATCCTTCTACTATATATACATAACTCATGCCATACGAATTAGAGTAGAAAAATTGGCTGGAGAAACCCTTATTGAAGCTCAAAAAACCGTGCTATACAAGCTACTAGCAATCATTGATCCAGCCTGTTTCAATTGTTTTTGAGGATTCAAACACATTCCTTGACATCCCTGGAAGCTTTTCAGATCCTTACATTGCCCAAAACCATCAAGAAACTCGAAAACCAGATTTCGGTTTGTTCTTCTTTTTCAAAATTCGATTTTCAATTTTCATGCATTATTAACACTTTTTGATTGTTTATTCATGATCAGCATCAAGTTTGCAAGCTATCTGGGTAGCCCAATTGCGTTTTAGTGACCTGGAACGAAAATCACCATGGCTAGGGTTTTCGGGTTCGAATTAGGGTTTCTTTAAACAGGAAAAATTGGACCAAACTAAGCATACCAGAATGATCAGTGGATGAAAACGAGTTGATACATGTATTCACAATGCATTTATATTACGTGTATGTGATTTTAATTTTTGCCAGGGATGTAGCGTCGAAGAAAGACCGACGCTAGCTTTCAAACATTCAAAACGAGGACGATGATGAATTGGCGCGAGTTTGAGGCATTCTGAGGGCGACGCGTGTTTACATCCCACTCGTTCTGGTTTCCAAACAGTAACACGCTCCAGCTCAGTTGGCAAAGGCCACGCGTTCTTCACCCAGGGGTCTCCAGTTCGATCCCTGGCCATGGCATGTTATTTTTACAAGTTTGCAAACTATTTTCTATATTTTCTTATTTATTTAATATTTTCACATGCATTTTAATTCTTTTCATATTTTTATTCATGCATTAAAAAATCATCAAAATATTTTTTCCTTTTGCATTTATTTTCATAAAATACTTATTTAATTTATAAAATTAAAAAATATTATTTTGCATGCATATTTATTTTTATTCATAATTTAGCATTTAAATCACTTTTAATTAGTTTTAAATTATTAAATTGCATCCAAAAAATCCCAAAAAATTATTTTAACATATTAATGTTATTTCCAGCATGCCATATTTTTCTCATATAAAAATTTGTATTTTTACTAACATTTTACTCTTATTCGATTCCTCTCGTATTTTCCGATTTCTCATCTTTTCACAGGTTATCCCGTTTCAGACGATTTCTTTTACCGTTTTCATTTTTTCCAATAATGTAACTGCTCATGGGATGTAATAGTTTTAATTAGGGCTTTTATTTTCCACAAGTTTAAATTATGTATCTGCCCCAAAGCCATGTAATAGCGTAGGACGTTTATCTTTCCGCATCTTTACATTCCCGCATTTTAATTTCCGCACCCTATAAATTGCTAGTAATTAGGTGTGTATGGCAAGATAAAATTGAACATAGCCCACTAATTTTCAAAGATAAAATATCTGAATTTGACACACTCTTTTCACACATGCACCCCTTAGGGTAATTCTCTCTCGTTGCCTTACGAATTCAAATATGGTCATGTCCCTCGAACGTATAGGTATTCTAGCACCGTTGCCTTCAAAACAAATCATCATAGTCCCTTCGATACAAAGATCATAAGACCCACGATGTCGCCTCCAAATACATGATCTTGACCCTCGATTGTCGCCTACGAAAAATGATGATAGTCCCTTCGAATGTGCTAGGATACTTCCTACAAGTTGCTTTCTATGACCATACGATGTCCCTTCGAATGTCCCGCTTACATCCAACGAATAGGGTTACCTACCAACTAATGGTATGGATAGCGCTATTCTAAAGGAACGTAAAACAACACGAAAATGATCAATTCTGAGTAGGTAATAAGACTTTTAGTTGCTTGCTCTATCAAAATACTTTTCACACCTCACACTTTTGTCAAAGTTCAAACTCTTTTCAAAACGAAACATTTCCGAACACTTTGTATACATTCCTACATGAATCATTACAAAGTCAAAGCGAAATGCCCTTTTCAAAATATTTTTGTCAAACACACAGAAAGCACAATTTTAAAGTGATCTAAGAGCAACTAAGAGCCCGTAGATAACTACGGATGGAAAGGGGTGCTAATACCTTCCCTTTTCATAACCTTCTCCCTTACTCAGAATCTAACGAAGGTCTTTTCCTATTCTTTTCACCTTCCCTTAATTGGATAAAAGAAAAGTCGGTGGAGACTCTTGCTATCCGCACATTTGCGATACAAAATCCACAAAGTCAGTTCACCGTATTACAGTGAGCATCTGAAGTCTTAACATTTTTACCTTAGACGTACCCTCATGAGTGGTTTTGAGAGTGTCCCAAACATCCTTGGCCAGTTCACATTGATGTACTAGTCTGAAAATGTTCCTATCAATTCCATTGAACAAGGCATTCAATTCTTTAGAGTTGCCCAGAGCTAACTCTTCCTCTTCTTTGCTCCATTCTTCCTCAGGTTTCAGGCTAGTAGTTCCATCTTTCTCAATCTTGATGGGATGTTTCCATCCCCTGTCAGCAGCTCTCCAAGCTTTATTGTCTAGTGATTTCTAGAAGGCTACCATACGAGGTTTCTAGTAGTCATAGTTTGATCCATCCAGAATGGGTGGTCTGATCCCAAATCCTCCCTCCTTGTCCATTGCGCCAGAAAATACTATCCCTAGATCTCACCCAGAAAAATAGGCAGGGTGCCTGCTCTGATGCCAATTGAAATTCTGGCAATAGATACTTGATGTCAAAGTGAATGTTATGACACTGGCATCTGACAAACTGTTTAACAATTTGATTAATAAATCAAAAGCAGTAAAGAAGACAATCAATTGTTAACCCAGTTCAGTGTGTAACTACACCTACATCTGGGGGCTACCAAGCCAGGGAGGAAATCCACTATAAGAGGTATTACTTCTGGAATAAACCAACAGTTTATCTCCTTCATTAAGACCTACCCAATGCAACTTCAATCTAAGTACCACTTAGACCTGAGAACCTACTCACTCCCCCTCAATCACAGCAGTGATTCTAATTCTAATACTTAATAGAATTGTGAAGACATCCTTCAATACACATACTTGATTTTGCTTCAAAGCTTTAATCAAGAGACATAACACTCGTGCTTCAAAGCTTTGAGTGATAAAACTACCCTTACTGAAAAGTCCTACTCCAATGCACTTATCAGTAGATAATTGCTTGGCTCACAAGAATTACTAAATTACTTAATACAGCTCGTTACAATCTGCCTTATTCTTCTCTCAAAAAGCACAGCTCTCACAATCAGGGTTGGTGAGATAATATAGAAGCAGTAAAGACTTCATCTTGGGCTTCCACAAAGATAGCTAGGGTTAACCAAAGTTAACCTAAGGACTTGGTCTTGGGCTTGCAGCATAACAAATTAGGGTTAAACAAGGTTAACCTAATATCCACGTGAGCATATGATCTAAGCATAACAATCCAGCTTAGAACAACCCAACAAAATCCTGAAAACTCTCAGGAAATAAAAACCTGCACAATGACTTATTCAATACAAGATGTCTTAACCTTGGTCATGACATCACACATCCTGCATACTGATCTTGCAGAATCCAGTACATCTGATCATAGCATAATCATTGTGTTATGCAAACATTCTAAGTTGTACCTGTAAAACACTCCTTCTGCAGAATTTGTCTTCAAGCCAGAATGTCATGACATCAGTCAGGACATTGCTATATCAATCTGGTTTTACCAAAAATTATAGCCAACACAAAAACACTTACACTAATATAGCAATAATAGGTTAAATAGGATTTATAAATTGTAAGGAGAAAGCATGTTAAAGTTCTATTTAATGAAGAAACATGTTGTGTTGAAGTATTTCAACATCTGGAACAACATGTCAAAGAAGATGTCATGACATTGCGCCTGAGCTGACATATTGGATTCTGTTATGTTTTTAACAGAAGCAAAATATTCCTAACCAATATTATGCAATCATATGTGGCGCAACAAGGATCTGGAAAGAATCAAGTCAAAATATGTTCAAATGAAGACTTTCTAAATATGGAGACACCTTAGGAATATTATTTTGTAGGAGAAAATGTTGCATTTGTAACAACTTACATGTTGTTATAACTATATGGAGATATTTTAGAATCTTAATTTGTTGGAGATTCTTTTGCAGATTTGTAACAGCTTATGTGTTTCCCAAGACCAGTTGGGAATAGGTTATAAATATAAGCATTGTAACCTAGAAAACTAAGCCAACCATCATGTAAAATTATGAGGGCTGTGTAGGTCGATGAACCACCCAATTTGTGGGATGGTTATCGTGTACACTCTCAGAAGCTGTGAAGTAATGAGTTGAGTTATATTCTTATAGGAAGCTTTGAAGCAACTTCAAGATGATATCCTTATCCTAGAGTCACGACTGAGTATTTTTATGGGAGTATGTCTCCTTGGCATAAAAGTGTGCCTTCTAATTTTCAGGTGTTGAAGAGTTGTTGGAAACCAAGTTGTTGATCCAGTGTTTGAGATGTTGACTTCTATACATTATCGAAATGATTGGAAGTGGGATGGGGATATTTCATATCTAGGGAGGACCTAGGTAGAAGGTTCATTGGGTAGTGATTAAGTGAGGGGTTGTAAACGGGGAAGTTTAGCTCCAAATTAATACTGTTGATAGTGGACTTAATTCCTGGCTTGGTATGCCCCCATATGTAGGAGAGTTGCTCCGAACTGGGTGAACAATTTGCTTGTGTTATTTATGTTTTTTTCAATGTATTTTATTTCTACCTTGTCTGTTTGTTATAAATGTCAGACCATATGTCTTGACATCCTTATGGGACATCTAGGTCTGCTGTTGCACCAGAATTTCAATTGGTATCATAGTAGGCATCCTTTCTGTTTTTGGATGAGATCCTATGGGGATACTTTATGGTTTATGTGCAAGGTATGAAGATTGTATTGAAGAATTTATAGTGTTTGAACGGTCCCTAGAAGTGGAGGATGGACTGTTCACATCAAGATGTGTATTGAAGACCAATTTGACTAGAAAATTGTATCTTCTTAATGATGAAAGAAAAGGATGGAGCTAAAACAAAAGAATGTTAACATCAAAGCCTTCATGTGGGAGTGAAGTCCTTAAATTATTATAAAGATTATTGCTGTCTATTTTTAGAAAGCAAAGGATTATCACTGTCAAAGCCTTCATGCGGGAGTGAAGATCTTGGTAAGTTATATCTTAAGCTTATTTGTGGGGACCTAATTATGAGAATCTTCCTGGTTATAGTGTCCAATGTGGTTCTGGAGAGGTTGGTGTGTTATGTTGTTGAGGAGGTTATCATATTCCGCTGCTTTGTAACCCTGGAAATATGAGAAGGAGACTAGGGTTATTATCCTCAACAGAACTTATGCAATATGTCTTCAACTTTTTTAAAGTGTCAAAGCTACTTGAGATCTTCCTCAAGTCCAATCATAAAGACATTTATTAATAATTTTGATAAGAATCAATTGATCAAGGATCTTCATGTACATCAGCATATTATTTAAAGACCTTGAAGAATGTCAATGATGGTGTTTTCCAAGAAGAATGAACTAATGCTCTATGGGATGTTAGATTATGAACTCAGCAGGTATGCAACTACCAGTTTAAGACCAAATGCTTTGGTTGTTGTTATACCCCAAAATTTTCCCTCCTATTTTTTTCAAGTCAATACACATCTCCAAACTCAAGAGTTCCTCAAGGGTTGACCAAGTGTACCCTCTCGTAAGCAATCAACCCACAACTGGGGTTTTGATTCTCTCAAGTATAAAATGGTTTCTATTGCCTCAAGTGAGCATCATGCCTCCTCATATGTCTCAAGGTATCACCATGTCAAGTTTCAAGCCTCATAGCTCAAGTTTTCTCAATCAATTGCTCAGATGGTTGAAAATTAGTTGTATTGGACAAAAAGTCAATTGTGGTCAACATACAGTCAAACTTCATTATGTTTGGTCAACGTCAAGATTTTGGAGTCACATTTATCATTTGATCAAGGGTTGATCATGATTCATCAAGAAAATGAAAAGAATTGGCCAAAAGTCAAAGTTTCTAAATTAGGGTTTTTTGATAAAAAGTCAACAAAACTTTGACCAAGCATAATTTTCACATACTTCATCAGAAATTTTTCTACCATATCTTATTTTAAGAGGAATTCAATTCTCTACAACTTTGTGTCTCACAAGCTTTGGCCAAAAATGCTTCATTTGAAAGTTATGGGTCAATACATTATAGGTCCTTCTAAAACTCAACAAAAAGTCATTTTTTTCCAAAGAAGTGTACATGAGCATGAAAACTTCAATGAAGATGAAATCAAAAGGAGTACTTAGAGGACATCTTAATATTTCTAAGAAGTCCAAGAACACTTCCAAATGATAAAACCTGAGCAAGTTATGACTTGAGCAAAAATGGAAATTTTGAGAAAGTGCATGAATCAAATATTGCGATAAACTTAAATTTTGGACTAATGGGCCTATGTTTTGAAGTTCAAGCATGTTCATAATCACAAATAGGACCTATAAATCCATGCCCATACTTTTGTGATTTTTATTTTTATTTATTTGGATTTTTATTCATATAGAAGCTAAATAAATTAGATAAAATACAAAAATGCAAGATCAAATCGTGGGGCCTTGTTTAACTCATCTTGTAGGCCCAAAATATCAGTCTTGAGAATCAAGAAACTGAGCTAGCAAGATTGGAGATGATTGAGGATCAAAAAAAGCAAGCTTGAATATTGATTTCCAATCAAATATTTTGCATTCAAGATAAGATATTTTCTCCAATTTGATTAACCTAATTCAGTCTCCTATATATGAACAAGGATTTCAAATGCTTAGGGACGATTTTTGCAGCCTCAAGAACCCTAACCAAACTTGAAAAAACTGTGAAGAACAAGCAATTGGCAGCCCCGGATTTCCATCGATTCATGCCATTCCAAGGGTGTCAATCAATTCCTCATTTCCTCCTGAATTGTTCCAGCCTATCACCATCAATTAACACCTCCAGAATCGATCCAACCAATATCACAGTTTTCACTTTCTTTTCCAAATTCGATTATCAAGTTTTACGCATTATAAACATGTTTCGATTAAATATTTGTGTTTAGAATGATGTTTGCAAGCTTTCTGGGTGGTTCGATTTGAGTTTTAGCGTAGGTACGAAGAAACACCATGGCTAGGGTTTTTGATGTTCGATTTGGGGAAACATAGTTACCTATAAAATTGGACCAAATTGAGGGTACCATCATACTCAGAACAAAGTTTCCAATCGAACCATGGTCTCATAACAAATTTATATTGCATATTCTTTATTTTGAAAATTTGCAGGAGCTGTAGTGATGGACATGGTTGTGGGTAAAGCCTTTAGCGATGAACTGAATGTCGGTATAAGTCAAAGGAAAATTCAAATCGGGGACAAAACCCCTTCGCGGGCGTTTTTTAAATTAAATTTTCAAATTTTTGTTTTCATACATATGGTATTTCGTTCATTCCAATAACACCAAAGTATCATGGCTCAGTTGGCAAGGGAGGCGCACTAGTAACCCTTGCGTCCTAGGTTCAAAACCCAAGGGCTGCACTTAATTTTTACCTTCTTTTCTCGTCATATTTTTCTAACCTATTTTCTTTTAATTTTATTTTTTAATTTAATTCCTTTTAAAATATCTTTTAAGTAAAATAAAAAATCACAAAAAATATTTTTATTTTAGATTTAGGTTTAAAAAATGTATAATTAATTTTAGACTCAAAAATATTTTATTTTTCTTTTCACTTTTGATTACTTTCATAATTAATTTCAAATTAACTTAAAATTAGGTTTTCTTAATTAAAATCAATTCCAAAAAATACCAAAAAATATTGTTTTTCCTTTTAATTAGGGTTTAGAACACTTATGTCTCCATTCAAATATTTTTTTCTTATTTATTCATGCTTTATTCTCATTTAAATTCTAGAAAACGGTGTATAGGTCGCAAGGTTATTTTTGTAATAGCGTAGATTTAATTTATCGCACTTTACTTTCCGCACCTCCAATAATGTAACTGCCCCAAAGCCTTGTAATATCATAGGGTTTATTTTCCGCACTTTTACTTTCTGCACTCTCTTATAAACTGTCTATAAACTGTTTAGATGTATGTTACTAGGATTGTATGGCAAGATTAATAGATCAGTCTTAAAATAACCTAACTTCAAGATAACATATTTGAAAATAACACACTTTCACACTTGCACCCTCTAGGGTACCCTCTCTTGTTGCCTTCGGAAAATGGTCATGTCCCTCGAATGTAGGGGTACCATTAGCAAAAGTCCCTCGATTCAAAAATCATCACAAAGATCATAATCCCTCGATGACCCTCGATGTTGCCTACGAATAAATGATGTTGTCCCTCGGTTGTTGCCTACGAATAAGTATGATCGTTCTTTCGAATTGCTAAGGTATCCTTACAATGTTGTCTTCAATGACCATACGATGACCCTACATCTGTCCCTTCACATCCAACGGATAGAGTTACCTTCCAACTAATGGTATGGATAACGATATCCTAAAGGAGAAGGAAAATAACAAGAATGGCCCTTTTTGAGTATGTAATAAGACTCTAAATTGCTTACTCCAATCAAAACAAATACTTTTCACACCTCAAACTCTATTTAAAATTACTTTCAAAAAACACTTTGTATACGTTCATACGAGAATCATTACAAAGTTAAACTTTTCGAAATATTTTCAAACACTTCGTATACATTCTAGAGGACTGATACAAGAATTATTACGAAGTCAAAGAGAAATACTTTTCAAATCACACACACACAGAAAGCAAGTTTTCAAAAGGTGAGCTAATCAATTAAGAGCCCATAGATAACTACGGATGGAAAGGGTGCTAACCTTCCCTTTTCATAAGTACCTCCCGTACTCAGAATCAATAAAAGGTCTTTCCTATTCTTTTCACCTTTCCTTTATTGGATAAAATAAAAGTCGGTGGCGACTCTTGCTTGAAACAACCGGCTGAACATCATCCGATAACTATATCAATGAAGTCGCCATCGAACGTTTTTTATCTCACAAAAGAAGAAAGGTGAACGCATCGCGAAAACCTAAAAGGGATAAGGCACGGTCTTACGACCGAGAGATAGGGTAAGGGAATCTATTACGCGAAGGGAAGGTATTAGCACCCCACGCGCCCGTAGTACTCTACGGTATCCACTTCTACTTTCTGTCTAATGGGTGTGTTTATATCTATGCTACTTAATTGCTATAATGTATGCTAAAAGAGAATGCATGTGAAATAATAGAAAATAAAGAAAACACGGGGAAAAGAAGGAAGTATTTACAAAGTTTGCTCGGTCGAGCCCCGTGACAAGATGCCTACGTATTCCCGCGTGCAATGGGAAAGTCAGAGCGCCGTAGTTCGGCTCACTTGTTTTGGTGTGTTTTGTGTTTTTTACTTGTGAAAAGGTTTTAAACACAAAAGAAAGAGAGCGCACAAAGGCGAAAAAGAGTTGGTGTTGGTTGGTTGTTTTTACCTTGAGAAAGGAGTTTAAACCATTATTAAGTGTTTTGTTTTTGAAAAGAAAAGAAAAGCAAGTTTTAGTTTTAATTACATGTAAGGATGCAAAAAGAACTAGCAAAACCAAAAGGAGACTAACTAGTACTAGCCCTAATGTTGTCATGCAAAGATTGGACTTATGGTTGAGGATGTAAGGGAATCTCTACCTATGTCAACATGCAAAGGATGTAAATCCTAATGTCTAGGCTAGAGAATCTATCCTAACCGAGCAGCCCTACGGGAAAGCTATCCTATATCCGTCTTGGTTGTGGAACCAAGGGATGCAAGGGGATGAAGCAAGAAAGTGCTTTGACAAAAGCACGCAAACAATGCAATGCAAACAAACAAATGACACACAAGCGCAGGAAAAGGAGGAAGTCTCATAGCCTCGACAGTAACGAGCATACCGTGAGTCAACCAGGAGCCGACACATCCAATTCCTGTTGAAGAGCAAATGATGCGAGTTCTGCAGTAAATGCGAACCCCAGGAAAGCGTGGAGAGTCAGAATAGGGAACTCTTGCCACTTTTATTATTGACTCGATAAAGGAAGCAACACGATTCGCGTGTGCTGAGCTGACACGGACTAGAACTGTGCGGGGGTTCGTTGCTGACCCTGCCTTCCGCTTGCCCATATATCAATGACTCGATGACATGAAATATAAAAAGCGGGACTTTGCTTAGTGGTACCACGTCGGGCGTCCTAACCACTCTGACCTATGCAAGCACAAATGTAAACACTTACTGAGAATTACCTCCCTATGCAGATGGAGGATTTAAAACAAACCAAACACAATTAGCACACAGAATTGCCCTAAACGGGTCTTTAAATAAACCAGAGGGGTTCCTGAACATGCTCCAACTACGGAAGCCCCTTCATGCATCTCTATTCCTACTTCTCATGGCAAAAGAAAGCTGTAAAGCCCTACTTCTCATGATATCTAGGAAAAGCTGTAAGAGAATGCAATAAACAGTGTAGCAAGTACCGAACGGATATAGAATCCGAAGCACGCAAGCTAGCGAAATAATCCGGAATACTTCAAGTACTGCAGTCATGCAACAAAAGTAAACCGGTGAGAATTTCTCAAAGCATCAATACAAGCGGAATACGTGTCAATACGCATCCGAAGCGACAATGCCTCCAAGAACGGGATAATACAAGCAAAACAAGATAGGAATAGTGCACACGTGGGTGTACAAACTCAACCAAAACCTGCAAGAAAAATCAGATGGATATGCATGGAATGCAAATCGAGCGATAAAACCAATGTCCATAGCAAAGTGATGAATGAACATGCAAGGAATGCAAATCGAATCGATAAAACCAATGTCCATATCAAAGTGATGCGTGAACATGCAAGGAATGCAAATCGGATCGATAAAACCAATGCTCATATTAAAATAATGAATGAACATGCGAGGAATGCAAATCGGATCGATAAAACCAATGTTCAAATACATGTAAAAAATGCATGAACATGTGAGGAATGCAAATCGAAATGATAATTCCAATATTCAAATACATGTGAAAATGCATGAACATGTGAGGAATGCAAATCGGAATCGATAAAACCAATATTCAAATACATGTGAAAATGCATGAACATGTGAGGAATGCAAATCGAAATCGATAAAACCAATATTCAAATACATGTGAAAATGCATGAACATGTAAGGAATGCAAATCGAAATGATAATTCCAATATTCATATAAATGTATTATTTAGAAATGAATTAGAATTAATAAAAGAAATTAATAAAAATATTTAAAAAAAGTCAATAATATTCTAATATCCTAAAATGTCGAATGTGTTTTCTATGTATTTTTATGTGTCGAAATAATCGAAATCGGAGCTAAATTGAACTAAATGTCAAAATTATAGAGCATGAGCAGGGTGCATTGCCAAACTTCAAATAAACTAAACTATGTGTTATTGGTGCGAAAATCGGGGTATGTCATGAATTTATTGACCCGCCAATTGCCTAAGCCCAATTGCAACCTTTTGTAAGTCCATTCTTTTTTCTGAGTCCAAGACTCTTTTGCATTTTTAAGTCCAGTTCTTACATTTTTTGTCTAAGTCCAAGTTTATTTTTGTCCGTTAAGTCCAAACAAACAACAAAACTTATTATATATTTTTTTTATTCAGATTTATTTATTATTTAAACATGTATGTCACGTTATTTTCTATATTTTCATGTAAGACATATTATCAATTGGCTTCAACACGGGGCTGACCCACAGAAACATCATCAAACGGATTGCGTCGACCATCTTCTGAACGGGTCCTCTCAACTAAAGCCCTCAGCTCTTGCTGACCCTGATTCATATTGGTGATGACTTCCATGAATTGAGCCATCTGTGCATCCATCTGTGCTTTCATCGCGGCCATGTCTGCCTGAAGTTGTTCCATCTGTCGTTTCTCGTTGCTCCGAGTCGGGTAACGGTGGAAGTTTGCAATCTTTCTGCTAAATAAAGGCAGAAGCCGAGGATGAGAACTCCGGACAAAACCTGTTATGCATGATAGGTACATATATGAATGATATGCATGTGTATATGATAATGCATGAAATATTAGTCATATCTCGGAGTTCTTTCAAGAGTTTTATCAAACCTCAGACATAGCAAAACAACATGACTCAGAGATATAGCCAATAATATAGGAGATATTTTGGAAGCAGTAACCATTTGCATTCAATAATAGAAGTCTTAGAACGATGAAGTTCATACAAAATAATCCATACATGAAAACCATAAAATCAACAGACCCCCACCAACAATCCTGGTGGTGGTCTTTTACATAAAAAGGCAAAGCAACCAAGTACAATCAATGAGTAAAGTCTTCCAAATCTGTGTAGAATAATGGCCCATCCTGTTGAAAACACCTAGCACTCCACTCCTTGGTCTCTTGAAATAACTCCTTAATCCTCTCACGGTCTTGTCCTTTTGCGAAGCTATCAATGACAACATCCTTCTTGAGCAAATTCTCTGGAGGTATTGACATTGGTCAATTAGTTGGCTACATTCTTGACATTCGGTAAAGGATCGGACCGACGCTTCTTTAGCTTCTTCAATTCTGCACGAAGGTCGGCATTCTCTTTTTCTAGCAACTTAGCATCCTTGAGTTGTTGTACGAGATCTTTCACCTGTCCCTTTAGCTTATGTTGGGATGCTTGCAACTTCAGACAATCTTGGTGTTTCTTCTCACTGCTCGAGTGCTTTCGGTATTCTTCAAAAGAAACATCTTCTTCTCTCCCAAGTCTTCTTTTCCGAGCCGTGGAAGTTTCGCACTAACTTCCTTGAGCTTATGTATCAATTCTAACTTTTCAGCCCTTGCTTCATAAAGTTTCGATTCAAAGCTCGGTCTTGTTCAAAGCCCGATGTTTTCAACACGGATCTTGGTATACTCTTAGGTACGGTGTCGATAAGATTACGGAGGTTGTTCATACAACGGATTCTCTCTTTTAAATGGCAACAATATTGTTTCCGCCTATGTTTCACCCACACATCATAGGGAGGCCTAGAAATAGCATTCTTCGCACCAAAAGTGAGCCTATCTCTTCCGTGAATATTTCCCATGCCAATCGCACATCTCTCAATAATCCGGATTTTTCGCTTTCTCAAAGTACAGATTGTTCCACATACTTGTCATTAGGCTTATCATCTAATGCATATCCTAACTGACGTAAGGCAAGCCGAGGATTATAGTTGATACAACCCTTTCTACCAATCAACGGAACATTATGGAAAGAGCCACACTCAACAATGACTCTAGAAGTATCCATTCGGAGATTATGCCATCTTAGATCATGTGAAGTAAGCCCCATGATTCTCTGTCCCCACTTACTTGTACCGCTAGTCTCCACAAACGGTCCACTAGTTGGTAGATGTGACAAAAACCATTTGTATAACAAAGGTAAGCAACAATTAATACTTCCTTTGCTTCCATGCTTAGAGTGAATGGTATAGTAAGTGTCGGCAAGCACGGTTGGTACCGGATTTCTACTCATGAATAGGTGAACGGCATCGATATCAACAAAGTTCGGAATATTTGGGAAGAGCACCAAACCATACACCAAAACAGCTACGATCGAATTAAAGGCCAACCACTCGCCCTTGGCTTCGAACTCTCGTGCCTTCCTCACTAGGAACTTTGAATGAAAACCAAAAGTATCTCCGCTCGGCTTCCAGAACACTTTGAAGTCGTTGTGACTCAAATAAAGAGCCTTCATGATAGCCTCAAAATCCACAGTAACAGGTATCTGGACAAAAGGGACCTGATTAAGTATCTTTATATCAAGAATACCGGCATATTCTTCAAGTGTAGGGAGTAATTGATAATCTTGGAATGTGAAACATCTCAAAGGAGGATCATAAAACTGCAGCAAAGCCTGTATAGCAAATGGATCCACAGATACATCCAAGAGAGACAAAATATTCCCGTAACTGTCCGAGAAGTCCTTAAAACTGTTCTTAACCACTTGAGCACATAAACTTCTCAACTGAGCAAAATCTGGGGAAGGTATGCCATAGGAAGAAGTGTGTCTGGTTGGCTCTCTGAGGGAATCAATGTTGTTTGCCATGACTGATGGAGATAAACTCTAGAAATGAACCTGGAAAATGACATGCAAATGATAATTAACTTTTTATTTTGTATGCATTTTTTTGAAAAATTAAATATGCCATGATGCAAATATGCCATAATATGAATTTCGTATCACTGAGCACTGCTGGACAAATACACACAGAACCACAACTATAACTTTAGCCATCTCAGAACAAACATTATCAAACCGTGTAACTGTCGTTGATATCAAGTCACCAATAGAAAATACCAAGTCACCATCAGAAAATACCAAGTCATCGATAGAATATAGTCACCAATCAGAATATAGTCACCATCAGAACATAGTCACCATCTGTACCTGTTTGAAGTATTCCGCCCCCAACAGTGTAATCTAGGCCAGGGTAAGGTCAAGGGGTGACTCAGAGTCGATAGTCTCCCGCTAAGTAATATCATCGTAACACCTACGTGATGATGATAATACCGCGTTCGAACCTCGTCTGAGCGTGGAACCACATGAATGCGCTATTTTGGACCTCACGCCTCATAGCAATCATGCGTCCTATGTGTTCCTATATGTCACTCATAGCTTGTATTGGGCCTTTTACCTCATGGTAACACCCACCCAATCAAGAGAAAAAACCAGTCCAGCAGTACACAATAGGATATAGGAAAGTGGTAAATATGCCACATAGAATGCAATGCAAGCATACAAAGGATGGTGCGATAAAGCAGATAAATAAATAAACAAATAAATAAACACCCAATAGACATGAAAATAAAAGCTAGGAGCGACTCTCGATCACCAAGTCAGTCGATCCCGGAGTCGCCAGCTAAAACAACCGGCTGAACATCATCCGATAACTATATCAATGAAGTCGCCATCGAACGTTTTTTATCTCACAAAAGAAGAAAGGTGAACGCATCGCGAAAACCTAAAAGGGATAAGGCACGGTCTTACGACCGAGAGATAGGGTAAGGGAATCTATTACGAAGGGAAGGTATTAGCACCCCACGCGTAGTACTCTACGGTATCCACTTCTACTTTCTGTCTAATGGGTGTGTTTATATCTATGCTACTTAATTGCTATAATGTATGCTAAAAGAGAATGCATGTGAAATAATAGAAAATAAAGAAAACACGGGGAAAAGAAGGAAGTATTTACAAAGTTTGCTCGGTCGAGCCCGTGACAAGATGCCTACGTATTCCCCAATGGGAAAGAGGCCGTAGTTCGCTCACTTGTTTTGGTGTGTTTTGTGTTTTTACTTGTGAAAAGGTTTTAAACACAAAAGAAAGAGAGCGCAAAGGCGAAAAAGAGTTGGTGTTGGTTGGTTGTTTTACCTTGAGAAAGGAGTTTAAACCATTATTAAGTGTTTTGTTTTGAAAAGAAAAGAAAAGCAAGTTTTAGTTTTAATTACATGTAAGGATGCAAAAGAACTAGCAAAACCAAAAGGAGACTAACTAGTACTAGCCCTAATGTTGTCATGCAAAGATTGGACTTATGGTTGAGGATGTAAGGGAATCTCTACCTATGTCAACATGCAAAGGATGTAAATCCTAATGTCTAGGCTAGAGAATCTATCCTAACCGAGCCCCACGGAAAGCTATCCTATATCCGTCTTGGTTGTGGAACCAAGGGATGCAAGGGATGAAGCAAGAAAGTGCTTTGACAAAAGCACGCAAACAATGCAATGCAAACAAACAAATGACACACAAGCGCAGGAAAAGGAGGAAGTCTCATAGCCTCGACAGTAACGAGCATACCGTGAGTCAACCAGGAGCCGACACATCCAATTCCTGTTGAAGAGCAATGATGCGAGTTCTGCAGTAAATGCGAACCCCAGGAAAGCGTGGAGAGTCAGAATAGGGAACTCTTGCCACTTTTATTATTGACTCGATAAAGGAAGCAACACGATTCGCGTGTGCTGAGCTGACACGGACTAGAACTGTGCGGGGGTTCGTTGCTGACCCTGCCTTCCGCTTGCCCATATCAATGACTCGATGACATGAAATATAAAAGCGGGACTTTGCTTAGTGGTACCACGTCGGGCGTCCTAACCACTCTGACCTATGCAAGCACAAATGTAAACACTTACTGAGAATTACCTCCCTATGCAGATGGAGGATTTAAAACAAACCAAACACAATTAGCACACAGAATTGCCCTAAACGGGTCTTTAAATAAACCAGAGGGGTTCCTGAAGATGCTCCAACTACGGAAGCCCCTTCATGCATCTCTATTCCTACTTCTCATGGCAAAAGAAAGTCAAAGCCCTACTTCTCATGATATCTAGGAAAAGTCGTAAGAGAATGCAATAAATGTAGCAAGTACCGAACGGATATAGAATCAAGCACGCAAGCTAGCGAAATAATCCGGAATACTTCAAGTACTGCAGTCATGCAACAAAAGTAAACCGGTGAGAATTTCTCAAAGCATCAATACAAGCGGAATACGTGTCAATACGCATCCGAAGCGACAATGCCTCCAAGAACGGGATAATACAAGCAAAACAAGATAGGAATAGTGCACACGTGGGTGTACAAACTCAACCAAAACCTGCAAGAAAAATCAGATGGATATGCATGGAATGCAAATCGAGCGATAAAACCAATGTCCATAGCAAAGTGATGAATGAACATGCAAGGAATGCAAATCGAATCGATAAAACCAATGTCCATATCAAAGTGATGCGTGAACATGCAAGGAATGCAAATCGGATCGATAAAACCAATGCTCATATTAAAATAATGAATGAACATGTGAGGAATGCAAATCGGATCGATAAAACCAATGTTCAAATACATGTAAAAATGCATGAACATGTGAGGAATGCAAATCGAAATGATAATTCCAATATTCAAATACATGTGAAAATGCATGAACATGTGAGGAATGCAAATCGGAATCGATAAAACCAATATTCAAATACATGTGAAAATGCATGAACATGTGAGGAATGCAAATCGAAATCGATAAAACCAATATTCAAATACATGTGAAAATGCATGAACATGTAAGGAATGCAAATCGAAATGATAATTCCAATATTCATATAAATGTATTATTTAGAAATGAATTAGAATTAATAAAAGAAATTAATAAAAAATATTTAAAAAAAAAGTCAATAATATTCTAATATCCTAAAATGTCGAATGTGTTTTCTATGTATTTTTATGTGTCGAAATAATCGAAATCGGAGCTAAATTGAACTAAATGTCAAAATTATAGAGCATGAACAGGGGTGCATTGCCAAACTTCAAATAAACTAAACTATGTGTTATTGGTGCGAAAATCGGGGGTATGTCATGAATTTCACTGGACCCGCTCAATTGCCTAAGCCCAATTGCAACCTTTTGTAAGTCCGCATCGCTTTTGAGTCCAAGACTCTTTTGCATTTTTTAAGTCCAGTTCTTCTGTTTTTTTGTCTAAGTCCAAGTTTATTTTTGTCCGTTAAGTCCAAACAAACAACAAAACTTATTATATATTTTTTTTATTCAGATTTATTTATTATTTAAACATGTATGTCACGTTATTTTCTATATTTTCATGTAAGACATATTATCAATTGGCTTCAACACGGGCTGACCCACGAAACATCATCAAACGGATTGCCGACCATCTTCCGAACGGGTCCTCTCAACTAAAGCCCTCAGCTCTTGCTGACCCTGATTCATATTGGTGATGACTTCCATGAATTGAGCCATCTGTGCATCCATCTGTGCTTTCATCGCGGCCATGTCTGGCTGAAGTTGTTCCATCTGTCGCTTCGTTCGAGTCGGTAACGGTGGAAGTTTGCAATCTTTACGCTAAATAAAGGCGTGCGAGGATGAGAACTCCGGACAAAACCTTATGCATGATAGGTACATATATGAATGATATGCATGTATATGATAATGCATGAAATATTAGTCATATCTCGGAGTTCTTTCAAGAGTTTTATCAAACCTCGACATAGCAAAACAACATGACTCGAGATATAGCCAATAATATAGGAGATATTTTGGAAGCAGTAACCATTTGCATTCAATAATAGAAGTCTTAGAACGATGAAGTTCATACAAAATAATCCATACATGAAAACCATAAAATCAATGACCCCACCAACAATCCCGTGGTGGTCTTTACATAAAAAGGCAAAGCAACCAAGTACAATCAATGAGTAAAGTCTTCCAAATGTAGAATAATGGCCCATCCTGTTGAAAACACCTAGCACTCCACTCCTTGGTCTCTTGAAATAACTCCTTAATCCTCTCACGGTCTTGTCCTTTTGAAGCTATCAATGACAACATCCTTCTTGAGCAAATTCTCGGAGGTATTGACATTGGTCAATTAGTTGGCTACATTCTTGACATTCGGTAAAGGGATCGGACCGACGCTTCTTTAGCTTCTTCAATTCGCACGAAGGTCGGCATTCTCTTTTCTAGCAACTTAGCATCCTTGAGTTGTTGTACGAGATCTTTCACCGTCCCTTTAGCTTATGTTGGGATGCTTGCAACTTCGCACAATCTTGGTGTTTCTTCTCACTGCTCGAGTGCTTTCGGTATTCTTCAAAAGAAACATCTTCTTCTCTCCCAAGTCTTCTTTTCCGAGCCGTGGAAGTTTCGCACTAACTTCCTTGAGCTTATGTATCAATTCTAACTTTTCAGCCCTTGCTTCATAAAGTTTCGATTCAAAGCTCGGTCTTGTTCATGCCCGATGTTTTCAACACGGATCTTGGTATACTCTTCGTAGGTACGGTGTCGATAAGATTACGGAGGTTGTTCATTCAACGGATTCTCTCTTTAAATGGCAACAATATTGTTTCCGCCTATGTTTCACCCACACATCATAGGGAGGCCTAGAAATAGCATTCTTCGCACCAAAAGTGAGCCTATCTCTTCGTGAATATTTCCCATGCCAATCGCACATCTCTCAATAATCCGGATTTTTCGCTTTCTCAAAGTACAGATTGTTCCACATACTTGTCATTAGGCTTATCATCTAATGCATATCCTAATCGACGAAGGCAAGCCGAGGATTATAGTTGATACAACCCTTTCTACCAATCAACGGAACATTATGGAAAGAGCCACACTCAACAATGACTCTAGAAGTATCCATTCGGAGATTATGCCATCTTAGATCATGTGAAGTAAGCCCCATGATTCTCTGTCCCCACTTACTTGTACCGCTAGTCTCCACAAACGGTCCACTAGTTGGTAGATGTGACAAAAACCATTTGTATAACAAAGGTAAGCAACAATTAATACTTCCTTTGCTTCCATGCTTAGAGTGAATGGTATAGTAAGTGTCGGCAAGCACGGTTGGTACCGGATTTCTACTCATGAATAGGTGAACGGCATCGATATCAACAAAGTTCGGAATATTTGGGAAGAGCACCAAACCATACACCAAAACAGCTACGATCGAATTAAAGGCCAACCACTCGCCCTTGGCTTCGAACTCTCGTGCCTTCCTCACTAGGAACTTTGAATGAAAACCAAAAGTATCTCCGCTCGGCTTCCAGAACACTTTGAAGTCGTTGTGACTCAAATAAAGAGCCTTCATGATAGCCTCAAAATCCACAGTAACAGGTATCTGGACAAAAGGGACCTGATTAAGTATCTTTATATCAAGAATACCGGCATATTCTTCAAGTGTAGGGAGTAATTGATAATCTTGGAATGTGAAACATCTCAAAGGAGGATCATAAAACTGCAGCAAAGCCTGTATAGCAAATGGATCCACAGATACATCCAAGAGAGACAAAATATTCCCGTAACTGTCCGAGAAGTCCTTAAAACTGTTCTTAACCACTTGAGCACATAAACTTCTCAACTGAGCAAAATCTGGGGAAGGTATGCCATAGGAAGAAGTGTGTCTGGTTGGCTCTCTGAGGGAATCAATGTTGTTTGCCATGACTGATGGAGATAAACTCTAGAAATGAACCTGGAAAATGACATGCAAATGATAATTAACTTTTTATTTTGTATGCATTTTTTTGAAAAATTAAATATGCCATGATGCAAATATGCCATAATATGAATTTCGTATCACTGAGCACTGCTGGACAAATACACACAGAACCACAACTATAACTTTAGCCATCTCAGAACAAACATTATCAAACCGTGTAACTGTCGTTGATATCAAGTCACCAATAGAAAATACCAAGTCACCATCAGAAAATACCAAGTCATCGATAGAATATAGTCACCAATCAGAATATAGTCACCATCAGAACATAGTCACCATCTGTACCTGTTTGAAGTATTCCCGCCCCACTAACAGGTGTAATCTAGGCCAGGGTAAGGTCAAGGGGTGACTCAGAGTCGATAGTCTCCCGCTAAGTAATATCATCGTAACACCTACGTGATGATGATAATACCGCGTTCGAACCTCGTCTGAGCGTGGAACCACATGAATGCGCTATTTTGGACCTCACGTCTCATAGCAATCATGCGTCCACTCTAGTCCTATGTGTTCCTATATGTCACTCATAGCCTGTGTATTGGGCCTTTTACCTCATGGTAACACCCATCCAATCAAGAGAAAAAAAACCAGTCCAGCAGTACACAGTGTATAGGATATAGGAAAGTGGTAAATATGCCACATAGAATGCAATGCAAGCATACAAAGGATGGTGCGATAAAGCAGATAAATAAATAAACAAATAAATAAACACCCAATAGACATGAAAATAAAAGCTAGGAGCGACTCCTGATCGGACCAGCACAGGTCTGTCGATCCCCAGTGGAGTCGCCAGCTGAAACAACCGGCTGAACATCATCCGATAACTATATCAATGAAGTCGCCATCGAACGTTTTTTATCTCACAAAAGAAGAAAGGTGAACGCATCGCGAAAACCTAAAAGGGATAAGGCACGGTCTTACGACCGAGAGATAGGGTAAGGGAATCTATTACGCGAAGGGAAGGTATTAGCACCCCACGCGCCCGTAGTACTCTACGGTATCCACTTCTACTTTCTGTCTAATGGGTGTGTTTATATCTATGCTACTTAATTGCTATAATGTATGCTAAAAGAGAATGCATGTGAAATAATAGAAAATAAAGAAAACACGGGGAAAAGAAGGAAGTATTTACAAAGTTTGCTCGGTCGAGCCCCGTGACAAGATGCCTACGTATTCCCGCGTGCAATGGGAAAGTCAGAGCGCCGTAGTTCGGCTCACTTGTTTTGGTGTGTTTTGTGTTTTTTACTTGTGAAAAGGTTTTAAACACAAAAGAAAGAGAGCGCACAAAGGCGAAAAAGAGTTGGTGTTGGTTGGTTGTTTTTACCTTGAGAAAGGAGTTTAAACCATTATTAAGTGTTTTGTTTTTGAAAAGAAAAGAAAAGCAAGTTTTAGTTTTAATTACATGTAAGGATGCAAAAAGAACTAGCAAAACCAAAAGGAGACTAACTAGTACTAGCCCTAATGTTGTCATGCAAAGATTGGACTTATGGTTGAGGATGTAAGGGAATCTCTACCTATGTCAACATGCAAACGATGTAAATCCTAATGTCTAGGCTAGAGAATCTATCCTAACCGAGCAGCCCTACGGGAAAGCTATCCTATATCCGTCTTGGTTGTGGAACCAAGGGATGCAAGGGGATGAAGCAAGCAAGTGCTTTGACAAAAGCACGCAAACAATGCAATGCAAACAAACAAATGACACACAAGCGCAGGAAAAGGAGGAAGTCTCATAGCCTCGACAGTAACGAGCATACCGTGAGTCAACCAGGAGCCGACACATCCAATTCCTGTTGAAGAGCAAATGATGCGAGTTCTGCAGTAAATGCGAACCCCAGGAAAGCGTGGAGAGTCAGAATAGGGAACTCTTGCCACTTTTATTATTGACTCGATAAAGGAAGCAACACGATTCGCGTGTGCTGAGCTGACACGGACTAGAACTGTGCGGGGGTTCGTTGCTGACCCTGCCTTCCGCTTGCCCATATATCAATGACTCGATGACATGAAATATAAAAAGCGGGACTTTGCTTAGTGGTACCACGTCGGGCGTCCTAACCACTCTGACCTATGCAAGCACAAATGTAAACACTTACTGAGAATTACCTCCCTATGCAGATGGAGGATTTAAAACAAACCAAACACAATTAGCACACAGAATTGCCCTAAACGGGTCTTTAAATAAACCAGAGGGGTTCCTGAACATGCTCCAACTACGGAAGCCCCTTCATGCATCTCTATTCCTACTTCTCATGGCAAAAGAAAGCTGTAAAGCCCTACTTCTCATGATATCTAGGAAAAGCTGTAAGAGAATGCAATAAACAGTGTAGCAAGTACCGAACGGATATAGAATCCGAAGCACGCAAGCTAGCGAAATAATCCGGAATACTTCAAGTACTGCAGTCATGCAACAAAAGTAAACCGGTGAGAATTTCTCAAAGCATCAATACAAGCGGAATACGTGTCAATACGCATCCGAAGCGACAATGCCTCCAAGAACGGGATAATACAAGCAAAACAAGATAGGAATAGTGCACACGTGGGTGTACAAACTCAACCAAAACCTGCAAGAAAAATCAAGATGGATATGCATGGAATGCAAATCGAGCGATAAAACCAATGTCCATAGCAAAGTGATGAATGAACATGCAAGGAATGCAAATCGAATCGATAAAACCAATGTCCATATCAAAGTGATGCGTGAACATGCAAGGAATGCAAATCGGATCGATAAAACCAATGCTCATATTAAAATAATGAATGAACATGCGAGGAATGCAAATCGGATCGATAAAACCAATGTTCAAATACATGTAAAAATGCATGAACATGTGAGGAATGCAAATCGAAATGATAATTCCAATATTCAAATACATGTGAAAATGCATGAACATGTGAGGAATGCAAATCGGAATCGATAAAACCAATATTCAAATACATGTGAAAATGCATGAACATGTGAGGAATGCAAATCGAAATCGATAAAACCAATATTCAAATACATGTGAAAATGCATGAACATGTAAGGAATGCAAATCGAAATGATAATTCCAATATTCATATAAATGTATTATTTAGAAATGAATTAGAATTAATAAAAGAAATTAATAAAAAATATTTAAAAAAAAAGTCAATAATATTCTAATATCCTAAAATGTCAGAATGTGTTTTCTATGTATTTTTATGTGTCGAAATAATCGAAATCGGAGCTAAATTGAACTAAATGTCAAAATTATAGAGCATGAGGGGGTGCATTGCCAAACTTCGAAATAAACTAAACTATGTGTTATTGGTGCTGGCGAAAATCGGGGGTATGTCATGAATTTCATTGGACCCGCTTCAATTGCCTAAGCCCAATTGCAACCTTTTGTAAGTCCATTCTCGCTTTTCTGAGTCCAAGACTCTTTTTGCATTTTTTAAGTCCAGTTCTTCTGTTTTTTTGTCTAAGTCCAAGTTTATTTTTGTCCGTTAAGTCCAAACAAACAACAAAACTTATTATATATTTTTTTTATTCAGATTTATTTATTATTTAAACATGTATGTCACGTTATTTTCTATATTTTCATGTAAGACATATTATCAATTGGCTTCAACACGGGGCTGACCCACAGAAACATCATCAAACGGATTGCGTCGACCATCTTCTGAACGGGTCCTCTCAACTAAAGCCCTCAGCTCTTGCTGACCCTGATTCATATTGGTGATGACTTCCATGAATTGAGCCATCCGCATCCATCGTGCTTTCATCGCGCCATGTCCGAAGTTGTTCCATCCGTCGCTTCGTTGTCTCGAGGTAACGGTGGAAGTTTGCAATCTTTCGCTAAATAAAGGCAGAAGCCGAGGATGAGAACTCCGGACAAAACCTGTTATGCATGATAGGTACATATATGAATGATATGCATGTGTATATGATAATGCATGAAATATTAGTCATATCTCGGAGTTCTTTCAAGAGTTTTATCAAACCTCAGACATAGCAAAACAACATGACTCAGAGATATAGCCAATAATATAGGAGATATTTTGGAAGCAGTAACCATTTGCATTCAATAATAGAAGTCTTAGAACGATGAAGTTCATACAAAATAATCCATACATGAAAACCATAAAATCAACAGACCCCCACCAACAATCCTGGTGGTGGTCTTTTACATAAAAAGGCAAAGCAACCAAGTACAATCAATGAGTAAAGTCTTCCAAATCTGTGTAGAATAATGGCCCATCCTGTTGAAAACACCTAGCACTCCACTCCTTGGTCTCTTGAAATAACTCCTTAATCCTCTCACGGTCTTGTCCTTTTGCGAAGCTATCAATGACAACATCCTTCTTGAGCAAATTCTCTCGGAGGTATTGACATTGGTCAATTAGTTGGCTACATTCTTGACATTCCGGTAAAGGGATCGGACCGACGCTTCTTTAGCTTCTTCAATTCGCACGAAGGTCGGCATTCTCTTTTTCTAGCAACTTAGCATCCTTGAGTTGTTGTACGAGATCTTTCACCTGTCCCTTTAGCTTATGTTGGGATGCTTGCAACTTCAGACAATCTTGGTGTTTCTTCTCAGCCTGTTCGAGTGCTTTCTGGTATTCTTCAAAAGAAACATCTTCTTCTCTCCCAAGTCTTCTTTTCCGAGCCGTGGAAGTTTCTGCACTAACTTCCTTGAGCTTATGTATCAATTCTAACTTTTCAGCCCTTGCTTCATAAAGTTTCAGATTCAAAGCTCGGTCTTGTTCGCGAAGCCTGATGTTTTCAACACGGATCTTGGTATACTCTTCTGTAGGTACGGTGTCAGATAAGATTACAGGAGGTTGTTCATTCAACGGATTCTCTCTTTTAAATGGCAACAATATTGTTTCCGCCTATGTTTCACCCACATCATAGGGAGGCCTAGAAATAGCATTCTTCGCACCAAAAGTGAGCCTATCTCTTACGTGAATATTTCCCATGCCAATCGCACATCTCTCAATAATCCGGATTTTTCGCTTTCTCAAAGTACAGATTGTTCCACATACTTGTCATTAGGCTTATCATCTAATGCATATCCTAACTGACGTAAGGCAAGCCGAGGATTATAGTTGATACAACCCTTTCTACCAATCAACGGAACATTATGGAAAGAGCCACACTCAACAATGACTCTAGAAGTATCCATTCGGAGATTATGCCATCTTAGATCATGTGAAGTAAGCCCCATGATTCTCTGTCCCCACTTACTTGTACCGCTAGTCTCCACAAACGGTCCACTAGTTGGTAGATGTGACAAAAACCATTTGTATAACAAAGGTAAGCAACAATTAATACTTCCTTTGCTTCCATGCTTAGAGTGAATGGTATAGTAAGTGTCGGCAAGCACGGTTGGTACCGGATTTCTACTCATGAATAGGTGAACGGCATCGATATCAACAAAGTTCGGAATATTTGGGAAGAGCACCAAACCATACACCAAAACAGCTACGATCGAATTAAAGGCCAACCACTCGCCCTTGGCTTCGAACTCTCGTGCCTTCCTCACTAGGAACTTTGAATGAAAACCAAAAGTATCTCCGCTCGGCTTCCAGAACACTTTGAAGTCGTTGTGACTCAAATAAAGAGCCTTCATGATAGCCTCAAAATCCACAGTAACAGGTATCTGGACAAAAGGGACCTGATTAAGTATCTTTATATCAAGAATACCGGCATATTCTTCAAGTGTAGGGAGTAATTGATAATCTTGGAATGTGAAACATCTCAAAGGAGGATCATAAAACTGCAGCAAAGCCTGTATAGCAAATGGATCCACAGATACATCCAAGAGAGACAAAATATTCCCGTAACTGTCCGAGAAGTCCTTAAAACTGTTCTTAACCACTTGAGCACATAAACTTCTCAACTGAGCAAAATCTGGGGAAGGTATGCCATAGGAAGAAGTGTGTCTGGTTGGCTCTCTGAGGGAATCAATGTTGTTTGCCATGACTGATGGAGATAAACTCTAGAAATGAACCTGGAAAATGACATGCAAATGATAATTAACTTTTTATTTTGTATGCATTTTTTTGAAAAATTAAATATGCCATGATGCAAATATGCCATAATATGAATTTCGTATCACTGAGCACTGCTGGACAAATACACACAGAACCACAACTATAACTTTAGCCATCTCAGAACAAACATTATCAAACCGTGTAACTGTCGTTGATATCAAGTCACCAATAGAAAATACCAAGTCACCATCAGAAAATACCAAGTCATCGATAGAATATAGTCACCAATCAGAATATAGTCACCATCAGAACATAGTCACCATCTGTACCTGTTTGAAGTATTCCCGCCCCACTAACAGGTGTAATCTAGGCCAGGGTAAGGTCAAGGGGTGACTCAGAGTCGATAGTCTCCCGCTAAGTAATATCATCGTAACACCTACGTGATGATGATAATACCGCGTTCGAACCTCGTCTGAGCGTGGAACCACATGAATGCGCTATTTTGGACCTCACGTCTCATAGCAATCATGCGTCCACTCTAGTCCTATGTGTTCCTATATGTCACTCATAGCCTGTGTATTGGGCCTTTTACCTCATGGTAACACCCATCCAATCAAGAGAAAAAACCAGTCCAGCAGTACACAGTGTATAGGATATAGGAAAGTGGTAAATATGCCACATAGAATGCAATGCAAGCATACAAAGGATGGTGCGATAAAGCAGATAAATAAATAAACAAATAAATAAACACCCAATAGACATGAAAATAAAAGCTAGGAGCGACTCCTGATCGGACCAGCACAGGTCTGTCGATCCCCAGTGGAGTCGCCAGCTGAAACAACCGGCTGAACATCATCCGATAACTATATCAATGAAGTCGCCATCGAACGTTTTTTATCTCACAAAAGAAGAAAGGTGAACGCATCGCGAAAACCTAAAAGGGATAAGGCACGGTCTTACGACCGAGAGATAGGGTAAGGGAATCTATTACGCGAAGGGAAGGTATTAGCACCCCACGCGCCCGTAGTACTCTACGGTATCCACTTCTACTTTCTGTCTAATGGGTGTGTTTATATCTATGCTACTTAATTGCTATAATGTATGCTAAAAGAGAATGCATGTGAAATAATAGAAAATAAAGAAAACACGGGGAAAAGAAGGAAGTATTTACAAAGTTTGCTCGGTCGAGCCCCGTGACAAGATGCCTACGTATTCCCGCGTGCAATGGGAAAGTCAGAGCGCCGTAGTTCGGCTCACTTGTTTTGGTGTGTTTTGTGTTTTTTACTTGTGAAAAGGTTTTAAACACAAAAGAAAGAGAGCGCACAAAGGCGAAAAAGAGTTGGTGTTGGTTGGTTGTTTTTACCTTGAGAAAGGAGTTTAAACCATTATTAAGTGTTTTGTTTTTGAAAAGAAAAGAAAAGCAAGTTTTAGTTTTAATTACATGTAAGGATGCAAAAAGAACTAGCAAAACCAAAAGGAGACTAACTAGTACTAGCCCTAATGTTGTCATGCAAAGATTGGACTTATGGTTGAGGATGTAAGGGAATCTCTACCTATGTCAACATGCAAAGGATGTAAATCCTAATGTCTAGGCTAGAGAATCTATCCTAACCGAGCAGCCCTACGGGAAAGCTATCCTATATCCGTCTTGGTTGTGGAACCAAGGGATGCAAGGGGATGAAGCAAGCAAGTGCTTTGACAAAAGCACGCAAACAATGCAATGCAAACAAACAAATGACACACAAGCGCAGGAAAAGGAGGAAGTCCCATAGCCTCGACAGTAACGAGCATACCGTGAGTCAACCAGGAGCCGACACATCCAATTCCTGTTGAAGAGCAAATGATGCGAGTTCGCAGAATGCGAACCCGCGTGGAGAGTCAGAATAGGGAACTCTTGCCACTTTTATTATTGACTCGATAAAGGAAGCAACACGATTCGCGTGTCTTGGTGACACGGACTAGAACTGTGGGGGTTCGTTCTCGACCCCCCGCTTGCCCATATATCAATGACTCGATGACATGAAATATAAAAGCGGGACTTTGCTTAGTGGTACCACGTCGGGCGTCCTAACCACTCGACCTATGCAAGCACAAATGTAAACACTTATCGAATTACCTCCCTATGCGATGGAGGATTTAAAACAAACCAAACACAATTAGCACACGTAATTGCCCTAAACGGGTCTTTAAATAAACCGAGGGTTCTGAACATGCTCCAACTACGGAAGCCCCTTCATGCATCTCTATTCCTACTTCTCATGGCAAAAGAAAGTCAAAGCCCTACTTCTCATGATATCTAGGAAAAGTAAGAGAATGCAATAAGCGTAGCAAGTACCGAACGGATATAGAATCCAAGCTAAAATAATCCGAATACTTCAATCATGCAACAAAAGTAAACCGTGAGAATTTCTCAAAGCATCAATACAAGCGGAATACGTGTCAATACGCATCCGCGACAATGCCTCCAAGAACGGATAATACAAGCAAAACAAGATAGGAATAGTGCACGGGTGTACAAACTCAACCAAAACCGCAAGAAAAATCGATGGATATGCATGGAATGCAAATCGAGCGATAAAACCAATGTCCATAGCAAAGTGATGAATGAACATGCAAGGAATGCAAATCGAATCGATAAAACCAATGTCCATATCAAAGTGATGCGTGAACATGCAAGGAATGCAAATCGGATCGATAAAACCAATGCTCATATTAAAATAATGAATGAACATGCGAGGAATGCAAATCGGATCGATAAAACCAATGTTCAAATACATGTAAAAATGCATGAACATGTGAGGAATGCAAATCGAAATGATAATTCCAATATTCAAATACATGTGAAAATGCATGAACATGTGAGGAATGCAAATCGGAATCGATAAAACCAATATTCAAATACATGTGAAAATGCATGAACATGTGAGGAATGCAAATCGAAATCGATAAAACCAATATTCAAATACATGTGAAAATGCATGAACATGTAAGGAATGCAAATCGAAATGATAATTCCAATATTCATATAAATGTATTATTTAGAAATGAATTAGAATTAATAAAAGAAATTAATAAAAAATATTTAAAAAAAAAGTCAATAATATTCTAATATCCTAAAATGTCAGAATGTGTTTTCTATGTATTTTTTATGTGTCGAAATAATCGAAATCGGGAGCTAAATTGAACTAAATGTCAAAATTATAGAGCATGAACAGGGGGGTGCATTGCCAAACTTCTGAAATAAACTAAACTATGTGTTATTGGTGCGCTGGGCAGAAAATCAGGGGGGGTGTGTCATGAATTTCGCTGGACCCGCTTTCGAATTGCCTAAGCCCAATTGCAACCTTTTTGTAAGTCCAGTTACTGTTTTTGCTGAGTCCAAGACTCTTTTTGCATTTTTTAAGTCCAGTTCTTCTGTTTTTTTGTCTAAGTCCAAGTTTATTTTTGTCCGTTAAGTCCAAACAAACAACAAAACTTATTATATATTTTTTTTATTCAGATTTATTTATTATTTAAACATGTATGTCACGTATTTTCTATATTTTCATGTAAGACATATTATCAATTGGACATAGTCACTTAAGTTATATTATTCAGATTATTATTTTTAAAAAATGAAAATAGATGACAGGTGGCAAGCTATGATTGGTTACATGAGAAAGCTTACATGAACCAACGTGATTGCGACACACCGAGGGTTTGGCCGGAGTATAATCAGAATGCTCGCCGGAAACAGAGTTTTCCGGTCATCTCTTCGTCGGCAAAGATTTCGATGATCGGACAGTGAAGAAGAAAGGCTATTCCTTGCTCGAAATTTCAGCCTAATCACGAATCCGTGCCCCGTCTTGTCCGTAACCTCCTCTATCATACAAAGAATGCTTCACGAAGACAAGATCTGGAAATCGGAGATTCCGAAATTGATACTTGTTGCGTTTGTTTGCAGATCCTGCACACACGAATTTCTTCGGAAAAGACCCGATTTCTACAATACTGATGATGGAGATAAAGATCAGAAATCCTTGATATGCCGAGCCTCACGTTCAACACAATACTTGAATCTTGAAAGAAACTCGATTAGAATCGCGGCGGAGCTGACATCAATGTGAAGAAACGAATCCGTGTTGTTCAATGTGAAGAATCAAAAAGCGATAATTCACTCCATTCTTCCGAAACGCGACTGCTCTCTGCCATGGTTCTGAATCGGATCGGAACCTCCTTTCGAATGAGTGATGGTGAAGGATTGAATGTAGTGTGAGAAATAGAATGGAGATGGAAGTGGATGAGGAGAAGAGAGATCACAGGTTCTGATTATTTTTGTTATTTTCCGCTACAGTGAGATAGAAGTGGTGCTGTGAGAGATGATTGGCGTGAGGAATATGCATGTTAGATTGTTAAAGTGAGAGTTTGTTAGAGATGAGAATCAAGAGAAAAAATGAAAGGGTCATGGTAGATGAGAGAGAGAATATGGTGAAGGTGAAGAAAAGAATGTGGCAGTGAGTAAAGAATGAGGTGGAGATTCTGTTATCAGCAAGAAAGAGTGTTTGTTGTTACCATTTGGTTATGGAGAGGGGGATGACGGTGTGGTTATTGATAATAGTGAGAGAGTAGAGTAAAGGAAGATCAAGAAGATCATGGTTACGGCAGAAAACGGAATCTTATGCGGGCTTTCTTTTTGGTGTTAAAAAAAAATGAATCAGATGCAGTGAGGAAAATGGTTGTTATATTTTGTTAGGGTGAGAGAAAAAGAATGGAGGAGTTTGGTTTTTGTTTCTTAACATAATGCTGTGAAAAAAAAAGAAAAAATGGTAGCAGCCATTTTCTTGTTACAGTGAGCGTAAAGAAGATTGGAAGGTGACAGTGAGAAAAATGGTGTTGTGTTATCGCTGTCAGTGGAGGGAGAATAGGTGGAAGGTGAGAAAAAAAAAAGTTGTGAGATTACTGTTAGTTTTTGTTTGACAGTGAAAAAAAAGAAAAAGAAAAAGTGAGAGCATGGATTTTGAATTCTGTTACCATTTTTTAAGTTTGTTACTGCTGGGGATTGGAAAAAAAGAGAAAATCCATTTCTGTTTCGTCCTCTTCAATAAAACGTGAATTGTCAAAAAAACAAAACATCACTTCGGAAAATGCCGCCTACCGTAATGCCGCATACATGACTTCTTGAATCAATAGCCCTTGATTTACAAACTTTTGTCCTTCGATTCCAACACTGAAATTCTAGAAGACATTTGCGTGATCGACTTTCATGTTGAAACTTTTTCGAATCGAGACCCGTAACTTTCCCGAAAATAGCCTCGAAGTCATGCCGACACAAGCTGACTGCATGTTTTGAAAAATTATCTAAGTATTGTATTCTTGAATCAATCCACATACACCACTTTGCAGCCTCGTAACTTTTCCGATACTCGACCGGATGACTCGAACGCGGTACCGTTGGAAAGATTACGCGTGACATAACAACTTTGTAGTTCGACGAAAATCCGAACAAAGCTTATATCTCGGAGAAAAAAGTGTTTGAAGTTTGTCCCGCGAGTGTTCGATGAAATGCTTGGCTGGCTGGGCAAGTATTGCACACAACATGTAGCAGTTTTCCAACTTCGAGTTACCACTTACGGCGCTCCGTATCTCCCAGCTCCGATGTCCGACACGAAAAAGTTTCTAAACGGAACTTGTAAAGGACACGGCAAACTTCATCTTTCGTGTTCGGAATTTTTCTGTGCGGCGATCGGATCAACGAGGAAACATCTCCGAACATGCGTACGCCAACTGTTCGATGAAATGCGTCTTGACCAAGGCAAAAAATTGCATGTGCTGTCTTGCATTTTAACAACTTTATGCTGACACTTATGGCGTTCCGTATCTCCCAGCTCTGACGTCCGAAACGAAAAAGTTTCTAAACGGAACTTGTAGATGGAATTACGAACTCAAACTTTGGTGTTCGGAGCTTCTTCGTGCGACGACCGAATCATTGACGAAAACAGCCCTGAACATGTGCACAAAAATACTCGAATTTAACAAACATAATGCGTTCTTATTTTCCGAGCTTTATAACTTCCGATTCGAGTCCCGAATGAATTCGACTTCTTCAGCAAAGTTTCAGATTGTCGTGAAATGAACAATTTTTCAGTTGAGCATCTTTCGATTCGGAGCCACGAACTATGACATAATCGACCCTGAAGCTGTCAGCAAAAACATAGAAACAAACACTTCAAATTTTTTCTAAGTGTTGAAATTTGAAGAATGATAAATCGTAACTTCCGATCTCTGTAATTTTTTATCCGTTTCCCGAATGGATTCGATTTCTTCAGCAAAGTTATAGATTGCCATTAAATGAACAACTTTTCAGTTGAATTTAATTCGAATCGACGCCTCGAAACACGTATAAATTGCCTCCGAAGTCGAGTGCTTGAACACATTAAAAACACTCAAAATTTTACTAAGTGTAAAATTTCAAAAGTTATGAACTTCAAATTTCGGTGCTGTATAACTCGAAATCCGGGCATTTCTGGAAAAATCTTCACAGTGACAAAGTCGAAGTACAAAATGCGCTCTTTCCAACGACTATCAATTCACAAACTTCTGACCACAGACGAGTAAGATACGGATGCGGCAACATGGCTCCATGAACACAAATTACTTAAAACTTAGAAAAATTTTCTAAGTCCAAGATTACTTAAAATGCAAGAAACCTCATTTTTACCCGATTCTTCCGACTTTTCTCAACAAATGATCGCATTTCCTCAAATGTCGACTTTAGACAATAATTTTGACCCGAAATTCCACCCGGTCAAACTTTGACTTTTTGTTGACTTTCTGATACACGCGCTCAAATATCATTTTATCTGCTTATTCTTGATTTTCTGATGACTCGTGTAGATCGATAAGCCAAATATCAATGCTTCGCAACTCACGGAAGGCCATAGAATCAGTTCGGGTTCAGATATCCGTCCACAACACACTGTAGCTTGAAATTGTAATCAGCATCCACCTGATAGACGATCAGAACTCTGAAACTTGCGAGATAATAATCAGAAGCTTCTGGACACGCTTGCGTATTAAAATGACTCCTGAATTGACAGGACCTCAAATATTCAACTTTGGGGAATCAAACCTCTTCTTCAGAATTGTACAGATTCATACGATTGGAAAATCTCGAACCCATGATCAATGCATGAATGATATGTATGCGATGCATCTATTAATTAAGTGTTAGCCAATTATTTATAAAAAATGAAGAGGGTGAATTTTGGGGTACAACATTGCTATCCGCAACATTTGCGATTATATGCAAAACAAACAAGTCATTTCTCCCACCGTGTTACAAAACTGGCGACTCTGCTGGGGAGAACACCCAAAGAGAGGTTACCTTAGGGCTTTTGATCAATTTTATCGTTTTTTGCTTGCTTTGCATGCTTTACTTTTAAGGGTTGCTTGGGTATTATATTTGTGGGGGATCCTACACCTATATCTAGGTTTTCTTAGGTAAGTAGAAATAGATCATCACGACTGTCCGGCGTAGACCGAAATAGTTAAAATGATGGCTACGGTTAGTGTGACACTTTGGATGCCCTGATGTTCCTCATGTTCTGTTGAGGATATATTTGGCATCTATGTGGTGTCATCAAGCACTAACTAAACTTTTAGAACCATAATAGACCCATCTTGGTCATTACAAGGTAGTGAGATAACCGACTTCAGTGCAGACTGAGGTTGGTTGATACTCGATGCTACGCTCATTGAGATTCGACTTTTAGGATATTTTGGTCGGCCAATTGGTAGTCGTACTGAAATAAAGCCTGCGAGAAAGATCTATGATATGAGATTCCTAGAACCCGATTACTATTGTAGGATAGGTTGAACCAACTTAAACTCTAGTAGGGTAGACACATATACCTGTTGAAAGCCTTAATCCTAGGGCTATTGTGTGAATTGTTTGTGCTTTCTATTTAAACATGACATCATAACATCATATCATCATAAAATTTCTAACCATTTCAAGGACCTAGGGATTTACTTTTGCTTTGTTTTGTAGGGTTATGGATTCTAGGAAGACTATCCGAATCAACTTTGTGGACATATCTTCTCAACTCAAGGAGTTAGTCTCAAAAGTTCCCGACCACTCTCAGTTCATCAAAAGGCATGGTTACCTACTCGTCTTGGTTACCTCCGGTTTTGAAGAAGTAATGATGAGCATCGTATTTCCAGGTCTTTGATCTAAAACATCAGTGCTTTACTTTCCCATATTACCAATTGGTACCTACCATAGAAGAATTCTCTAAGCTCATTGGGATACCCATTCTTAATCAGATACCTTTCACCAGTTTAGAAAAGGTTTTGAGGTTTGAAGACATTGCAGCAGCTTTATACCTAAAGCGGTCAGACATTGAAGCTAATTGGGAAACAAGAAGTGGAATCAAGGGTTTGCTTGATAAGTTTTTGATAAATAAGGCTCGATAATTCTTAAAGGCTATGAGTTTCCACGCTTTCGAAGACATTTTTGCCTTGATAATCTATGGTTTGGTGCTATTACCTAATCCGGATCAATTCATCGACATGAACACCCTCAAGATATTCCTCACTCATAATCCTGTGCCTACTTTTCTAGGAGATATTCTGCATTCTCTCCACACTCGTACTATGAAAATACAAGGGACTCTCACGTGTTGCATACCGTTATTATCCAGGTGGTTTATTTCTCCCCTTCCTTGATCAGTGGTGAAGAATGAACAAAGGTTGAAGTGGTCTCAAAGGTTGATGTCACTCTCTTATTCAGATATATGGTGGTGTCTCTACTATCAAAAGGACTTCACTTTCATTGAGCATTGTGGGGAATTCCCTAATGTACCACTCCTTGGAATAACGGGAGGTATCACTTACTATCCTTCTCTAGCACTAAGTCAGTTTAGTTATGCTCGAAAAGATGGTCCTCATGACATGCTTATCCAAGGCATTATGTTTGACTAAGACAATGATCTCCAAGGTTACCGTCAAAGATTTGTGCACGCCTAGGGCATGGTGAAGAAAACTGATACTAAGACTTTGGAACATAAAATTCTATTCCTTGGGAACCTTACCTCAAATGGATACGAGCTCGTGCTCAAAATCTCATGATGCCATATGTTGTTATCCTACTAGTGGTATGGAACCTATTGCTGAAGGCGGTGAGTCTTATACCATTCTCCATCCAGACATGCCTACCGACTTTGAAGAATTGAAGAGATCCTGGATTCAACTTAAAGAAGAAAGGGATTCTAAGCCCAGTGCTATGCAAGAGAGAAAAGAGTATTGGAGCTGACGAAGCTACTTCACGAAGGCTTGAGGATAGCCAAACCCTAATTTGGGTTGATTGCTTAGGAGAGAGTTTGTCTGGTCAACCCTTGTGAAATCCTTGAGTATGTGTAATGAGAAATGTCTTGAGAAGTAGGAGGGAAAATTTTGGGGTATGACAGTTGCCCCTGTTCAATCTTCTTGTACTGGAAGAGTTAGATTGGCATGCTTGCCTTTCGTGACCTGAAGGTAAAAGATGATTGAACACTCGAGTACACCTGAAAATTTGCACTCACCGTTGATTGATGATGCATTGGAATAGGTTTATAGATGCCATTTGGAGAAGCTTGCGACTTTACTGGGGAATGAGTCGTACGTTAGACTCAAGAAGGTCACTTGAATAGGAGAAACGTCGGAGATGGGCTTAAGATGCCATCAAGAGAGGCTGATGTTGGGGAACGAGTCGTACATTAGACTCTACAGGTATTCTTGCAGGTAGAAGGGAGCACGGAGGTGGGCTTAAGATGCCATCTGGAGAGAAAGATGTTGAGTCGTACGCTAGACTTCAACACTCGCCTTTGAATGAAGTTATTGGTTTGTATTGGTTTTTTAACCAAATATGCAGCATTCTGAAGGTGGAGAGAGATCGACAAGTAGTCGGAGATGGGCTTAAGATGCCATCCAGGGCAACTAAGTTATACGCTAGACTCCGTAGTTGCTGTTGATAATAAGAGAGAGTCAGAATAAACCTTCGTCCTGATTATTCTGAGGCAGATAGTTGGCATTATGTGGCTAGTTTTCCCGTCTTGCTTCGGGTGTTGATCCAATGCCTGTTTCTGAAAGACAACTTGTATGGTCCTTCAGATAGGGTTTCCCGTCTTGTTTCGGGTATTAATCTTGGACCTTCCATTTGGAAAAGATTTGTACGGTCTTTCAGATAGGGTTTCCCGTCTTGCTTCGGATGTTAATCTTCGACCTTTCATTTGAAACATATCTTTTACCTGCTGGGGAAAGTAAAGCTTTGACAGGATATAGTTAGCCTTATGCAGATTATGATGCATGCAAGCATATGACAATGCGTATGAATGATATATGTATATATCGTGATTTTTATGAATAATGTATGAATGTAGATGTTGTGGTATTTCAAAACATATCCATCTTGAAGAAGATGAGAACGCCGTGCTGGAGATTTTAACTTTCGATTGGGGATAAAGTTGTTGGAAACCCTGATTTGGAGGAAAAAAGATGTCCCTGATTCCTCCGATGCACTATCTGACCAAGTTTCGATCCTAGATATTAATGCTGTTGGAAAGAACAATAACTAGGAGGTACTCCGCTAGGGATCTTGTGTGCAGATCTTGCTGGGGAGTCTCCAAATGCCGCTTGAAGTTTTGACGTAATGTGATAATGCTGAAGAGGCACAAATTTGTCGAAGAATCCTCTGGTTGGGGAATAAAAGAGATGTAGGTTTCCTCCGATGCAATATCTGACCAAGTTTCGAGTCTAGATATTGCTGCTGTCGGGGGAATATGGTCATTGGGAGATATTCTGTTAGGGATGAATACCTCTGCGTATGTGAGATGAACTGTTATTGCTTGGAGACTGATGGAAAGAGGTTAAGCTGGTTGGGACCACTGCTCAGGGACTAACGTGATGAAGCTTGGAGTGTTGGAACACTTGTGGAAGGAAATTTGTACTTCGCCGGAGAAGGTTGTAGAGAGCGATGGCGCTTTGGGGATTGCACTCTTGTGAAAGTAACCTGCGGGGAATGCATTGGTGACTTTAGTCGTCATCTCAATTCCTAGAGCCTGTAGTAGTTACTTTTGTATGTTCGCTTTTCGTATGTTTGTGAACAGATGTTTATTGTCAAATGCATATAATCATTCAAAGCAATCATTGGACTTTATGCAAAAAACAACAATAATGAACACTGTAAAAGAAAGAATTTGCATTAATTTGAAAAGGTGGCGTATGGCCAAGTAGTTTGTACACAATGAAAGTAAAAGCTATGCGGAAATAATCTCGTCGAGTTTCAACTATGCTAGTGCTCATATATTTCGACTATCTCATCTCCTTGCTGTCAGTAGAAAGTGAGTGGATTGATTTTCGCCATTTGAATCTTGAATATAGTAGTCTAAATAGGTGATCCGGACGAGACATAGTCGACGCTTAAATCCCTAACTTTTGCCTAGACCGCCGGGTTTTCGTCTGGGATACCCTTTATTGCCCAAGCCGCCTTTGCAGGTTTTCGACTTGCCGGGTGTACATTTTTTGTATATATCCTTAACTTTTGCCCGAACCTCTTTGGTTCACCAGGATGCCCTTATTTTTGCCTAGGCCGATCGACCTAGCGGGTCTCGTTCATGCGTAGTATATTTTGACTATGTCTGCGTTCACAAGGTGTGGGAAGTCTTCTCCATCCATGGTGCTAAGTATCATAGCTCCGCCGGAAAATACTGTTTTGACTACAAACAGTCCCTCGTAGGTGGGAGTCCATTTGCCCCTGGAGTCACCTTGTGGAAGGATGATGCGCTTGACTACTAGGTCACTGACTTGGTAGACTCGGTGTTTAACTTTCTTGTTGAATGCTCTGATCATTCGCTTTTGGTAAATTTGTCCATGGCAGATGGATGCGTGTCGTTTCTCGTCGATCAAGTTGATCTGGTCGAGGCGAGTCTGGATCCATTCGCGTCTTCGCCTAGCTCTGCGTCCTCGAGGACTCTGGTTAAAGGTATCTGAACCTCGATTGGCAGGACCGCTTCCATACCGTATACGAGAGAGAAGGGGGTCGCCCCTATAGATGTTCTCATTGTAGTGCGATAACCATGGAGAGCAAATGGCAACATCTCGTGCCAATCTTTGTAAGTCACTGTCATCTTCTGTATGATCTTCTTGAGATTCTTATTGGCGGATTCCACTGCGCCATTCATCTTAGGCCAATATGGAGAAGAGTTGTGATGCTTGATCTTGAACTGCATGCAGAGTTCGGTGATCATTTTGTTATTGAGATTAGAGTCGTTATCTGTGATAATCCTTTCGAGAGTGCCATACCGACAGATAAGATTATGCTTGATGAATCAAGCCACAACATTCTTGGTAACAGATGCGAACGAGGCTGCTTCTACTCACTTGGTAAAGTAGTCAATTTCCACTAGGATGAAACGATGTCCGTTGGAAGCAGTAGGTTTGATTTCTCTGATCATGTCAATGCCCCACATTGCGAAAGGCCAAGGAGCGGTCAGAATATTCAATGGTACTGGAGGTACGTGCACTTTATCTGCGTATATCTGGCATTTGTGATAAGACCGAGCATAGCGGTGACAATCAGCTTCCATGGTGGACCCATAGTTACTTGTTCTCAAAATCTTCTTAGCCATTGTATGTCCACTGGAGTGGGTACCAATGCGCCTTCATGTAATTCTTCCATGATCCGTTCTACTATTTTCTGATCTACACAGCGGAGTAAGCACAAGTCGTGATTGCGCTTGTATAAGATGTTGTTGCTAAGAAAGAATTTGGATGCGAATCTTCTCAAGAATTTCTTGTCATTCAAAGATGCCCCTGCGAGATATTCCTGTGTTTCGAGATACCTCTTCACTTCGTTGAACCAAGGTTTCTCTTTTGTATCAAGTTCACAACAGTATGCTGGTTCGTCGAACTTTTCGATGATGATTTGGGGAGCCTCGTTGTCCCATCTGACCTTGAACATAGATGACATAGTAGCCAATGCGACTGCCAACTGATTCTCTTCTCGTGGAATATGATCAAAAGTGATCTCTTCGAAGTAAGGGATCAGACTTAGAACATGCTCTCGATATGGAATGAGATTCAGATGTTTCGTATCCCACTCGCCTTTAATCTGACTGATCACCAAAGTTGAGTCTCCGTACACTTGCAAGAATTTGATTCTTAAGTCAATATCAGCCTTGATACCCATGATGCACGCTTCGTATTCGGCCATGTTGTTAGTGCAACTGAAACATAATCTGGCGGTGAAAGGCGTATGTCCACCGGTAAGGGATGTAATGATGGCGCCAATGCCATTGCCAAGTGCGTTTGAGGCTCCATCAAAGACCATGGTCCATCGGGATCCTTGTTCAGGTCCTTCGTCTGGTTCTAGTTCTTCACAATCAGTAACTAACAAAACATCTTTGTCTGGAAACTCGAACTGCATAGACTGGTAGTCATCTACGGCTTGATGAGCCAAATGATCGGCTACTACACTTCCTATGATCGCTTCCTGAGAAGTGTACTGGATGTCGTATTCGGTCAAGATCATTTGCCATCTTGCTATTCTTCCGGAGAGAGATGGTTTCTCAAATATGTATTTTATCGGATCCATCTTGGAGATCAACAAAGTGGTGTGAGTCAACATATACTGTCTTAGTCGGCGATCAGCCCAAGCCAAAGCGCTGCAAGTTTTCTCGAGCTGTGAGTATCTTGTTTCACAGTCGGTAAACGTTTTGTTAAGGTAGTATATTGCATACTCTTTTCGACCAGACTCGTCATGTTGCCCCAACACGCACCCCATTGAGTTCTCTAATACTGTCAAGTACATGATAAGAGGTCTTCCTTCGGCAGGCGACATCAGGATAAGACGATTCTATAGGTACTCCTTGATTTTGTCAAAAGCTGTTTGGCAATCGTCGTTCCATTCCACTACTTGATCTTTCTTCTGTAACTTGAAGATTGGCTCACAAGTAGCAGTTAGATGTGCAATGAATCTGGAAGTGTAGTTCAATCGTCCCAAGAAACCTCTGACTTCCTTTCTCGGTGCGGGGAGCTGGCATTTCTTGGATAGCTTTAACCTTGGCGGGGTCCACTTCAATACCTTTACCACTGACAACAAACCCTAGAAGTTTACCGGATCTGGCTCCAAAGTTGCACTTGTTGGGATTAAGTCTTAGTCTATACTTCTTCAGTCTATCAAATAGTTTCCACAGATGATCGAGATGTTCTTCTTCAGTCTGTGGTCGAGCTATCATGTCGTCGACGTAGACCTCTATCTCGTGATGAATCGTGTCATGAAATAATGCCACCATGGCACGTTGATAAGTGGCGCCAGTGTTCTTTAGTCCGAACGACATGACCTTGTAGCAGAATGTGCCCCACTGTGTAACGAAAGTAGTCTTCTCCATGTCTTCAGGAGCCATTTTGATCTGATTGTAACCGGAGAAACCATCCATGAAGGAGAAAACCTTGTGTTGAGCAGTGTTGTCAACCAGAACATCAATATGAGGAAGTGGAAAATCGTCTTTTGGACTTGCTCTATTCAGATCTCTGTAATCCACACACATTCGTACTTTGACATCTTTCTTAGGCACGTGTAATACGTTTGCAACCCACTGTGGATAAGAAGTAACGGCTAGGAAACTGGCGTTGAACTGCTTCATGACTTCGGCTTTGATTTTCTTTGACATCTCAGGACGCATGCAACGAACCTTCTGCTTTACTGGGAGAAAACCTTCTTTTGTCTAAAGGAGATGGTATGACGTCTTCAGTCTTCCAACTATTGAGTCCGTTGTCGGGAGTTGGGAAGATCCAATCGTTGATGTCGAGGTCGTTGTCATTGTCTTCTATGGCATGGATTCCATTCTTGCCGATGCCGAAAGGAAGTTGGCCGGCACGTTTGCGACATATCATCTTCTGACCTTTGATGGTGAAGCCTAAACCAGTCTTGTCAGATTTGAAAGGAAGATCGGGGAGCTGACCCCAAATAGTACTACCTCCTTCTTCAACTACAGCTTGAGCATCCTTCAGCGAGGCCATCCTAGGCGGAACTTGAGCAACTTCAGGAGCGAGTGGAGAGTCAACAGGCATGGCTCTTGGAACTATTTCAAAAGCTTGACAGGGAGTTTCGAAGAATTCACCTTCCATTTCGAGGTATCGGAATGACTACAGATGGCTTACCATGTATTCCTCCTCACTGCATAATGTAACAACCTTCCCCTTCACTGGGTACTTCAGCTTCTGATGCAAGGTAGAGGTAACAGCGCCTGCCCCATGTATCCAAGGGTGTCCAAGTAGGCAAGAGTAAGCTGGACGGATGTCCATGACAAAGAAAGTGGAGTCGAAAGTATGGGAACCGACTTTAACTGGCAGAATGAGCTCTCCAAGTACTGTTTGTTTAGAACCATCAAAAGCTCTTACAACTATGTCGTTGGGCTTCAAGACCAATCCTTCAACGTCAAGTCGGTCAAAAGCAGTCTTCGGTAGGATAATCAGAGCAGAACCGGTATCTACCAAAACATGAGACAATGGAATGCCCTTGCATTCAACAGAGATGTGCAAGGCTTTGTTGTGTTTCCTTCCGGCAGGAGTCAAATCAGCATCAAAGAAGCCTAGACCGTTGTTGTCAGCCAGGCTAGCAATACAAACTTCAAACTGATCAGTAGTAGCGTCTTGCGGTATGTGAGCATTCTTTAGAAACTTCACTAAGGCTTTAGCATGAGCCTCAGAGTACAATAGTAGAGCCAACATGGATATCTTGGATGGAGTTTGTCCCAACTGTTCCACAACATTGTAATCACTCTTCTTGATTATCTTCAAAATTTCCTCCATTTCTTGCTTGGAGGTATCTTCAGCAACTTCCTTTGGTACTTCTGTCTGAGCAGGATGAGTCACTGGTTCTTTCCCTCGCGTCTTAGGAATTGGTTTGACAGCTGGAATGCGAGCGGGAGTCACAGTGTCTTTTGGAGGAGAGATCTCTAGAGAAAACACTCTTCCAGTTCTGGTCACCTTGCTTGATCCGGTGATGTTGTCGATGTCAGGAATGGTGGCTTCAACTGTGTCTTCAATGGTCAAAGGGTCTTGCTTGACGCCATGATAGTAAACTTTAGCTCCATAACTCCACGGTATAGCTTTGTCAGAGGAATATGGAACTGGTCTGGGAGAAGTAATGATGAGAGGTGCCACCCTAGGCACAGGATCAGCAGAGGAGATCCTTACTGTGTTAACATCAGCATAGTCTTCTGGGAAATCGTCTCCCCATCCGGTTGCCTTAACATCTTCAATAGGAATATTGTAGCTTTCAGGAACGGTATACTTCACCATGTAATCAAACTTTCCACTTGGCTGCCCCAAGGTATCCTAGACTTCTGGTACCGCTTCGCTCACATCTTCGATCTTCAGATTCTTAGACATGTCTTCACACAGATTCTCCACAGGTGAAGGTTTCAAAAATAGCACTTCTCGTTTATCCATCATGCATTGAATACGTCTTCTCAACCAAGCACATCCGTCAGGTGCTAATGGGCACCAACGACAATTCTCTGGGCATCCTGGATTGACACCGGCTTGCAACAGATTCTTCTTAACAGTCATCAGAGGAATAGTCAGGTCCTTCACATCAAAAACATAAGAATTCTTGTCAATAGCATTGGGAATTTTTCCGTGGTTAGGCATCGATGCGTTGATCACATTCGGAGTCTCGACAGGAGGATCAAACTCAATTACCTTAGCTTCAATCATGTCATGGATCTTGTTCTTCAGAGCCCAACAATCGTCAGTGCATGCCCTAGGCTGTTGGAGTGATATGCACACTTAGCATTAGGATTGTATCTTGGAGATGAAGTGTTGATGTTTTGAGGAGGATCCCTCAAGGTAATCAGCTCTGCTAACAACATGTGTTGCAATGCTTGCGACAATGGCATGTTGATCTTCGTAAAGTGTCTTCGTGGCACGTTCTGGTTACGCGCGTTGTTTAGCTGAGGTTGCGTTGGTGTAGGATTAGAGATCACAACTGCCCCCACAGGTTGAGTACGATCAGTTTTGGCACGACTCTTCTGACCATACACAGCATTGGCTTCTTTCTTAACACCAAAAGATCTCTTCGCAGCATTTGAAGATGACTCCACCTGAATCTTTCCGCTCTTGATTCCGACGATCGTTCTTCCACAATATCATCTCGTGAATTGGTGAAGAGTTTCCAATCGATGATTGAAGAAAAGGCTGTCGGTGTTCCATAAACATATCAACTCCCTATTGGACAAGGGTGGTGAACTCTGCCTGCTAGATCTCTCCATTTCTGAGCATACTCTTTGAACTTCTCATCATGACCCATAGACATGCTCTGTAGTTGCATGCGAGTGGGTGCCAATTCAGCATTGTACTGGTATTGCTTGTAGAAAGCATCTGCTAAGTCATTCTAGGTATGGATGTGGGTATTCTCTAGCTGATAATATCACTCCAACTGAGCTCCGGATAACTCTCTTGAAAGTAATGGATCCACAGCTTCCTGTCATTAGTGTGATGATGGATCTTCTGAACATAGGACTTCAAATGCAGCTTCGGACAAGAAATTCCATCATACTTGGCAAAAGTAGGAACCTTGAACTTGCGAGGAATCACCACACCAGGAACTAGGCTCAGATCATCAAAATTTAGCCCGGACATCTTCAGATTTTCCACAACATTCAGACAGTCTTCAAGTTGTTTATATTTGTCATCCCCAAGAGAATAATGCTCGTTCTCATAGTCTTCTTCTCTGTTTTCAGACTCATGTTGGCTTTCTTCATTGTTCTTGATACTTTCATCAGTTTCAACGCTCTTGTATGAGAATTCCACACGGCTGACCACCCTAGGTCCACCTTGTGACGTCTGCTCATGTTGAGGACACCGATGACTTTCTTCTTTCTGGCGATGAGCTTCTTCAAGTCTTCCTGGCCTTAGACCAAGCTGGTAACCACTTCTTGGAACTGAGCATTCTAAGCTTAGAGATCTTTGACAGTCTGTTCAAGAGCCATTTCTGCTAAAATAAATAGCGAGAAAATGAGAAAACCGATCTTCAGTGTACCTGTTATGAAATGTCATGCCATGATATGTGATGTTATGCAATGCAATGTTTTCAAGGACCTCGGGAATTTAAATTTGTTAAACAAGCACGAACAAACTTTTATTAGCTTTTCTTCTTTCTTCTTTTCCTTTTTAAGTACAAAAGATAGTTCGGAAAAATAAAAGAACAAAAATCCTAAAGCTCTAAGTCTCCCATGGGCGCTTCCTCTTGGTGTTGAAGTAGGCGTTGATGTTTCGCTCCTCGTGAAGTAGCTTGGTCAACTCTAGTACCTTCTTCTCGCTTGCATAGCATTGAGCTTCAAATGTATCCCTTTCTTCTTTAAGCTGAATCTAGGATCTCTTCAAGTCTTCAAAATCAGTAGGCATGTCGGGATGGAGAACGGTATAGGGTACGTCACCTATAGCAACAGGTTCCATAATTACTGGTAACACGGGTGTAAATGGCATCCTGAGGTTTTGAGCTCGAGCTCGCACCCATTTGAGGTAAGGTTCCCAAGGAATGGAGTTTTGGTGCCCCAAAGTCTTGGTATCAGTCTTCTTTACCATGCCCCAAGCGTGTATGAACCTTCGATGTTAATTTTGGAGATCGTGGTTGTAGTCGAACACAATATCTTGGAGAAGCATATCATGAGGACCATCTCTTCGAGCATAACCAAACTATCGTAGAGCTAGAGAAGGATTGTAAGTGATACCTTCCCTTATGCCAAAGAGTGGTACATTGGGGAATTCCCCACAACGCTCAATGAATGTGAAGTCCTTTTGAGAGAAAAGACACCAATGAATATCTGAATGAGAGAGTGACATCAGCCTCTGAGACCACTTCAATCTTTGCTCATTCTTCATTATTGGTTGAGGAAGGTGTGAAATAAACCACCTGGAAAGTAACGGTATGCAACACATGAGAGTTCCTTGTCGTTTGATGGTACGAGTGTGGAGAGAATGTAGGATGTCTCCAAGTAAAGTAGGCACAGGATTACGAGTAAGGAATATCTTAATGGCATTCATGTCTATGAACTGATCTGGATTAGGAAATAGCACCAAACCATATATTAGTAAGGCCACGATGTCTTCGAATGCATGGAAACTCATAGCTTTGAGGAATTCTCGAGCTTTCTTTATCAGGAACTTAGCGAGCAAACCCTTAACTCCGCTTCTTGTTTCCCAATTAGCTTCAATGTTTGACCTCTTTAGATGTAATGCTGATGCAATGTCTTCATACCTAGGAGACCTTTCTGAACCGGAGAATGGCATCTGATCAAGGATAGGTATCCCAAGTAGCTTAGAGAACTCTTCCAAGGTAGGAACCAACTGATAATCTAGGAATGTAAAGCAATGGGGTTTCGGATCGAAGAACTGGAATAAGACGTGCGTCATATCTTCTTCAAAACCGGAGATAACCAAGTCAAGAAGATAACCATGTCTTTTGATGAACCGAGCATGACGGGGATTTCAGAAACCAATTCTTTGAGTTGAGAAGGTATACCCATGAAGTTTATTCGGATAGTCTTTATGGAAGCCATAATCCCTACAAAATAGAGAAAAGATAAATCCCTAGGTCCTTGAAATAGTTAGAGATGATATGCAATGTTATGATGTCATGATGTCATGTTTAACAAGCACAAACAATTCACACAATAGCCCTAGGTTTAAGGCTTGCATGAGGTATAGGTGTCTACCCTACCAAAGTTTGAGTGGGTTCATCCTGTCCTATAATAGTAACCGGGTTCTAGGAATCTCATATCATTGATCTTTCTCGCAGGCCTTATTTCAATACGACTACCAAGTGGTCAACCAAAAACATCCCGAAAGTCAGATCTTAATGAGCCAACCTTAGTCTGCACCAAAGTCGGCCATCTCACTAATTTCTAATGGCCAAGATGGGTCAATTAGGGTTCTAAGAGTTGAGTTAGTGCTGATGACACCACGCAGACGCCAAATACTTTCCTCAACTTGAAAATGAGGAGCATCAGGACATCCAAAGTGTCTCACTAACGTAGCCATCATGTTGATCGTTTCGGTATACGCCAAATGGTCGCGACGATCTATTGCTACTTACCTAAGGAAACCTGGATCCGGATGTAGGATCCCCCACAAGTATAATACCCAAGCAACCCTTAAAGTAAAGCATACAAGTCAAACAGAAAGCAGTAAAGATGATCTAAGAATCCCTAAGGTATTCTCTCTTTAGGGTGTCTCCCCAGCAAAGTCGCCAGTTCTGTAATACGGTGGGAGAACTGACTTTGGAATTTGTTTTGCTTTTTATCGCAAATGTTGCGGATAGCAAGAGTCACCACCGACTTTTCTTTTATCCAATTAAAGGAAGGTGAAAAGAATAGAAAAAGACCTTCGTTAGATTCTGAGTAAGGGAGAAGGTTATGAAAAGGGAAGGTATTAGCACCCCTTTCCATCCGTAGTTATCTACGGGCTCTTAGTTGCTTCTAGCTCATCTTTAAAATTGCTTTCTGTGTGTGTTTAAAAAATGTTTTGAAAAGGCATCTCGCTTTGACTTCGTAATGATTCACGTTGGAATGTATACGAAGTGTTTGGAAATGTTTCGTTTTGAAAAGTGTTTGAACTTTGACAAAAGTGTGAGGTGTAAAAAGTATTTTGATAGAGCAAGCAACTAAAAGTCTTATTACCTACTCGACGGTCGCTGTTGTTTTACTTTCCTTTAGAATAGTGTTATCCATACCATTAGTTGGTAGGTAACCCTATTTGTTGGATGTAAATGGACATTCGAAGGGACGTCAGATGGTTATAGAAGGCAACTTGTAGGAGTATCCTAGCACATTCGTAGGGACGATCATCACTTTTCGTAGGCAATAATCGAGGGACGAGATCATGTATTCATAGGCGACATCATGGGTCTATGATCTTTGTATTGAAGGGACTATGATGATATGTTTCGTAGGCAACGATGCTAGAATACCTCTACGTTCGAGGGACTTGACCATTTACTCGAAAGGCAACGAGAGAGAATACTCTAGGGGGTCCATGTGTGAAGAAGTGTGTTGAATTCAGATAATTTTATCTTGTGATTAGAAGTGATCTACGTTCGCTTTTATCTTGCCATACACGCCTGGTTACTAGCAGTTTATAGGGTGCGGAAAGTAAATTGCGGAAAGTAAAGTGCGGAAAAGTAAATGTCCTACGCTATTACATGGCTTTGGGGCAGTTACATAATATAGGAGTGCGAAAAGTAAAATCTTAATTAAACTATTACATCCCATGAGCAGTTACATAATATTGGAAAAGAATGCAAGAAAATAAATCCTAACTATTACAACCTGTAAGTAGATACATAATAATCGGAAAAGATAAGAAATTCGCATAAGAGAAAAATATGTTAGTAAGAAAAGATTTTTGAGTTAGGGAAAAATTTTTAGGTTAGTAATCCTAATTAGATGATAGAATAATTTTTTGAGAATTTTCTGGATTGGTTTTAATGAGAAAAAGTAATTAAAAGTCAATTTTATGGTTAATTAACAATTAATTAAAATATGCATGCAAAAATATTAATTTTTATGTCAAAAATTAAATAAACATTTTTCTAACCTAAATGCCAAAAGAAAATATTTTTTGGTGATTTTTAATGCATTAGAAAATTGTTTGAAAAGAAATTAAATTAAAAAAAGAAAATATGAAAAATATGAAGAAAAGAAGATAGTTTTGCAAGTTGTAAAAAGAATTGCTGTAGCCAGGGATCGAACCCCTGACCTCCTGGATAAACCAACGCGCATATTACCAACTGAGCCAGGCTGTCTTGGTGTTCTAGATCTGCAAGCATTGGATTATAAGTGTTGCAACGTGTTATTTTGGAATTTTCAAAGCAAGTCAAACGTGGGCCCCGGTATCAACGAGAGAACGAATCAGAACGCGCCACGCCTAGGTCACCGGTCTTCGCCGGTCAAAGACAACATAGAGACGCCAGAGCAAAGCTCTGGTCGTCTTCTCCGGCCGATCCAAACCTCTAACCTGCAAAACAGCCAAAATAAAAAACAAAGAGATACCCTACCCCCCTAATTCGACCATTGCGAACACGATGGTGGTGTTCTTTTGTCCTGAAACGGCCTGGAAAGTGAGTTTCGAAACAAACAGACCTAAATGCCCTAACAATGGCAGCTCATGGTTTCCGCGTCAAAGCTTACATGTAATGCATCAAACATGTTCTAATAGATGTCCTGAGATCATACAAACAATCGAAAACAATTAATAATGCATGAATTATGAAAATCGAATTTGAGAAATATACCAAACTAGTGATGCTTGGATGGCACGATCTGGAATGCTTTGGTTTTGTGTAAAGGCTTGGTTTGACTGTTGGAAAACTCAGGAACACGAATGGATCAATGAGAAGGCTTGAATGTGGCTGCAACTTGGATTTCGAAATTTGCAACTTTGAGAGAATTTTGTGATTTTTAGGTTTGGCTCATGAGGCTAGGGTTTTGTCCTTTGGTCTTGTGAATGTGTCATGTACTTATAGAGCATGAGATTTGATTAAAAAAATGAAAAATATATTGCTTTGAATGCAAAAATATTTCCTTGTAAATTTTCATCAAATCTTTCAAAATTGGATTTTCCCTTCCTTGTAGCATCTTGCACGAATTTGGCATGTACTTTGGGCTTCCTTGGTCCTCAAGATAGATAGAAATCAAGCCCAACTTGTTTTATACCTTGCTTTTATATTTTACTTAATTTAAAATTGAATTAAATGCTTTTAAATTCAAAAATAAATTAAAAAAATGGAAAGGAGGCGTGGCAAGGTGTAGAGAGGCCATGGATAATGTTAAGATCTAGTTTGGATCATAAAATTACAAGCCCATTTGGAAAAAAATTGCATTTGTCAAGTATTTCTCTTTGTGCACCTCTTAAAAAATGCTCAACTTGTGCAAGGTGTATCTTGCTCAATTTTTAACATTTTTGAGTGTTCTTAGACTTTTTAGAAAGCTCAATTTGTCCTCTAAATAACATCTTTGGTTTCCTCTCAATTGAAGTTTCCATGCTCAAGAACACTTCTTTACAAAAAGATGACTTTTCGTTGACTTTGAAAAGGATCTGTAATGTTTTGATCCATAACTTCCAAATGAAGCATTTTCTGCCCATGCTTGTGAGACATGAAGTTGTAGAGAATTGAATTCTCTTCAAAATGAACTGTGGTGGAAAAATTTCTAATAAAGTATGTGAAACTTATGCCTGGTCAAAGTTCTGTTGACTTTTGTCTAAGAAAGCCCAATTTGGAAACTTTGACTTTTGATCAATTCTTGACTTTTCTTAATGAATCATGATCAACCCTTGATCAAATGATGAATATCACTTTAAAATATTGATGTTGACCAAAAATTGTGAAGTTTGACTGTATGTTGACCACAATTGACTTTTTGTTCAATACAACTAATTTTCAACCATCTGAGCAATTGTCTGAGGAAACTTGACTTGCAAGGCTTGAAACTTGACATGGTGATTATTTTAAGCATATGATGAGGCATGATGACCACTTGAAGTGTTGGAGGCTCACCCTGGCTTGAGGATAGCCAAACCCTAGTTTAGGTTGATTGCTTAGGAGAGGGTTTGTCTGGTCAACCCTTGTGAAATCCTTGAGTATGTGTAATGAGAAATGTCTTGAGAAGTAGGAGGGCAAATTTTGGGGTATGACAGGTAGTCAAACAATTTGAATTCTCCGAAAACAGCGGTGAAACTGAAGAAAGTGTCAAGGTCAATGAAGGAAACCATCATGGGTCTCAAGAAGTTGAGGAAGAGGACTATATGAGCGAGCAATATCCTTCTGACAACGAGAAGTATAAGCAACTTGAAGACCGTCTGAATGTTGTGAAAAATATGAAAATGTCAGGATTGAATTTTGATGATTTAAGCTTGGTTCCTGGAGTGGTCATTCCCCTCAAGTTCAAAGTTCCTACTTTTGCTAAGTACAATGGCATTTCCTGTCCGAATGTTCATCTGAAGGCCTATGTTTAGAAGATTCAACCTCATATTGCCGATAGGAAGTTGTGGATACATTTCTTTCAAGAGAGTCTGTCCGGAGCACAGTTAGAATGGTATTATTAGCTAGAGAATACTCACATTCATACTTGGAATAATTTGGCAGATGCTTTCTACAAACAATACCAATATAATGCTGAATTGGCGCCAACCCGCATGCAAATGCAGAATATGTCTATGGGCCGTGATGAGAAGTTTAAAGAGTACACTCAAAAATGGAGAGATCGCAGGCAGAGTCCAGTCAACCTTGGATGATAGGGAATTGGTTGACATGTTCATGGGAATACTGACATGCCCATTCTTCAATCATCTGATTGGAAAATCTTCAACCGGATTCACCGAGATGATATTGACAGGAGAACGTATTGAAGCTGGAATCAAGAGTGGAAAGATTCAAGTCGAGACATCTTCAAATGTTGCGAAGAGATCTTTTGGTGGGAATAAAAAAGTCAATGCTGTGTATGGTCAGAAGAACTGTGACAAAGATGATCGAAATCAATCTGTGGGGGAGGTCCTGATCTTGAATCCCACACCAGTGGAACCTCAACAAGACAACGCGCAAAGACAGAATGCGCCAAGAAGACAGTTTATGAAGATCAACATGCCATTGTCTCAAGCATTACAATACATGTTGAAAGTAGAGCTGATTACTTTGAAAGATCCTCCTCAACATGTCAATACATCCTCTCCAAAGTACAACCCTAATGCAAGGTGTGCATACCACTCCAATAGCCCAGGGCACGACACCAACAACTGTTGGGCCCTGAAGAATAAGATCCAAGACATGATTGAAGCTCAGGAAATTGAATTCGACCCTCTTGTCGAAACCCCGAATGTGATCAATGCACTTATGCCCGATCATTGCAAGAGTACCAACGCCATTGATAACGACTCATATGTCTTTGCTGTGAATGAGTTAGCCACTCCCTTTATGACTGTTAAAAAGAATCTATTACAAGCCGACTTATTTCCAGGATGTTTTGACAACTGTCGTTACTACACGTCCGAGCCCAATGGATGTGCCTGGTTGAAGATAGTTGTTCAGCGCTTGATCGACAACCGAGAAGTGTTATTCCTGAAAACTCCGTCTATAGAGAGTTTGTGCGAAGATGTTACCAAAAACTTGAAAGTCGATGACGTAAGCGAAGGCATACCAGAAGTCTGGGATACCTTAGGGCAGTCAAGTGGTAAATTTGATTTCATGGTGAAATATATCGCCCCTGGAAGCTACAAGATTACAATTGAAGACATCAAAGCAATTGGATGGGGAGATGATGACTATCCCGAAGATTATGCTTATGTGAACACAATAAGGATCACCTCTGCCGACCCTGCACCTAAAGTGGCACCTCTGGTTATTACCTCACCCATACCAATTCCATATTCCTCTGACAAGGCTATACCTTGGAATCATGGAGCCGAAGTTTACTACTATGGAATCAAGCAAGAACCATTGACCATCAAAGACAACACAGTTGAAACTGCTAATCTTGATGTCGACAATATCACTGGATCAAGTAAAGTAACTAGAACCGGAAGAGTGTTTTCTCTATATATATCTCATCCAAAGGATACTACTACACCAGTTCGCATTCCTGCTATTGAACCAACTCCTGAGGCTCGAGGGAAAGAGAAAGTGACTCAACCTTCTCAGACAGAAGTACCAAAGAAAGTTGCTGAAGATACCTCCAAGCAAGAAATTGAGGAAATTCTGAAGATCATTAAGAAGAGAGATTATAATGTTGTGGAGCAGTTGAGACAAACCCCATCCAAGATTTCCGTGTTAGCTCTATTGTTGTGCTCCGAGACTCATGCTAAATCCTTGGTGAAGTTTCTGAAGAATGCCCACATACCACGAGACACTTCTGCTGACCAATTCGAAAGTTGTATTTCTAGCTTGACCGCAGACAATGGTATGGGCTTTTGTGCTGCTGATCTAACTCCTGCTTGAAGGAAACATAACAAAGTCTTGCACATTTCTATAAGGTGTAAGGGCACTACGTTGTCTCACGTATTGGTGGATACTGGCTCTGCTCTGAATATCCACAGTTAAGCGTGCTCGTCCTTGAGTAGTATTGGGATGGGTGACCTTCTGGGAAGTTTCCTGGAAAGCGTGCGAGTGAGGCCAAAGCATGCTGAAAAGACTTGTGTTGGTTTGTGGGGTCAGTCGATGATCATGAAGGCAGTCTGGGGCGTTACAAATGGTATCAGAGCCAGACCTCTTCCAGTACAATGTGGTTCGAATACGAATCATGCGGATGTTGCTGGGCATGTAACACTTGAGTCCAAAAGAAGGCAGGGGTGGTTACACCGCATGGAACACCTGAGGCCAAAGGAGGAAAGGGTGGTCGCCACATCGGAATGAGAGGGATCCTAAGACTATGCAGTATTGAGACTGTATGGTGGAAGGAGGCTTATAAGGATTAATTGGTACTACCTATACCAACAAGATGCATCTTCTTTTCGGGAGCCTATTCCATAAGAACTCCACAATTAAGCGTGCTCGGCTGCAGTAGTATTGGGATGGGTGACCTTCTGGGAAGTTTCCTGGAAAGCGTGCGAGTGAGGCCAAAGCATGCTGAAAAGACTTGTGTTGGTTTGTGGGGTCAGTCGATGAATCCTGAAGGCCGCCAATAGCGTTATAATTATCACAGACAATGGTACCAATCTCAACAACAAAATGATCATTGAACTTTGCCGTCAGTATTGAGATGTTGCCATTTTCTCTCCACAGTTATCGCACTTCAGTACGAGCATCTACAGGGCCAACCCCATTCTCTCTCGTATACGGTATGGAAGCAGTTCTACCTATCGAAGTTCAGATTCCTTCACTTAGAGTTTTAAGAGATGCAGAGTTAGATGAAGACGAATGGGTCCAGACTCGACTTGACCAAATAAACTTGATCGACGAGAAATGAATCGTAGTCATCTGCTATGGACAAATATATTTGAAACGCATGGTCAGAGCCTTCAATAAGAAAGTCAAACACTGAGTGTACCAAATGAGTGATCTAGTAGTCAAGTGCATCATCCTACCACTAGGTGATCCCATTGGAAAATTGACTCCCACCTATGAGGGACCATTTGTAGTCAAGACAATATTATCCAGCGGAGCCACGATACTAAGCATTATGGATAGAGAAGACCTCCCGCACCCTGTGAATGCAGACATAGTTAAAAAATACTATGCATAAACGAGACCCGCTAGGTCGACAGGCCTAGGAAAAACTAAGGGCCTTCTGGCGAACTAAAAGGGATCGGGAAAAAAATTAGGGACCTATAAAAAAATGTACACCTAGCAAGTCGAAAACCTGCAAAGGCGACTTGGGCAAAAAGGGTATCCCGGTAGACCGAAAACACAAAAGGGTGGTCTAGGCAAAAGTTAGGGATTAAAGCGTATGACTATGTCTCGACGGATCATCTACTTACATACTAAATTAATATCGGCTTCAAGATTCAAATGGAGCAGATCAATCCAATCACCTTCTTCTGGCAGCGAGGAGATGACATATTAAAAAATATATGAGCAATAGTCGAGTTGAAACTCGATGGGATTATTTCCACATAGCTTTTACTATTTTCCAATGCTTTCGAAAATTTCCTCTTTTTAGGATATTTGTCTCTTTGTACACAAACTTCCTATCTATAGGCCCACTTTTCAAAATCAATACAATTTCTCTTCTAAAAATTCAAATTTTTACTCGTAAGAGCTTTTGATGGTTCGAAAAGAACAATACTTGGAGAGCTCAGCTTGCCGATCAAAGTGGGTTCCCAGACTTTTAACTCTACTTTCTTTGTCATGGATATTCGTCCAGCTTATTCTTGCCTGCTCGGACACCCTTGGATACATGGGGTAGGCGTTGTTACCTCCACTTTGCATCAGAAGTTGAAGTACCCAGTGAAGGGGAAGATCGTTACAGTATCCGGAGAAGAAGAATATATGGTAAGCCATCTACAGTCATTCCGATACATTGAAATGGAAGGCGAATTATTGAGACTCCCTATCAAGATTTCAAAGTAATTCCATGATTCATGACTGTCGAATCTCCTGTCACTCCTAAGATTACTAGAGTTTCACAGAAGATGCCAGAGCTGTAGTTGAAGAAGGAGGTTGTACCGTTTGGGGTCAGCTACCCAAATTTTCGTTAAAATATGATAATACTGGTTTAGGATTCACTTCCAAAGGTCAGAAGATGATACGTCGCGAACGTGTTAGTGGACCTCTGTTCCCCATCAACAAGAATGAAGTTCATGCTATAGAAGACGATGATGGTGACTTCGACATCAACAATGAGATCTTCCCAACTCCCGGCAATGGACTCAACAATTGGACGGCTAAGGATGTTATGCCAATCTTCTTTAGATAGGAGTAATTGTTTTTCTATTTTATGCTTTTATGCTTTATAGTTTAAAACAATAAAACTTTAAGCCTAGTGCCTTGCCCAGGGCATCACGGCTCATTTGTGAGGGTTGTTATTTGTCATTCGCATATGTTCATTCAATAAATAATTGGACTTTTGCATTCAAATATTGTCCTCTATGTCTTTCTTTTTACTTTATCACCTTTCAAAAGCTATGTGTTCTTACACAAATCCACGTAGTAAACTACAGATCCACGTTCACTCTGGATCCCGTCGATAACGACTCTACTATTGTTAAATATGACTTTGATAATCCGATCTACTAAGCCGAAGACGAAGGTGAAGAAGATTATGAAGTGTCAGGAGAACTTTCCAGACTACTACAACAAGAGGAAAAGGCTATACAACCACATGAAGAGTCGGTCAAAGTTGTGAATATAGGTACTGATGAAGACAGAAAAGAAATCAAGGTAGGAGCGGGTCTTGAGAACAGTGTTAAGAAAAGATTGATCCAGATGCTGTGAGATTACATTGATATTTTTGCTTGGTCTTACGAAGACATGCCAGGTTTAGATATCGACATTGTGGTACACCGAATACCAACGTAAGAAGGTTTTCTCCCTTTGAAGCAGAAAGTTCGCCGTATGCGTCCTGAGATGTCTGAGAAAATTAAAGCCGAAGTTATGAAGCAGTCCAATGTTAGTTTCTTAGTTGTTACTTCTTATCCATTATGGGTTGAGAACGTGGTACCAGTACCTAAGAAGGATGGCAAAGTGCGCATGTGTGTAGAATATCGAGATCTGAATAAAGCGAGCCCGAAAGATTATTTTCCGCTTCCACATATTGATGTTCTGGTTGACAACACCGCTCGACATAAGGTTTTCTATTTTATGGATGGTTTCTCTGGTTATAATCAGATGAAGATGGCTCCCAAAGACATGGAAAAGACTACTTTCGTTACACAGTGGGGCACTTTTTGTTACAAGGTCATGTTGTTTAGGTTGAAGAATGCTTGTGCAACATATAAGCGTGTTATGGTAGCTTTATTTCACGATATGATCCATCACGAGATAGAAGTCTACGCCGATGACATGATAGCTCAATCACAAACCTAAGAAGAACATCTTGATCATTTGCATAAATTGTTTAATAGACTGAAGAAATACAGATTGAGATTGAATTTGAGCAAATGCACCTTTAGAGTCAGATCCGGTAAACTCCTGGGATTCGTTGTCAGTGGTAAAGGTATCGAAGTTGACCCCGCTAAGGTTAAAGATATTCATGAAATGCCATATCCCCTTACCGAGAAGGAAGTCATAGGTTTCTTAGGACGACTGAATTACATTGCCATATTTATTGCACATCTATTTGCCACTTATGAGCCAATCTTCAAATTACTGAAGAAAGATCAAGTGGTGAAATGGAACGACGATTGCCAGACTACTTTTGACAAAATCAAGGAGTACCTACAGGAACCTCTTATCTTGATGCCACCAGTTGAAGGAAGACCTATAATCATGTACTTAACAGTATTAGAGAATTCAATGGGGTGTGTGTTGGGGCAACATGACGAGTCTGGTCGAAAAGAGTATGCAATATACTACTGTTGCACCCCAAATTTTACCCTGCTATTTTTCTACTAACATTGTATTTATATTTAAAAAAAACGAACAGTCATTCACTCATTGCATATGCATTATTTCGTCGTATTTAAACTGATCAAAAGACAGTCTAAATCGATATTCGCATTTTTTTTAGTTATAAAATACTCGTTATTCCACTTCATTCATTTTTATCTTTCTGCCTGTTTATTGCATCATTTTAAATTATTTATATGTCGATGATATCGATATTTCAGTTTTATAAACAGACTGTTAAAAGTAATTCGATGCTGTGCAAAAATTAGCGGGGAAAATATTTCAAGTTTTCATCTTTCACTCACTGTTTTATAAATTTACGTATCGCGTAAATCATAAAAATGTGCTTTCCCTAATTTTTCGGTACATTTCGAAGTCTCATTTTTAACTATAAGCGTTTTAAAATTGGGTATTCTTTATTATTATCATTTTATTTCGATTTTAACTATTTTAATAATTTTTCTGTAATTTATAAGACCTGTAGTTTATTTTAATATGCTCATTTTATTTTTTCGGATAATTTATTGTCCGAACTTTTACCGTTTTTGACAATTTTAGGTGTCCAATTTTATCTCCAAAAATCAAAATGAAAAATATTTTCAAATAAGCTAATTTTTGGTCTCTTGGGCTTATAAGCCCATTTTATGATTAAGGGTATTTTTGACATTTTGAAAAATAACCTAAACCTAATCTTGTGATATATATATATATATATATGTTATAATTGAGAGGAGGGGGCAAAATTAAAATTGAACGAAACAGTGAGGAGGCGGATTGAAACGCATTAGAAAGAGGCTATCAGAAAGCCAAATTCCAGATCAAAGAAAAGTTCAAAAAATAAAAACAATACTTCAATTTCCCACCACTGCACCAACAAAGCCATCCGTTGTTCCATCCATCCAAACCCCCATCGTAACATCATCCTCGCCGTACTCCACTCCATCCTCCACCGTAGCTCACAGTAATCTCACTCCGTCTCTTCTCCTTCGCCGATAACCCCCTTTACCCCACTGCATACCTTCTGTTACCCTTCACTCATCGACAACCAACACCCTTCATCACACTGTTTCCGTCTCTCACTCTCTCCCGCGACCTCCGCCTCTCTTCACAGACCCTTTCTTCAACCTTCTCTTTCGGCCACCCTCTGTTTCGACCACTCTCCGTCTCACTCACCTCCCATCCGTATCCCTCTGTTCGCTAATATCTTCTACTACATCTCTCTCACCCACTGTCTCAACGCTCCAGAACAACATCCGCAATCACCACAACATCAACGTCCACAGCTCCTCCAACTCGCTTCTCCAAACTTCCGATTTCAACGCTCGCACAACAATAACTTTCGTATTTCAGCAGCTTCGACACAGTCAACAAACAGCGACATTATTGGTAACTTGTTGTTTCCATCTCTTTTAACATCATATTGTTATGATTTTTATGTGAGTTAATTGAAACAACATGGGTATGGTTTGCTAAATAAAAGAAAGCTGTTAGTATGTGAGCATCATATTACATTCTGTTTAACAGGTAGTATTCGATTTATCAACTTGATTTGGTGTTGTGATTGTTGTCATGGCATATCAAATTTATCTTTAAGAATTGGTTTAAAATGTTAGAGGTTTGCTTGTTGTTGAATTAGCAAGATTTTGGATACAGTGTTGGAGTTTTCAATTTAGATACGATGAAGTTTTCCTTTAAACTGTTTGCATTTTGCGAATGACTTCGAGTCGGTTTAATAAGTTTGGTCAAAGTATCAACGTGGCTGTTTTTGTTGTTCTGTTTTAAATAGTCGATGTTTGTATAGTTTCGATAATGGTTAACAATGATGCCGCTTTTAATTGTGCGCGATCTGGCCGAGAAACTGTCATGGGCAGCCATGTTATTTTTGCTTTCTTTTGAATTGGTGGTAAGAATCCTACTTTTGTTTCGATGATGGCTTGATATCGATGTCGCGTTTATCCGCGTACGATTTAGCCGAGAAACCATTAAGACATTGTATTTTTCTCATTTTTTTTCAATTTCGATTGAAGTTCGTGAGTAAAAGCTGTATTTTTATAGTTTCGATGATGGTTTATTGATTAACAACGCATTTATTTGCGTAAAAATCTGACCGAGAAGCTATTGTGGGCAACATATTGTTTCTTTTGTTTGAATTTAAGCGAGAAAATAGTTTTATCTCAAGTAAAATCAATTGATTTATGGCTGCCCCGGGTTTAATGGTATAGCTTGATTCGGAATCCATCTTTGCCAATGGTTTGTATAAGACATTTTTATTTATAGAACCATTTTTGCAATACTAAATCGGAATGTTGGTGTATGAAGGTTACTTCTTTGTCTTTTTGTTTGTATTTATGCACTTTTTGGTTAAAATTCGGAGAATTTTTATACACATAAAGTTGTTGTTTTTATACACATGAAGTTGCTGCCCGAGTTTGATTTGTTTAATTTGTAGCTCACTTTGAATTCGTTTTATCATATCATGAATTTGAATTGAATAAGAGTTTGAATTCTTAATTCTTGTTTCATTTATGAATTGTTAATCTTTAATAGTCATCGTGTTTACTTGATATTGAATGATTTAGAATGATAAATGCCATGTTTAGTGAGTTATGATACAAACCTTTGCTTTTTGAGTTGTTTATGTAAATGATACAAGTTTCATTCAATTTTATGATCTTGTTTACTAACCATTTTTCGATTTCATACCTTGCAAGTTCATTTCGTCTTTAATTTTTATACCACTCATGCTACTAACGGATTTGTTACTTGTGAAGGCATTCAAGAATAGTTCAAATACAGTTTCCTCTTAGCATCTATATACTTTTTTTATATATATATACACTGTTATTTATATTCATATTACTATTTATATTTAATATTTAATAATGTACATACAATATACTTAGTATTTTTATTCTTTATATTTAATGTTGTAAATTTAATTATACATAGTACTTTTATTATTATACTTAGTATTGTAAATATATATTATATACATATTACTTTTATTATTATACTTTATCTATTAATTCGTAAATAAGTTCGAATTTAATTATATTAATCTTCTTTGTATTGCAATTTCAAATTCTTAATTCAATTTAATTTTCGAATATGTATGAACACAAGTATATTATTTAATTTCTTAGGATTAATTTTTATAATCTGTTCTAATATAATAAAATGCAAATGGTACAATAATTGATATTTAAGTTTCTCCGCATTTAGTTTCTGTTTGTATGCTTTTAATATAATTAATTTATTGTTTTTCTCTTTAATTCAATTTATCCCCATTCGAAACATTGTATCCCAATCCCCTTGTTGCGTTGTAATTAATTTACTGCTTTCTATTTTATTTTACCGTTTAATCCCCATTTATAATCGATGTATCCCTCTCCCCAAAAACTTGTAATAAATATTTAACTGTCTTTACTTTATTATTTAATTTAACTGTCACTTACACAAAACCAAAAATTATTTTTAAACTAATAATTGTGAATCATTTTAAACCCGTAAGTCGACAAAGCTTAGAAGCGTCGCGATGACCACACATGCACACATGTACGCTTGATCCTGGGCCTTCTTACAGTGAGCCTATTTCGATTAATTGTTCCAATTAGTCGTTTTAGTAGACTAGCCCACTTTGTTAGTACACATGTAATTTAATTGCTTTATGCTTAGGTTGGCCACCTTGTATGGACTTTGTCGATTTTATTTGTTATTTACAATTATTTCGATCTTCTTCTCATCTCCATAAGGGTTCAATGGTAGGGAATAGGCTTGGCTATTCTCTCAAAATTGATCAAGTCTTTTGGCTTGATTGATCATAACCTGATTCTTTCTCCATTCACCAAGCACTTAAAACACTTTCAATAAAACTCAATCCAATGTCGAGTCTTCTTCTCTAACCTCGATCCAACGTCGAGTTGTTTTCAAAATGTTTTTCATAATAAACTTGGATGAAATTTGTTTAAACTGTTAGATGGTAGCCTAATGATTTAAACAAATTTGAAGTCTTTAAATTGTTGGATGATAGCCCAATAAGATAAAACTTCTATCCATGTTAAAAAGCCAGAGTGGTATTCAATTAAATTGTTGGATGATAGCCCGACGATTTAATTGAATTGGAAGTCTTTAGGTTGTTGGATGATAGCCCAATAGACTAAATACTTCTATCTGCATTAAAATAGTGGAGTGACATTCGTTTAAGCTATTGGATGATAGCCCGGCGACTTAATCAAATTTAAAGTCTTTAGATTGTTGGATGATAGCCCAATAATTTAAATATTTTATCTCACTTCGAAACAATTATTTCATAATAAAACTTTTGGGATGAGAGATGATTGGTTGAGCTCACTCGCTAATTTCTAGTATTTGAATCATTAGATGATAGCCTAATGTTTCGATACTTGTCATCCCCAACTTAAAATCAATCCCAACTCATTCAATATTTTTTGTGCGTCCAAGCACCTTTTACCTTTAAACTCTTTTCATGATTAGACATGATTCATTTATAATTGAGATGCTTCTTCCTCTATTCCCAAGGTTTTCGACTTCTCCACTTGAGTACTAGAGGTGTTCTCATACCCTCCCTCATGTTGGTGCGTAGTCCTTTATTCTTTATCACACCTTGTGGGAATTAGACGAGTCTCCTCCTTTAAAAATGATGACTTGTCTTTTCATTTAAAATCAATCAACAAACAATTATTTTCTAGCCGAACTACGGCGCTCTGACTTTCCTATTGCACGAGGGAGTACGTAGGCACTAAGTCTTACGACCAAAGGCGAGCAAAAATAATAAAAACATTTCTCCTCTCTTTCTTTCTATTTTCAAACTTAGAAGATCGTAAATTTTTACACTAACACACGACCACACTTTGAACTAAATGGGTACCATCGAGTACGATGGATGCGAGGGGTGCTAATATCTTCCCCTTGCATAACCGACTCCCGAATCCATATCTTTTGGTCACGTAGACCGCCTTATTCGATGTCGTGGGTTTTATCTATATTTTTCCGTTCTTTTTTAGAACAAATAAAATTAGGTGGCGATTTCATTGTTTTTGAAAAATTTAAATGATTTTTGAAAAAAACGAGTTGCTTCAACTACCTTAGCAAAAAATTTACGAACTATGAAACAAGATACTCACAACTCGAGAAAACTTGCAGTGCTTTGGCTTGGGCTGCTCGCCGACTAAGATAGTATATGTTGACTCACACTACCTTATTAATCTCTAAAATGGATCCGATAAAATACATATTCGAGAAACCTGCTCTCTTCGGAAGAATAGCAAGATGGAAAATGATCTTGACCGAATACGACATTCAGTATACTACTCAAAAAGATATTAAAAGAAGTGTGGTAGCTGATCATTTGGATCATCAAGCTATAGATGAATACAAGTCTATGCAATTCGAGTTTCCAGAAGAGGATATTATGTTAGTCACCGATTACGAAAAGCCTAGTCCGGATGAAAGACCTGAGCTAGGATCCTGATGGACCATGGTCTTCGATGGAACTTCTAACGCACTTGTCAATGGTATTGGCGTTGTGATTATATCTCCTAAGGGCGGCCATACACCTTTCATCGCCAAGTTATGTTTCGACTGTACCAACAATATGGCCGAATACGAAGCATGCATGATGGGCACTAAGTTGCTATTGACTTGAGGATCAAATTCTTGCAAGTATATGGAGACTCTTCTTTGGTGATTAGTCATGTTAAGGGAGAATGGGACACGAAGCATCCGAATCTCATTCCATATTAAGAACATGTGTTGAACCTGATCCCCTACTTAGACGAAATCACTTTCGAGCACATTCCACGAGAAGAGAATCAACTGGCAGACGCGTTAGCTACCTTGTCATCCATGTTCAAAGTCAAATGGGACAACGAGGCTCCTCAGATTACTATTGAAAGACTAGATGAACCAGTGTATTGTTGTGAATTTGATACTGAAGGAGTAGAGGAGAAACCTTGGTTTTACGAAGTGAAGAGGTATCTCGAGACTCAAGAATACCCTGAAGGGGCATCTGTCAATGATAAGAAAATTCTGAGGAGATTCGCGGCCACGTTCTTTCTAAGTAACAACATCTTATACAAACTCAACCATGACTTTGCCTTACTCCGGTGTGTAGATCAGAAGACAATTGAACGAATCATGGAAGAGTTGCACGAAGGCGCCTTTGGTACTCACTACAGTGGACATACAATGGCTAAGAAGATTATGAGAGAAGGTTATTACAGGTCCACCATGGAAGCTGATTTTTATCGATATCCCCGATCTTGTAACAAATGCCAAATATACGCAAATAAAGTGCATGTGCCTCCGGTTTTGTTGAATGTTCTAACCGCTCTATGGCCTTTCGTAATAAGGGGCATTGATATGATTGGAGAAATCAAGCCAACCACTTCTAATGGACATCGTTTCGTCCTCGTTGTTATCGATTACTTTACCAAGTAGGTAGAAGCAGCCTCGTTCGCATCTGTTACCAAGAATATTGTGGCTCTTTTCATCAAACATAATCTCATCTACCGGTATGACATCCCTGAAAGGATTATCACAGACAACTGTACCAATCCCAACAACAACATGATCACCAAACTCTGCACGCAGTTCAATATTAAGCATCACAACTCTCCTCCATTTCGGCCAAAGATGAATGGCACAATGGAAGCCGCCAACAAGAATCTTAAGAAGATCATACAGAAAATGACAGTGATGTATAAGGATTGGCATGAGATGTTGCCATTTGCTCTCCACAGTTATCACACTTCAATACGAACATCCATAGGGGCAACCCCATTCCCTCTCGTATATGGTATGGAAGAGGTTCTATCCATCGAGGTCCATGTTCCTTCACTTAGGGTTTTGAGATATGCGGAGTTAGACGAAGACGAATGGGTCCAAACTCGACTTGAAAAAATAAACTTAATCTATGAGAAGCGACTCGTAGCCATCTGCCATGGAAAGATATATCAGAAATACATGATCAAAGCCTTCAATAAGAAAGTCAAGCACTAAGTGTACCAAGTTGGCAATCTAGTAGTCAAGCGCATCATATCACCACAAGGTGATCCCAGGGGAAAATATACTCCCACCTACGAGGGAACATTTGTAGTCAAGACAATATTTTCCAATGGAGCCATAATACTAAGCACTATGGATGAAGAAGACTTCCCACACCCTGTGAACGCGGACATAGTTATAAAATACCACACATAAATGAGACCCGCTAGGTCGACTGGCCTAAGAAAAAATAAGGGCGTCCCGACGAACCAAAAGGGTTTGGGAAAAAATTAGGGACATATATAAAAAATGTACACCAGGCAAGTCGAAAACTTGCAAAGGCGGTTTAGGCAAAAAAGGGTATCCTGGTAGACTGAAAACCCGAAAGGGCGGTCTAGGCAAAAGTTAGGAATTAAAGTGTATGACTATGTCTCGTCAAAGATCATATACTTACAGACTACACTATTATCAGCTTCAAGATTAAAATGGCACAAATCAATCCAATCACCTTCTTTTGGCAGCAAGGAGATGAGATAGTCGAAAATATATGAGCAATAGCAGAGTTGAAACTCAATGAAATTGTTTCCACATAGCTTTTACTATTTTCTAAATGTTTCCGACGATTTCCTCATACTATGATATTTGTCTCTTTGTACATGAACTACCTGTCTATAGGCCTACTTTTCAAAATTAATATAATTCCTCTTTTCCAATTTCAAACTTTTTACTTTTACCTGTTTTATTTGCATAAGTTCAATGATTTCTCTGAATAATTATATGCATCTGACGATAAATATTTGTTCACAAATACACGAAAAGTAAACAGAAACACCAATTACTACAGGCTCTAGGGATTGAGATGACAACCTAAGTCACCAACGCATTAGAGTCAGTTTCATAGAAATATTCCCACAAAAAAATCTCTACAAATCCCCAGAGAGCCATTACTCCCTCGACAAAGACAGATTTCCCCAACAAAATTACTGCACTATCATCTCCTTTAAGCAAAGTGTCCACGTTTCTGTTCATCACGTTAGTTCCCAAGAAATGATCATATCAACTCATCACGTTAGTCCCTGAGTAGTGATCATATCAACTCATCACGTTAGTCCCCAAGAAGTGATCATATCAACTTATCATGTTAGTCCCCGAGCAGTGATCATATCAACTCATCACGTTAGTCCCCGAGCAGTGATCATATCAAATCATCACGTTAGTCTCTGATCAGTGATCATATCAACTCATCACGTTAGTCCCCGAGAAGTGAGAATCTCAACATCATCACGTTAGTCCCCGAGCAGTGTTCGCGTTAAAAAGTGACGCGCTAGGGAATCGAATCTGAATTCGGATTCTCTGGCTCGAAACGATTTACTCTTTTGATTTGTTTATAAAGATGCCACGAGCATCAAGCTTTATTATTTCCAACACAATAAAAAATGATTATGAAAAAGGGGAAAGCTGCAATACCCTCAATTGATATGATATGCATTACGACTAGCGCGAACTAGACGTAACGCATTGGGGAGATTCCGGGCAAGGGGGTTTGTTATATAAAGGGAATAGATGGAGCACCCTAAATATATATAGTTATCTATAGCTTTATATATGAATATGTTTGATATGTTTGTGTGTTTTAAATTTCTATTTCTATGATTGGGAAAGTTTCTCCTTTGGATTTTTAGAAAGGTAGATTATGTGGGATCCTAGGTTTTGTTATTATTGTGCTCGCAAAGATCATTGGGATCTTCTGCATACATATCCCTTAATGGGAATCAGAGCATTTGTAGCTCAGATCTAAAGGGATCTATGGTTTGTTTGGTTTGAGGAAGAAAGAAATTTTTCTCGCCAAGGATGAGACCTTGTGCCTACGTATTCTCAAAAGGATGTTGAGAAAGTCAGAGCAATCGTAGTTCCCACTTATGCTAGTGGAAGCAACGGAAGTTATTAAGAGACAAAGACCAATGTCATCTTAATGAAAAATGTATCTAATCTATTTCATCACATATATTTTAAAAAGTTGATTGATTGAATCTTTTGTCGTAAGTTATAGGTGTTTTGCTTGAGTGTACAAGCGTTACCACTTAAGAGTTTTAGAAAGATGTTTGAAAAAGATGATTGGATCTTTTAATTGCAAGCAATGGGTGTTTTGCTCGAGTGTACAAGCGTTACCACTTACGATTAAGAGATTTTTTTGTTTGAAAAGTGTTTGAAAAGTGTTTGAAAAGTTTTTGATTATATGTGATGTGATAGATGAGATACTTCTTCCATAGAGATGATAAACGTCTAAATCTCGAGGAGAAATTGATTGGATTAGGGGGATGCTTTTAAGAAGCCCATGGGTCCTTGTATTGTAAGCCGAAGAGGAGGCTTTCCGAGGGTCATCGAGGGTCCTTGTATGAAGCTCAAGAGGAAGCTACAGGGTATGGCTGGCTTTGGTTTTAAGAGGGATTTCACCGGGAAACCATCCTCTTAGGATCTAGAGCAATTTCACCGGGAAATTATACTCTCTGGGTTTTATCCTAGCGCGGGTGATTCTTTGTATTGGAACCCCAATAGGAGGCTGTTAAGAGATTTCCTAGTCTCTTTCTTTGTTTGATGCCCAAGAGAAGGCTAAACTCAATGAGGAGTTCTTTTGAACGAAGCCCAAGAGGAGGCTAAACTCAACAGGGGAGTGTTTGTACATAAAAAGAATTTTGGGACTTACACCGTGAGGGAGGCACATGATCGGTTTAAGAAATTCGAGGAAAAACGAGTTCGGTTTTATCGTCAAATCGGATTGATCATGGAAAATGATGTAAGTTTGATGAAAAGTTTTGAAAAGAAAGATCTTGAAAGTGTTTTTGAAAAGTGAAATATACTTGTAAGAAGTTTGGAAAAGAATCGGGCTTCAAAAGTTTGAAAAAAATCACCTTTAAAAGTGCTTTGAAAAGTACTCAAAAGTATCGTTTTTGGCTCGATAAAAATATAATCAGATGAAAGTATTTTTGAATTTTTTTGACACTATCATAAAATAGATATGTTAATTGACATGTGTACAAAAAATCACCTCAAAATGAGGAGTTTTGATTGGGTTTTGAAAGAGTCAAAGTTTGCAAAAAGTATGAAGAAAAAATGAAAAAGTTTGGCAAAAATGGTCCCAAGGCTACTCGAACCCGGGACCATTGGGCAAGGCGTGGCAAGGGAAATACTTAAGAGTGAGCTGGCAACCGCTGGGGCGGCAATAGATCCGTGTATTCAAGCCAAATCAATTAATTATATTACAAACAAAATATTTGAATTTGAAAAAATGCGCGCAACCTTTTTCTTCTTCCCCGATCCTTCAATCAGCCATGGTTTCTTTGTTTCTCCATGAAATTGCCCGATGTAAACATCAAACTTTGTCGAAATTGAACCAGGAACATGATGATGTGGTTTAATTTCATTTATTTCTAGCTTAACATGATTAAATTTCAAGAAAACACGAAGAACCCTAATTCCTTAAAATCAAATTGAAATCGTGTGTGATCATGGAATCAGGCAATTGGCTTAGGGTTAATGATCAGTGATGGTGCATAAACAAAACGGCCAAGAGCTTTTTGAACTGGAAGTGAGAAATCAAGGAGTTCGAAGTTTGAGTTCTTACCTCATGAAGCTGAGATCGAAATCTTCAATGGAGTGTTTCCAGAGCGGTTTTAATGATTGCTATAGCACCAGTGGACTTCAAGGATCGTGTGAGGATGGTCTGCTCACTCTGAAATTTCCTGGATCATTCCAACCAAGTCCACCTGCACATGCTTCAAAGTGAAACTCGAATTCGATGTTAGAGGTGTTACAGGTCAAGGTTAATGGTCTGCATCATCCATATGGAGTATGTTGATGATGTTTGAATGGAAAAAACACAACTTGCTCGAGCCAAGCATCAATTTCGAAAGTTAAGGCAGTTTTGGCAAGTTTGGAAGCTTGAAATGCAAATCTGATTTTTAGTTGTTTTTAGATTGATTTTAAGTTTCAAATCAGTTCTATTTGATGTTTATGACATGTTAGACACCAAATCTCTCATGTTTTTTCACAAGTTTTGAAAAATGCAAGAATTCTCAAATTGAACTATGTTACTTGAATTTTAAGAAAGAAATGAGAAAGCTTGTTTTGGCATAGCTTTGGTGTAGTTTCAAATGGCAAACATGACCTCTATTTATAGGTCAAGAATTCTGATTAGCAAGCAAAGAAGATATGCTTAGATTTGGGCAACTTGCCTTAGAGGGCAAGAAAGTCATTTTTGCCATAAATACAAAAGGAAGCTTCCTTTTAACCATGGTTAAATAATTCAACTTGATCTTATTCCATCATAATTACTTTCAATCTGATTTTTATCAGCTCAATCTATCTTGGCTAGGTGGCACGACTTCTAGAAGGAGAAAACTCAAAAATGACTTGTAATTTTGAAAATTGTACTTGAAAATCATGGCTTTTGGAGCTCTATGTTTCAAAATCAAAAATATGGCTAGACACAATAGATTTGCAAGTTCTTGGACATTTTGGAAAGCTTGTTTCAAGGGCTACAACTTTCATGTTTTGAGTTTTTCTTAATTCCAAATGGAACTATGTGAAAAATTGCCATGAAGTTTGGAAAAAATGTGAAATTTTAACACTTGAAAATTTTTCTAAGTGTTGAAAATTTTGACTTTTTGTTGACTTTTCCAAATTTCTTGATTTTTTATGATCATGATGGATCATTTGAAGTATTTTGATGATGGAAAAAGTTTTATCTTGAAAAAGTTGACCAAAAGTCAAAGTTTGACTTTTCAATGCAGATGAAATTTCATTAGATGATCTAGAAATTGACTGATGAATTTTGTGAACTTTTGTGATGTTTTGAATCCAGATATTAGGTCAAGATGTTGTATTGAAGATATGAAGATCAATCTCCAAGAAAAAAAGTCATTCATTGATCAGAAAATCAGTGATTGCTTATCCTCGATGAAAACCCTAATTGGTCGATCCTCGATAGATCATGAGGAAAAGTTGGATATCTGAAGATCAGAGGTTGATGATTTGATCAATATAGATCAATTGAGGTGAGTGAAACTCAAACCCCAATTGATTGCCTCTTGAATCAGATGAAAAATTGATGAAACCCTAATTTTGCACTGTGGAAGCCACACCCAATTTGTTCTGTTCTGAACTGTTAGTGATGCAGTAATGCAAATGTAAGGTGGTATATTAGGTCAAAAATTGGGGTATGACAGATGCCCCTATTTAAGTTTCTTTAACCTGAGATATGAAGATGAATATCTTCGTCTCGATAGGTGTGAAGAGACTTAAATATCAGAATACGCGAATTTTGGACCTAAGATACCAAAAGATGCGAGTGATGCAAAATGATTGCAAAAAGTTCACCCAGGAGGTATCAAAGATTGATATACCGAGGGGAATGATTGTGAGGATGACTCAATCTGTCTAAGAAAAGAGAATCCTGTTTGTTGGGAAACAAACAATATGTTTCACTGGTAAAATAGATTCACAATGCATGTGAATATCTGTTTCGCTTTGGGAAACGAGGAGATTACCTTCTGTCAGCCTCGTGACAATGTTTAAGGTAAGTGAAGATGATATTACCAATTATCAGCCTTGTGATAGTTTATGGTAATGAGTTCTGAAGAAATTACCAATTATCAGCAGAGTGATAACTATAACAAGGTAATTCTTGAGAAAATCACTGAGTATTCAGCCTTGTGAATAACAGTCAATGATGGAAACAGATCTCAAATGAGTTTCTATTTTCCCAGCTTCAATCTTGCCGGGGATCTCTCTCTCTTGAGAAGATGATTGAATTTTGATTGAAAAGACACAGGTTTTCTTTTTGACAGAAAGACAACTGTGGAGATTTTCTTGAACTTTCATGACTTGCTCTTGCTGAGAAGAACAATATTTTCATGATAAGTTGCAAGATGAAAAGGAAATAAGCGGCTCAAATGACGAGGATATTGCTTATTGTTTTGTAGGTAGATTTTTCTGTGAAATCTAAACCTGAGTTGGTCAGAGACGAGGTTCTATCCAGGAATAAGCTGGAAGAAAAAGGTCAATCAAAACTTTGTTCCCAATGAGGAATGGTCTCAGCTGGGGAATAGGAGAGAAAAATGTATTTTCTGCTTGGGGACAATCCACTGAAAAGATAACACACCCATACTTGTTTTTGGGAATAAATGCAACCTAAACAAGTGATATTGAAGCAAACATTGAGAAATGCAGGAATGCATTAATGATGCTATTATGTATGAATAATGAATGTCATGAATGTCATATGCATGCTGACGATACTTTGACAATACAACAAAAGGGATATTTGGGAAAAGGACTACGTCACAGTTTGAACAAATACCCAGCAAAATCTGCAGCTATGGCGTAGACGTTACTGTTGATGAATCTGAGTTGCATGCTTTAAACTTTTCTGGGGAGAAAAAGAATTTTTCACTGGCGGTGCCAGGTTTGGAAATTCTTTTTGGACAAGAATATTGTTGCTTGATAATCTCTTTCGGGGAAGAGAAAACTTCTCAGCAGTTGTTTATCCTTTAGAGGTTAAAACGCTCATGGAGATAACTATTGATGTTCCTTCTATGTTCACAGTTCGAAGGAAAATTTCGCTTCTATTTCAAAAAGTTTTGAAGTAAAAATTCATTTAAAACTTTTTTCTTTTGTTTCAAAAGTGATTATCACAATAAAAGTGTTATTTTGCAAAACAGAATCAAGCAAGAATTGCAAACAAATGGGCATAGGGCTCAAATTTTATTGATAGAATGGTAATCAGCCAAAGGCGTGATTCCATGAACTATTTACAAAAGTTGGAAATGATAATTTATTGGGAAAAGGCTACATTGAAAGCAATAACCACTATTATCCCTAAAAACTTTGAATTCCAACTGTGCTTGTTGCTTCAGAAGATTTGATTGAAGATCCGTTGATGGAAGATTCTTCAGATTGACGAAGTATTGACTAATGCAGTTACTTTGTCATTTTTATCCTTAATTTTTGCCTAGATTGCCTTTTCAGGTTTTCAATCTATCAGGATAATTTCTTTTTATTGTCTCTAATTTTTTCCTGGACCGCCTTTTCAGGTTTTCAGTCCATCGAGACGCTCATTTTTGCCTAAGCCGCCCTTTTCGGGTTTTCGACTTACCGAGCCGTTCTTTTGTTTTTAGACAAAATATTTCTTGACTGCATCAGCATTTACAGGATACGGGAGTTCATCACCGTCCATGGTTGTGAAAGTCATAGCACCACCGAAAAAGCTTCTTTTCACGATGTATGGGCCTTCGTAATTAGGAGTCCATTTGCCCCTAGAATCTGGTTGAAAAGACAGAATATTTTTAAGCACGAGGTCGCCTTCTCGGAATTCACGAGGTTGGACCTTTTTGTCGAAAGCTTTCTTCATTCTTCTTTGATATAGTTGTCCATGACACAGAGCGGTCAGGCGCTTTTCTTCGATTAAGTTCAACTGGTCGTATCTGCTTTGACACCATTCAGCCTCAGATAACTTAGTTTCCATGAGAACTCTCATTGATGGAATCTCAACTTCTACAGGGAGCACTGCTTCCATGCCGTATACTAGAGAAAAAGGAGTTGCCCCTGTTGAAGTGCGTACTGAAGTACGATACCCATGCAGAGAAAATGGCAGCATTTCGTGCCAGTCTTTGTAGGTGATGACCATCTTTTGGACAATCCTTTTGATGTTCTTGTTGGCAGCTTCAACGGCGCCGTTCATCTTTGGCCGGTAAGGAGATGAGTTATGATGCTCAATCTTGAATTCCTCACACACAGTTCTTTCATCATTTTGTTGTTCAAGTTTGATCCATTGTCTGTAATGATCTTACTTGGAACTCCATATCGGCAAATGAGGTTGTTCTTGATGAACCTCACAACCACTTGTCTTGTAACGTTGGCGTAAGATGCTGCTTCGACCCATTTGGTGAAGTAATCAATAGCTACTAAAATGAAACGATGTCCATTGGACGCTTTTGGTTCGATCATCCCAATCATGTCGATGTCCCACATGGAGAAAGGCCACGGAGAGGAGAGAACGTTGAGTAGAGTCGGTGGCACATGGATCTTATATGCGTAGATCTGGCACTTGTGACATCTTTTGACATGTTTACAGCAATCAGATTCCATTGTTATCCAATAGTATCCTGCTCTTAAGATCTTTTTGGACATTGCATGCCCATTTGAATGGGTTCCAAAGGACCCTTCATGCACTTCGTGAATTATCGTGTCTGCTTCATGTCTGTCGACGCATCTGAGCAGGACCATGTCGAAGTTTCTTTTGTATAACACATCTTCATTCAGGAAGAAATTCCTAGAAAGCCTCCTTATAGTTTTCCTATCTTTGTACGATGCCCCGAGTGGGTATTCTCGAGTTTGGAGGAAGCGTTTGATGTCGTGGAACCACGGTTTATCGTCGAAGACTGCTTCAGTTGTAAATACATATGTAGGTCTTTCAAGGCGTCTGATACGGATCTTAGGCATATCATTCCAATGGTTGACTTTGAACATGGAAGATAAAGTAGCCAAGGCGTCTGCCATTCGATTCTGATCTCGAGGGATATGATGCAGTTCAACTTTGTTGAAGAAAGTCAACAAACGTCTTGCGTAGTCTCTGTAGGGAATCAAACTAAGATGATGAGTTTCATACTTTTCTTTGATTTGATTGATCACAAGGGCTGAATCTCCATATATGTCAAGGATCTTGATCCTCAAGTCGATGGCTTCTTCGATACCCATGATACAAGCTTCATATTCTGCGATGTTGTTAGTGCAATCAAATAGCAATCTGGCAGAAAATGGGATATGAGAACCCTCGGGAGTGATGATGACTGCCCCAATTCCATTGCCAAAAAACGCTAACTGCTCCATCAAAGATTAAGCCCCATCTAGATTATGGATCTGGACCTTCTTCGGGCAGCGGTTCGTCACAATCTTTCATCTTCAAGTACATAACTTCCTCGTCAGGGAATTCAAACTTGAGAGATTGGTATTCGTTGATCGGTTGATAAGCCAAGTGATCGGCAAGAATGCTTTCTTTGACCGCTTTTTGGACACAGTACTGGATGTCATACTCAGACAACAACATCTTCCATCGGGCAATTCTTCCTGTTAAGGCAGGCTTTTCAAAGACATACTTGATTGGATCCATTTTGGAGATTAACCAAGTCGTGTGATTGATCATGTACTGGCGAAGACGTTTTGAAGCCCACACCAAAGCGTAACATGTTTTCTCGAGCATGGAGTAACGAGTTTCACAGTCTGTGAACTTTTTACTCAAGTAGTAGATGGCATGCTCCTTCTTACCGGTTTTATCTTGTTGTCCAAGCACGCAGCCCATGGCATCTTCTTGCACGGTAAGGTACAGGATTAATGGTCTTCCTTCGATTGGAGGAATCAATATTGGTGGTTCTGACAGGTATTCCTTGATACTGTCAAACGCTTTTTGGCAATCTTCTGTCCACACAACCTCTTGATTTTTGCGGAGAAGCTTGAATATCGGCCCACAAGTGGCAGTCATTTGAGAGATAAATCTGGAGATGTAATTCAACCGTCCAAGAAATCCTCTTACTTGCTTTTCTGTTTGTGGCGTAGGCATTTCTTGAATAGCCTTGACTTTGTCAGGGTCAACTTCAATACCTTTTTGACTGACGATGAAACCTAGGAGTTTTCCGGATCTTACCCCAAAGGTGCATTTATTAGGATTCAGGCGAAGCTGAAATTTCCTTAGTCGCTGAAATAACTTCAAGAGATATTCTATATGCTCTTCTTCAGTGTCAGACTTTGCTATCATGTCGTCCACATAGACTTCGATCTCTTTGTGCATCATGTCATGAAAGAGAGTAGTCATTGCCCTTTGGTAAGTTGCGCCTGCATTCTTTAATCCAAACGGCATTACTTTGTAGCAAAACGTGCCCCATGGCGTGATGAAAGATGTCTTCTCCATGGCTTCGGGAGCCATTCTGATCTGATTGTAGCCAGAGAAACCGTCCATGAAGGAAAAGACGTTGAACTTTGCAGTGCTATCCACTAGCATGTCGATATGCGGTAGTGGGAAATCATCTTTTGGACTAGCCTTGTTCAAGTCCCGGTAGTCAACACACATTCTGACCTTTCCATCTTTCTTGGAGACAGGTACTATGTTGGCTAGCCATTGAGGATATTCAGAGGTAACGAGGAAACCTGCGTCAAGCCTGCTTTTGAACTTCCTTTTTGATTTTGTCAGCCATGTCAGGGTGAACTCTTCTCAGTTTTTGCTTAACTGGTGGACACTCTGGTTTTAATGGCAAATTATGCTCCACGATGTTGGTATCTAAACCCGGCATGTCCTGGTAGGACCAAGCAAACACATCAACGTATTCTTTGAGAAGATTTATCAGTTTGCCCTTGACGTTGCTGTCGAGTAAAGCTCCGATGTTCACTTCTTTTTTGTCTTCCTCAGAACCCAAGTTGATTGCTTCCAAAGGCTCCTTGTGAGGTTGAATGATTCTTTCCTCGTGCTTAAGTAGTCGAGAAATCTCATCTGGGATCTCTTCTTCAACTTCTTCCTTGGCGACTTCACTGGGGATTTCAAAGTTGGGAGAGAGCATAGAGTTATTGCGTTCAATGGATTTGTCCATCTGCATATTTAATTTGCGTTTGATTAATTAACTCTTCTTTTTTCATCATTTTTTTTTTAGAAAAAGTTAATGTGAAAGTGTATGCAGATTATTATTATATATTTTTTGAAGATTTTTATTGTGTTTTTTAGGATTACCATTTCCAAGAAAAAGGGTAAAAGTGAAAAACAAACACAAAATGTGGAATCAAAACAATGCGTTTTATTTATGATTCACAATATGAACAGGGCCCTAAAATACAAACTCATTTGTCTTGGGCAAGACAAAGAGAAATTATTTAAAAGCTAAACCTTATAAAACATCTCTTCGCTTTGGGCGAGGCGAGAGTTTAAAACAAAAGCAAAGATAAACTACTTAGAACTATGAACATTAGTCCGAACTTCAACAGGCTTCCAATAGTGGCGAACTCCTTGGAAGTCAAGATACTCTGGTAGTTTTCCACTTGGCTTATTTTTGGAATAGACTTTGGTCGTTGGTCGAACAGGCTTCGAAGACTCTGGACGGTGGACCTTGCCTTTTGTGCTGCTCAAACGATCTTCTTCTGCTTGATGGACAGATCGAGAAGCATGGGATACAGCATATGTACTTTCTATTGGCATTCGTGTTGAATTCTGGGAATGTACTCTCCAATCTTCTGAGTGAAGAGACTCATTGTCGGCGACACTTTCCAATTCGTATCCCGAATCGTATCCCTGATCTTCAGTAATTACGTTGATGTAGTGATAGTTAAGATCTGGTTTAACAAATTCCACGGGCGCGTCAAAGTAGAGATCTTCATTCGGAACCTCAATTGGTTGATGAGATCGGGAAGATGTATACACCTCTTCTGGTTGACTAGGATACTCAAAAGAATCACCCCATCCAGTAGACTGGATATCTTCAATTCTGATTTTTGAGCTTTCAGGCGCAGTGTATTTCACCATATAGTCAAACTTTCCACTTGGTTCTCCCAAGGTATCCCAAACTTCAGAAGGGACAGGTGAATTTTCATTCTTTTGTAGGGTCATGCCTTTGAATTGATCAGTCGGAGGATAGAACGGTGCGTACGATTCTTCCTGAGACATATATTCAGAGCTGGTAAGATAAGTGCTCCACTCTTCAGATCCAGAGAGATCGTCTTCGTCACCTTCATTGGTAAGAACATTAACCTCTTGCAGAACAGGGTTTAAGAAACCCCCACTGTGGAATACTTCTCTTCTCTGATTGGGCGAAGAGTTTCATCCCTTTGATTTTCTTTAGGAAATACTGGAGCAAATCCTAGCCCGGCCTTTGTCTCGTTGTTGACAGGTTTTATTACTTTTCCCCAACCTGCAGCATTACCATCTTTTACTATCTGCGCTGCTTCTTTGTAAGAGGAGATAGATGATCTGCTTTTGCTTGTAGATTCATCTTCTAACGGATGTCCTGGGAACTGTGTCCCTTCAACGTCGTTGGCTGTGATGAAAGAAAAACTGGATAAATGGTTTACTAGCAAAGCCTGTTCACCAATGATGGTTACTAGCTTCCCATTTACTGTGAACTTCAGTTTTTGATGGAGAGTGGATGTCACAGCTCCTACCTCGTGTATCCATGGTCTTCCTAGCAAACAACTGTAAGCAGTTGGCACATCCATGACCTGGAAGGTGATCTGGAAGGTATGCGGACCAATCGTCATTGGAAGGTCGACTTCCCCAATAACAGATTTCCTTGATCCATCAAAGGCCCTTACCACTATGTCATTGAATTTCATTGGCGTTCCTTTGTAAGCTAAACGAGCGAGAGTCGTTTTTGGCATTACATTTAAGGATGAACCGGTATCGACTAGTACATTGGATAAAGAGTCTGATTGGCAAGTCATTGAGATATGCAGGGCCAGGTTATGATCTTTCCCTTCCTCCAGAAGTTCTTCATCACTAAAGCTTAAATTGTTGCAAGCTGTTATGTTGCCCACAATTCCACCAAATTGATCTGTAGTCACGTCGTGATCTACGTAAGCTTGATCTAGCACTTTCATCAAAGCTTCTCGGTGGGCTTCGGAATTCAGAAGTAGAGATAGTATCGAAATCTTGGAGGGAGTCTGCATCAGCTGATCCACAACTCTGTACTCGCTTTTCTTGATTAACTTCAAAATCTCATCGAAATCTGAGTTGACGTTGGTCCTATCAGGCGGACCGACATTTATGTTTGGATTATCAACGGAAATCCCCGTGGGATTCTCGGGTGGTGCATTAACTAGATTTTGCCTAACAGGAACAACCGGTTGCTTTGGGGGCAACGGAGTATGTACACGTCCACTTCGCGTAACTCGTCTGATCTCAGTTATGTTAACATTAGCTGAAAGAGTTGGCATGGGTTTCTCCTTCCCATCTTCTATCATAGTTGCACTATATTGATAGGGAATTTCTTTGTTAGAACTGTATGGAACAGGACCGGGTAGGGAAATCACCAAGGGAGACTCTGGAACCTTTGAACCGTTATATTCAACTTCCTCACACTTGGGTACGTTGAAACAGGGGGATAATGACGTTTACTTCGGGAATTTCCGAGTTGATATCTGAGACTAAAAGCTCATGCGGAAAATGCCCTACCATATTCGCGTCATAGTCGTTTCTGTTTCTGAAGATCTATATGTCACCAATGTCTAATAATCGTTTAATGTCTGCTCTTATGGTTGGACATCCTCGAAAATCCTTGAAGCAGATTCTGCAAGCCGTGTAATCGTGTTTAGCGAAAGCACCCATTATACTGTATGTATCATGGAGTTGTACCAAGCTTTCTCTTATCAGATTCACATCTATGACAAGATACCGATCTGTATTCCTTAGTATCAAATTCACGGTATGTCCACTATGATTAGGAAGTGGATTTGCTTGCACATTTGGATTTGTATTCCTGAAGGAAAGAAGATTAGATCTTACTAACCTTTGTACTTCGGCTTTTAGCGCTATGCAATGCTCGAGATCATGACCCGGTGCCCCTTGATGAAAAGGGCAAGACACGTCTTCTTTGTACCACCATGGTAATTTTTCTGGTACCGGAGGTGGTGACCTTGTTTGCACAAGATTCCTTTCTATTAATGCAGGATATAGTTCTGTGTACGTCATCGGAATTGGATCAAATTGTGAGACCCTGGGTGCACGGTTCTGATTGTTGTATTGCTGAGCCTGTTGTCGAGGCTGTTGAGTTTGCTGAAACTACGGAGCAATTCCTGTATTTGAACTTGTATTAACAGCGGGTGCTATGGCAGCTACCTGTTGTTGTCGGCTGACATTCTTTCGTGGTTTCCCTCCTCGGGATACCATTCCTATGTCATGTTCCTTTTTCTTTGGAAAGTTGGTTCCAACCCTCTTGGTACCACTGGAAGTCCCTATTTCTCTGGTTAGGCGTCCTGTTCGGACTCCTTCCTCTAGTCGCATTCCCATGCTTACCATCTCGGTGAAATCTCCGGGAGCGCTAGCGATCATTTGTTCGTAGTAAAATGGGCCAAGAGTGTTTAAGAAAACCTTGGTCATTTCCTTCTCCTCTAACGGTGGGTTGACTTGGGCAGCAATTTCCCTCCAACGTTGGGCGTACTCTTTGAATGTCTCTTTTTCCTTCTAAGACATGGAGCGGAGTTGATCCCGATCTGGAGCCATATCCAAGTGGAATTTGTACTGTTGGACAAAGGCTTCGCCTAGGTCATTGAATGTCTGAATATTCGCACTGTCTAGTCCCATGTACCACTTCAGTGCGGCACCGGTGAGACTGTCTTGGAAATAGTGAATTAGCAATTGGTGATTGTCATTGTACGTAGACATTTTCCTAGCGTACATTGTAAGATGACTTTGCGGGCAGAAATTTCCTTTATACTTTTCAAAGTCAGGGACTTTGAACTTCGCATGTATCCTTACGCGAGGAACTAGGCATAGGTCGTGGGCATTCTTCCCAAATAATTCCTTTCCACGGATTGTTTTGATCTCAAGCTGCATTTTAAGGAGTTGTTCCTGGAGATTCTCCATCGGGCCACGAGGATTCGTGTTATCGCCTGGACTATGGTGGACTTCTTCGTCTGCAGTAGTGTGCACTACGGAGGCTGAGTTCGTCATGATTGGTTGAGAAACCGTCATAGTGACTTGCGGAAAGGTTACTCCATGCTGTGGAGTAAGTGTTGAGTTCTGCAAAGTAGGAATCTCAAGCGTGGTTGTTTGTACCTGAGAAGTGGGTTGACGAAATCCGATGCCGAAATTGAAAGGCATGCCCCATGGATAACCTTCTGGCATACTGAAGAGTGGACTACTGGCTGCAGTAGTTGAAACTGGAGTAGTAGTGCTCTCTGAAATCGCCGCTTGATTTTGACTGCTTAATGTTGCTTGCTGACTTTGCGCAGTTGCTAACAAACTTACCAAAGAAGTGAGTCTCTCCACCTCTTCTTGCAGTGTTGTCACTGTGCTACGAAGCTCAACATTTTCTTGCTCAAAACCTTCCATTATTTTCCTTCTTTTCGCACGAGTATTGTATGTACGAGTTGGCTGTGGACGTGGTCGAGAAACTCTAAGACGCGACAGCTTGACGATCTTTCCCTTTCTGGAAAAAATTCCGAAAGATAAGACTCTAAACAATAAACTCGATATGCAAAGTATGATGCATGATTATGAATGCAAAGAGAAAGAATTTCCAAAGAATTTACGCTACAAGAGAAATTTCTGGCAAATATTTGGATGGAAAACGCTTATTTTATTGATTATTGAAAGAAAATTACAACAATTTTTGTTTTTGAGCATAGCTCAATAAATGATAAAATAAATTGTAAAATTACAATCTAAACTAATTAATCGTCCTCGTCGGATGAAGATCCAAAGGCTTGATGTAGCTTCAGCTTCAGGATTTCTTTCCCATAGTGAGCTTTTAGTTCAGCTTTCTCGACTTTTAGCTTACTGATGACTTTCTTCCACTCGTCAGGAGCGGGATCGCTGGTTGTCATTTCCTCAAGCTTCCTTTTCCTTTCTTTGATGTATCTTTTGATCGCGTTATGTTTCTGACGCTGACGAATCTTCTCATCTTTCTCCATGAGCCATTCATCTTAGAAGTAAAGCATCTTTTCATGATCTTTGACTTGCTTCTTGAGCTTCTCATTTTCAAGGTCAGTCTTAAGGAACTTGTCTTCCAAAGCCTTTTTCTCTATCCTCATCTTGGCCAAAGCTTATTGGTATTCTCCCATAGTCTCGACGGGAAAATTGTTGATTTGGAAGCTGTTGAGAACATAGGTTCCTCATAAGCATAAGGCATTCGGAATTCCTTCGCTCTTTTCTTTACCCAGGAAGTGTAGATTTCCATGGCTACACAATTCCTTGCATTACCTTTTTCCTTCCTTCGGATGTGATGCCAAGCTCTGATCATTCTGGCTTTCAAACCTTGGGAATCCTCCCCTTCATGATAGAAGTAGCTTTCCACTGTAAAACCAAGAGGTTTACTAGAGTTTGCGTACCCGAGTTGACGCCTCGCTAAGAATGGGTTATAGTTGATTCCTCCTTTGGTACCGATGAGAGGTACGTTGGCAAATTCTCCACAACTTTCAATGATTTCCATTTCATTGTCTGCCAAGGTATACCAATGGATATCTTCGTTTGCAAGAGACATGAGTCTTCGAGACCAATGTCAATCGTCTTTGTTTTTGCGGAAGATAGGAGATTTAGGCAGGTGTGAGACAATCCATCTGAAAAACAGAGGTACACAACACACAATAGTTCCATCTCCTTGACGATTCCTATGGTGAATGGAGAAATACGTGTCACCAAGCAAAGTGGGAACGGGATTTCTAATCAGAAAGATGCTTATGGCGTTGATATCAACGAAACTTGGGACGTTGGGGAACAACACCAATCCGTAGATGAGTAAAGCTAAAATAGCTTCAAAGGCTACCATACTACCGGCTTCAGAGAATTTAAGAGCCTTCTCCATTAGGAACTTTGAAGTTAGTCCTAAGAGTTTTCCTTTGGTAGTTAGGTTTTTATCTATCTCAGATTTCTTTAAATGAGTCATTGTTGCAATGACTGGTGACTTAGGAATGGCTTCCAAACCATTGAAAGGCACTTTATCTGATACTGAGATACCTAGGATGTGTGCGTACTCTTCCAAAGTAGGCATCAACTGATAGTTAGGGAAAGTAAAACAGCGATAGACTGGATCATAAAACTGAACAAAAGTTTTGAGAAGTCCTTCATCGACGTTAGTGTTCAGAATAGTTAAAAGAGTTCCATAGCGTTTTCTAAAATCCGAGGGATCTTCTACCAAGGATGCTAACTCTTTCAACTTTCCTACATCAGGAATTCTAAAATTGTATCTCTTGGTGAATCTTCCTCTGACGTCCATCACTCTAACCAAAAATATTTACAAAGAAAAATCTCTAAATTCTTTGGAAATGGGAAGAGAAATGAAGTTTTTGAATGAATGCATGAATGCTACAAACATGGTTAGTAGTTATACACACGGTCAAGCGTTCAAAGTCACGAGCATGAGGCCAACGATAAGAATCAAACATGGGTAAGTTCTAAGGGCTTATTCATCTGTGAAACAGGTTCTACTGATAATACAGGCTCAACGCTTCTCTTTGAAATATTATCGGATTTGTTGAATACTCGAAGTCCAATAATATTTTTCAAGAAAAACTCGCCTGATCGTAGTCTCGCATGACAATTATTCTAGGCTTACACCGAATAATTTCGCACTACATCCTAAATGGCGTGATGGGTTATGTGTCTCACCACTCTTCGTTAGTTCTCTCGAAAGCAAAATGTCTTCGCAAATACTTGCTAAACACAAATACTCCCAAGACAACCTCCAGAGAGAGGATCTCAAATTAACTCCGTAAGTACCGAGACTTCTCACAAGTTAATAGGACTATACCCCCACCTAGATCTTAAAATGTTTCTTAAATCCGGGTTAGGATTTCTTTCCATCAGATGAAATCGCGAAAACACACAATAAAGAAAAACAAACATATCCACATATGAAGGCTTAACCCCTTTTCTTCTTTTTTTGAAAACAAAAAAGCTTGGTGCTCTTGAGCAGAGTCACATTTTTTTTTTGAAAATCAAGAGTTGCACGAAGGCGCCTTTGGTACTCACTCCAGTGGACATACAATGGCTAAGAAGATTCTGAGAGAAGGTTATTACAGGTCCACCATGGAAGCTGATTTTTATCGATATCCCCGATCTTGTAACAAATGCCAAATATACGCAAATAAAGTGCATGTGCCTCCGGTTCTGTTGAATGTTCTAACCGCTCTATGGCCTTTCGTAATATGGGGCATTGATATGATTGGAGAAATCAAGCCAACCGCTTCTAATGGACATCGTTTCATCCTCGTTGTTATCGATTACTTTACCAAGTAGGTAGAAGCAGCCTCGTTCGCATCTGTTACCAAGAATATTGTGGCTCTTTTCATCAAACATAATCTCATCTACCGGTATGACATCCCTGAAAGGATTATCATAGACAACTATACCAATCCCAACAACAACATGATCACCAAACTCTGCACGCAGTTCAATATTAAGCATCACAACTCTGCTCCATTTCGGCCAAAGATGAATGGCACAATGGAAGCCGCCAACAAGAATCTTAAGAAGATCATACAGAAAATGAAAGTGATGTATAAGGATTGGCATGAGATGTTGCCATTTGCTCTCCACAGTTATCACACTTCAATACGAACATCCATAGGGGCAACCCCATTCCCTCTCGTATATGGTATGGAAGAGGTTCTATCCATCGAGGTCCATGTTCCTTCACTTAGAGTTTTGAGATATGCGGAGTTAGACGAAGACGAATGGGTCCAAACTCGACTTGAACAAATAAACTTAATCTATGAGAAGCGACTCGTAGCCATCTGCCATGGAAAGATATATCAGAAACACATGATCAAAGCCTTCAATAAGAAAGTCAAGCACTGAGTGTACCAAGTTGGCAATCTAGTAGTCAAGCGCATCATATCACCACAAGGTGATCCCAGGGGAAAATATACTCCCACCTACGAGGGAACATTTGTAGTCAAGACAATATTTTCCAATGGAGCCATAATACTAAGCACTATGGATGAAGAAGACTTCCCACACCCTGTGAACGCGGACATAGTTATAAAATACCACACATAAATGAGACCCGCTAGGTCGACTGGCCTAGGAAAAAATAAGGGCGTCCCGACGAATCAAAAGGGTTCGGGAAAAAATGAGGGACATATATAAAAAATGTACACCAGGCAAGTCGAAAACTTGCAAAGGCGGTTTAGGCAAAAAAGGGTATCCTGGTAGACTGAAAACCCGAAAGGGCGGTCTAGGCAAAAGTTAGGAATTAAAGTGTATGACTATGTCTCGTCAAAGATCATATACTTACAGACTACACTATTATCAGCTTCAAGATTCAAATGGCACAAATCAATCCAATCACCTTCTTTTGGCAGCAAGGAGATGAGATAGTCGAAAATATATGAGCAATAGCAGAGTTGAAACTCAATGAAATTGTTTCCACATAGCTTTTACTATTTTCTAAATGTTTCCGACGATTTCCTCATACTATGATATTTGTCTCTTTGTACATGAACTACCTGTCTATAGGCCTACTTTTCAAAATTAATATAATTCCTCTTTTCCAGTTTCAAACTTTTTACTTTTACCTGTTTTATTTGCATAAGTTCAATGATTTCTCTGAATAATTATATGCATCTGACGATAAATATTTGTTCACAAATACACGAAAAGTAAACAGAAACACCAATTACAACAGGCTCTAGGGATTGAGATTACAACCTAAGTCACCAACGCTTTAGAGTCAGTTTCATAGAAATATTCCCACAAAATAATCTCTACATATCCCTAGAGAGCCATTACTCCCTCGACAAAGACAGATTTCCCCAACAAAATTACTGCACTATCATCTCCTTTAAGCAGTGTCCACGTTTCTGTTCATCACGTTAGTTCCCAAGAAATGATCATATCAACTCATCACGTTAGTCCCTGAGTAGTGATCATATCAACTCATCACGTTAGTCCCCAAGAAGTGATCATATCAACTTATCATGTTAGTCCCCGAGCAATGATCATATCAACTCATCACGTTAGTCCCCGAGCAGTGATCATATCAAATCATCACGTTAGTCTCTGATCAGTGATCATATCAACTCATCACGTTAGTCCCCGAGAAGTGAGAATCTCAACATCATCACGTTAGTCCCCGAGCAGTGTTCGCGTTAAAAAGTGACGCGCTAGGGAATCGAATCTGAATTCGGATTCTCTGGCTCGAAACGATTTACTCTTTTGATTTGTTTATAAAGATGCCACGAGCATCAAGCTTTATTATTTCCAACACAATAAAAAATGATTATGAAAAAGGGGAAAGCTGCAATACCCTCAATTGATATGATATGCATTACGACTAGCGCGAACTAGACGTAACGCATTGGGGAGATTCCGGGCAAGGGGGTTTGTTATATAAAGGGAATAGATGGAGCACCCTAAATATATATAGTTATCTATAGCTTTATATATGAATATGTTTGATATGTTTGTGTGTTTTAAATTTCTATTTCTATGATTGGGAAAGTTTCTCCTTTGGATTTTTAGAAAGGTAGATTATGTGGGATCCTAGGTTTTGTTATTATTGTGCTCGCAAAGATCATTGGGATCTTCTGCATACATATCCCTTAATGGGAATCAGAGCATTTGTAGCTCAGATCTAAAGGGATCTATGGTTTGTTTGGTTTGAGGAAGAAAGAAATTTTTCTCGCCAAGGATGAGACCTTGTGCCTACGTATTCTCAAAAGGATGTTGAGAAAGTCAGAGCAATCATAGTTCCCACTTATGCTAGTGGAAGCAACGGAAGTTATTAAGAGACAAAGACCAATGTCATCTTAATGAAAAATGTATTTAATCTATTTCATCACATACATTTTAAAAAGTTGATTGATTGAGTCTTTCGTCGTAAGTTATAGGTGTTTTGCTTTAGAGTACAAGCGTTACCACTTACGAGTTTTAGAAAGATGTTTGAAAAAGATGATTGGATCTTTTAATTGCAAGCATTGGGTGTTTTGCTCGAGTGTACAAGCGTTACCACTTACGATTAAGAGATTTTTTTGTTTGAAAAGTGTTTGAAAAGTTTTTGATTATATGTGATGTGATAGATGAGATACTTCTTCCATAGAGATGATAAACGTCTAAATCTCGAGGAGAAATTGATTGGATTAGGGGGATGCTTTTAAGAAGCCCATGGGTCCTTATATTGTAAGCCCAAGAGGAGGCATTCCGAGGGTCATCGAGGGTCATCGAGGGTCATCGAGGGTCCTTGTATGAAGCTCAAGAGGAAGCTACAGGGTATGGCTGGCTTTGGTTTTAAGAGGGATTTCACCGGGAAACCATCCTCTTAGGATCTAGAGCAATTTCACCGGGAAATTATACTCTCTGGGTTCTATCCTAGCGTGGGTGATTCTTTGTATTGGAAGCCCAATAGGAGGCTGTTAAGAGATTTCCTGGTCTCTTTCTTTGTTTGATGCCCAAGAGAAGGCTAAACTCAATGAGGAGTTCTTTTGAACGAAGCCCAAGAGGAGGCTAAACTCAACAGGGGAGTGTTTGTCCTATATGAAGCCTAAGCGGAGGCTAAACTCAGATGAATGAGTTTTCTTATATGAAGCCTAAGAGGAGGCTGAACTCAGATGAAATGAGTTACCTTGTACAAAGCCCAAGAGGAGGCTATCTTTGTGGGGAACCTATTGGTTAGACTAGTTGTTATTGTTATAACTAGACAGTTGTATAAACAAGTGTATGAAATTTATTCACAGGAGTTTATGAAGGAACTATAAACAATGCATGTAATGTTTATTTACAAGAGTTTATGAAAGAAATTTAAACAAGTGTGTGTAAAACGAACGTTTAAAACGAGCGTAACTTGATTATTTACAAGTTTGAATTGTGTACAAGGAAGTAAATATGTACACGAATGAGTATTTATGTACAAGGAGGTGTGGATGTACATAAGAGGGTTGGGACTTACACCGTGAGGGAGGCCCATTGGTTTAAAAGCAGTTTCACCGGGGGAATAATGCTCCTTTTAATACCAATGGTATTCAGTGTATATACAAGCGAAACGAAGACAAACGAACGAAGTTTCTCTGTACTTTGAGTATTTACAAAAGTATCTGTATTATGTACAAGTAAAATAGATGTGTACATAAAAGAATTGGATATGTACAAGGAAATAATTATGTACATAAAAAGAATTTTGGGACTTACACCGTGAGGGAGGCCCATGATCGGTTTAAGAAATTCGAGGAAAAACGAGTTCGGTTTTATCGTCAAATCGGATTGATCATGGAAAAAGATGTAAGTTTGATGAAAAGTTTTAAAAACAAAGATCTTGAAAGTGTTTTTGAAAAGTGAAATATACTTGTAAGAAGTTTGGAAAAGAATCGGGCTTCAAAAGTTTGAAAAAAATCACCTTTAAAAGTGCTTTGAAAAGTACTCAAAAGTATCGTTTTCGGCTCGATAAAAATATAATCAGATGAAAGTATTTTTGAATTTTTTTGACACTCGTAAAATAGATATGTTAATTGACATGTGTACAAAAAATCACCTCAAAATGAGGAGTTTTGATTGGGTTTTGAAAGAGTCGAAGTTTGCAAAAAGTATGAAGAAAAATGAAAAAGTTTGGCAAAAATGGTCCCAAGGCTACTCGAACCCGGGACCATTGGGCAAGGCGTGGCAAGGGAAAGACTTAAGAGTGAGCAGGCAACCGCTGGGGCGGCAATACATCTGTGTATTCAATCCAAATCAATTAATTATATTACAAACTAAATATTTGAATTTGAAAAAACGCGCGCAACCTTCTTCTTCTTCCCCGATCCTTCAATCAGCCATGGTTTCTTTGTTTCTCCCTGAAATTGCTCGATGTAAACATCAAACTTGGTCGAAATTGAACCAGGAACATGATGATATGGTTTAATTTCATTTATTTCTAGCTTAACATGATTAAATTTCCAGAAAACACGAAGAACCCTAATTCCTTAAAATCAAATTGAAATCGTGTGTGATCATGGAATCAGGCAATTCGCTTAGGGTTAATGATCAGTGATGGTGCAGAAACAAAACGGCCAAGAGATTTTTGAACTGGAAGTGAGAAATCAAGGAGTTCTAAGTTTGAGTTCTTACCTCTTGAAGCTGAGATCGAAATCTTCAATGGAGTGTTTCCAGAGCTGTTTTAATGATTGTTATAGCACCAGTGGACTTCAAGGGTCGTGTGAGGATGGTCTGCTCACTCTAAAATTGCCTGGATCATTCCAACCAAGTCCACCTGCACATGCTTCAAAGTGAAACTCGAATTCGATGTTAGAGGTGTTACAGGTCAAGGTTAATGATCTGCATCATCCATATGGAGTATGTTGATGATGTTTGAATGGAAAAAACACAACTTGCTCGAGCCAAGCATCAATTTCGAAAGTTAAGGCAGTTTTGGCAAGTTTGGAAACTTGAAATGCAAATCTGATTTTTCGTTGTTTTTAGATTGATTTTAAGTTTCAAATCAGTTCTATTTGATGTTTATGACATGTTAGACACCAAATCTCATGTTTTTTCACAAGTTTTGAAAAATGCAAGAATTCTCAAATTGAACTATGTTACTTGAATTTTAAGAAAGAAATGAGAAAGCTTGTTTTGGCATAGCTTTGGTGTAGTTTCAAATGGCAAATATGACCTCTATTTATAGGTCAAGATTTCTGATTAGCAAGCAAAGAAGATAGGCTTAGATTTGGGCAACTTGCCTTAGAGGGCAAGAAAGTCATTTTTGCCATAAATGCAAAAGGAAGCTTCCTTTTAACCATGGTTAAATAATTCAACTTGATCTTATCCCATCATAATTACTTTCCATCTTATTTTTATCAGCTCAATCTATCTTGGCTAGGTGGCATGACTTCTAGAAGGAGAAAACTCAAAAATGACTTGTAATTTTTAAAATTGTACTTGAAAATCATGGCTTTTGGAGCTCTATGTTTCAAAATCAAAAGTATGGCTAGACACCATGGATTTTCAAGTTCTTGGAAATTTTGGAAAGCTTGTTTCAAGGGCTACAACTTTCATGTTTTGAGTTTTTCTTAATTCCAAATGGAACTATGTGAAAAATTGCCATGAAGTTTGGAAAAAATGTGAAATTTTAACACTTGAAAATTTTTCTGTTGAAAATTTTGACTTTTTGTTGACTTTTCCAAATTTCTTGATTTTTTATGATCATGATGGATCATTTGAAGTATTTTGATGATGGAAAAAGTTTTATCTTGAAAAGGTTGACCAAAAGTCAAAGTTTGACTTTTCAATGCAGATGAAATTTCATCAGATGATCCAGAAATTGACTGGTGAATTTTGTGAACTTCTGTGATGTTTTGAATCCAGAAATTAGGTCAAGATGTTGTATTGAAGATATAAAGATCAATCTCCAAGCAAAAAAGTCATTCATTGATCAAAAAATTAGTGATTGCTTATCCTCGATGAAAACCCTAATTGGTCGATCCTCGATAGATCATGAGGAAAAGTTGGATATCTGAAGATCAGAGGTTGATGATTTGATCAAGATAGATCAATTGAGGTGAGTGAAACTCAAACCCTAATTGATTGCCTCTTGAATCAGATGAAAAATTGATGAAACCCTAATTTTGCACTATGGAAGCCACACCCGATTTGTTCTGTTCTGAGCTGTTAGTGATGTAGTAATGCAAATGTAGGGTGGTATAATAGGTCAAAAATTGGGGTATGACAAGCAGTTATCATCTACATTGTCACGTCAATCCCCGCGCAGTGAACGTCAACTTTGTCACATTGGTCCCCAAGCAATAACATATCATCAACTTATTATGTCAGTCTCCGAGCAGTAATAATCTATTCAAAATCGCATCATTCCCCAGCAAGAGTTATTTCTTCAAAAAAACATACACAAGATATTCATCCCCAGTTAAGTATCACTCAAAGATTATCATCTTCCCACAACATCAATATCCAGACCCGAAACTTGGTCAGATAGTGCATCAGAGGAATCCACATCTCTATTATCCCCCATTCAGGGTCTCCAACAACTATATCCCAAAGAAGAAGTCGAAGATCCCTAGCAGAACATTCTTGTCTTCCTCAAGATGGATATGTTTTGAAATACCACAACATCTATATTCATACATCATTCATAAAAAATTATAACATGTCAATATATCATTCTCGAGCATCATTACACATTGCATGCATCATAACATGCATAAAACTAACCTCGTTCTTTCAGGTTAAATTCTCAAATAGGCGAATGTTATTCACAAACTTCTAGTCGGAAGGTCACAAGATTAATTCCTGGAACAAGACGGGAAAACAATTTTTACGACCATAACGGTAGGAAGGACCGAGGCCAGACAGGTGTACCAACCAAAGCAACTTGTAGATCAATTCCTGAAACAAGACGGGGCGTCTAATCTACACAATCAAACGGTATGAACTCCCGAAACTAGACGGGTTTACGAATGAACAGCAGGCTACGGATTAATATCTGAAACAAAAAGGGGAAATTATCTACGTCCTGACGAATACTCATCTCAGATAAAACCGATATGAAGGTTTGTTATGACTCTTCTATCATCAGTATCTCCAGATGGCATCTTTAAGCTCATTCCCGACTACACATTGTTATCTCTCCACCTACAAGAATGCTACATATCTAGTTAAAAATTAAAGCATATTAATAACTTCATTCAAAGACAAACATGGAGTCTAATGTACGACTCACTACCCAGCATCATCTTCTCCAAATGGCATCTATGAGCCCATTCCAATACATCGTTAGTTGACAGTCTCCTTCCATACACCAGAGAGTGCAAATTTTAGGGGGCACTCGAGTGTTTAATGATCTTTTACCTTCAGGTCACGAAAGGCAAACATACCAATCTAATCATTCAGGTATAAGAATATTGAACAAGGTAAACTATTATACCCCAAAATTTTTCCTCCTATTTTTTTCAAGTCAATACACATCTCCATACTCAAGAGTTCCTCAAGGATTGACCAGATGAACCCTCTCATAAGCAATCAACCCACAACTAGGTTTTTGATTCTCTCAAGTCAAAAATGGTTTCTATTTCCTAAAGTGAGCATCATGCCTCCTCATATGTCTCAAGGTATCACCATGTCAAGTTTCAAGCCTCATAGCTCAAGTTTGCTCAGTCAATTGCTCAGATGGTTGAAAATCAGTTGTATTGGATAAAAAGTCAACTATGGTCAACATACAGTCAAACTTCATCATTTTTGGTCAAAATCAAAATTTTTGAGACACATTTATCATTTGATCAAGGGTTGATCATGATTCATCAAGAAAATACAAGGAATTAGCCAAAAGTCAAAGTTTTAAATTTGGGTTTTTTGATACAAAGTCAACAGAACTTTGACCAAGCATAATTTTCACATACTTCATCAGAAATTTTTCAACTAAAGCTCATTTTAAATGGAATTTAATTCTCTACAACTTTGTATCTCACAAGCTTGGGCCAAAAATGTTTCATTTGAAAGTTATGGGTCAATACATTATAGGTCCTTCTAAAAGTCAATAAAAAGTCATCTTTTTTCAAAGAAGTGTACATGAGCATGGAAACTTCAATGAAGATGAAACCAAAAGTAGAATTTAGAGGACATATTAATTTTTCTAACAAGTCCAATAACACTTCCAAATGATAAAAATTGAGCAAGTTATGACTTGAGCAAAAATGGAAATGTTGAGAAAGTGCATGAATCAAATATTGGACAAAACTTAAATTTTGGACTAATAGGCCTAAGTTTTGAAGTTCAAGCATGTCCATAATCACAAATAGGACCTATAAATCCATGCCCATATTTTTGTGATTTTTATTTTTATTTATTTGGATTTTTATTCATATAAAAGCTAAATAAATTAAATAAAAAATACAAAAATGCAAGATCAAATCGTGGGGCCTTGTTTAAGTCATCTTGGAGGCCTAAAATACCAAGAAACCTAATTCGATTGCATATTTGTGTCTAGAATGATGTTTGCAAGCTTTCTGGGTGGTTCGATTTGAGTTTTTGCGCAGGTACGAAGAAACAACATGGCTAGGGTTTTTGAGCTTCGATTTGGGGAAACATAGTTACCAGTAAAATTGGACCAAATCGAGGGCACCATCATACTCAGAACAAAGTTTCCAATCGAACCATGGTCTCATAAAAAATTTATATTGCATATTCTTGATTTTGAAAATTTGCAGGAGTTGTGGTGACGGACATGGTTGTGGGAAAAGCCTTTAGCCATGAACTGACCGTCGGTATAGGTTAAAGGAAAATTCAAATCGGGGACAAATCCCCTTCGCAAGCGTTTTTTTAATTAAATTTTCAAATTTTCATTTTCATACATATGTTATTTCATTCATTCTAGTAACCCTTATGTCCGGGGTTCGAAACCCAGGTGCTACACTTAATTTTTACCTTATTTTCTCTTCATATTTTTCTAACCTATTTTCTTTTATTTTTATTTTTTAATTTAATTCCTTTTAAAATATCTTTTAAATATAATAAAAAATCACAAAAAATATTTTTATTTTAGATTTAGGTTTAAAAAATGTTTAATTAATTTTTGACACAAAAATATTTTATTTTTCTTTTCACTTTTGATTATTTTCATAATTAATTTCAAGTTAACTTAGAATTAGGTTTTCTTAAATAAAATCAATTCCAAATAATACCAAAAAATATTTTTTTCCTTTTAATTAGTGTTTAGAACACTTATGTCTCCATTCAAATATTTTTCTCTTATTTATTCATGCTTTATTCTCATTTAAATTCTAGAAAATGGTGTATAGTTCGCAAGGTTATTTTTGTAATAGCGTAGATTTAATTTCTCGCATTTTACTTTCTGCAGCTCCAATAATGTAACTGCCCCAAAACCTTGTAATAGCGTAGGGTTTATTTTCCACACTTTTACTTTCTGCACTCTCTTATAAACTATCTATAAACTACTTAGATGTATGCTAATTAGATTTTATGGCAAGATTAATCAATCAATCTTAAAATAACATAACTTCATGATAACATATATGAAAATAACACACTTTCACACTTGCACCCTCTAGGGTACCCTCTCTTGTTGCCTTCGAAAAATGGTCATGTCCCTCGAACGTAAGGGTACCATTAGCAAAAGTCCCTCTATTCAAAAATCATCACAAAGATCAGAGTCCCTCGATGACCCTTGATGTTGCCTACGAATATATGATCTTGTCCCTCGGTTGTTACCTACGAATAAGTGATGATCGTTCCTTCGAATTGCTAAGGTATCCTTACAATATTGCCTTCGATGACAATACGATGACCCTATGCCCATCCCTTCACATCTAACAAATAGAGTTACCTACCAACTAATGATATGGATAGCGCTATCCTAAAGGAGAAGGAAAATAACAAGAACGACCCTTTCTGAGTAGGTAATAAGACTCTAAATTGCTTGCTCCAATCAAAACAAATACTTTTCACACCTCACACTCTTTTCAAAATCACTTTCAAAAAACACTTTGTATACGTTCATACGAGCATCATTACAAAGTTAAACTTTTCAAAATATTTTCAAACACTTCGTATACATTCTTGAGGACTGATACAAGAATCATTACGAAGTCAAAGCGAAATACTTTTCAAAATACTTTTCAAATCACACACATAGAAAGCAAGTTTTCAAAAGGTGAGCTTAAGATATTAAGAGCCCGTAGATAACTACGGATGGAAATGGTGCTAATACCTTCCCTTTTCATAATTACCTCCCGTACTCAGAATCGATAAAAAGGTCTTTCCTTTTCTTTTCACCTTTCCTTTGCTAACCATAATTATTAAATACTTTTGTTTGGAACCTACTCCTGATCTAGAAGAGGAGACATCTGGATTGAGCAGGTCGATCAGGACAAGATCAACAGTTTATCTACTCCATATATCAGACCCATGGGAGTATTGTAACTGAGCTCAATGAACTGAAGAAAGAATCATAAAGGTATCTCCCCCAGATCCTTTATATTTATAAGTGAGCTAGTTTCTGGAAAATCCTTCTGATCAAAGGAACCAGATTCATGGAATTCTGTTTGTGGTCCAAAGAACAAATTCTATTTGAAGAGGAGTACTATGATCCAACCACATAAATTGTGTGATGATCCCAAGTTTTGTTGCAATTTCCCTCTATTTGATGTCCGACACGATGTTGTGATATGTTGTTGTTTTGGAAGCATTTTAGGGAAACATTTTTTTGTGAAGAGTCTGTATATTAGTGTCATGCCTAGGTAAGTCTGTTCCAGAAACCTAGTAGAGGGAATATCCTTTGTAGGTACAGACTATGGCATCCATCATCTCAAAGTCAGAATGAAAGTCTGAAGAAAAGCTTATTGAGATGTGACTCATGTTATCCCCTGGTTATGTTGATTGTCTGACCCTGAAGGTTGATCAGTTGGTGTTAGTTGTTCTTCCTATGTCGCCCCCACAAGTGTTGAATGTTACCCTCATAACTATAGTAAGAATGGATGATGTCATATTAGATGCTGGAACATCATCTCAATTTCTTCAGCCATGAAAGTGTGTGTTTTTTGGAAGTGAATTTAAGGTCAAGCCACTGACCTAACTTGGAATTTTTTGGCTGATACGATTGGATGTCTTGTCGAAGATTCAACAAGTATCACAGGTGTGAAGAAGAAAGCTGTCAGTTTTACCTAGTGTGAGTAGGTAATCCTATCTGACTAATTGATAAGTACTTTGACAAGAGACTAAGTATTTATTAGAGTTTTGCATGAGTATTGATTACAAATACTTTGACGGGAGCTAAGTGTTTGTTTGATGTGTGTATGCAATTTTGACTTCTGATCAGCGTACTACAGAATATAGTGAGAGTTTATTTCTGTTGTATGGTTACTGTAAAGATGAGATCTTGTGAGATCCTTTTGTGATAATGGGGAGCTTTGTTAAAAGGCATGGATGGAAATAGGTCCCTTTAATGGTGATTCCAGAACCAAAGCTGATAGGTTTTGTAGTAATATTGATGATAGTCTATGGAAGAGACTTGGGACTATGAATCTTGACATGCTATCACCTCATTCAGAAGTGGGAGTTCTATCTTTGGTTTAGAATAAGAGTATTCTGAGTTTGTTTAGAGTAGTATGCGCAGGAAATGCATGACTACTATTCTGGTTTGAAGACTTTACTAGTATCAGCAACTACTAGTAAATGTAATGTGCAGAAGAAGGAATTAATCAGCACGATTGTGAAGGGGTATTGAGAACAGCAAAGACAGTGTACTTCTGCTTCTACTCATATGGAAAGTCTTTTAAAGACTAATCTTTTGTATATGTCTTTGTTTGTTGTGCTCTCATATCTTTTGTTCAGATATGGTTAAGTTTAGAGTTTGTGAAGGTTATGTTTGTCAACTTATGGAAAACATAGGGAAAAAGGGTAGTGTTCAGACATTATTAAGTTTGAGGTCAATCTTTGCAACTGTTTTTGCAAAGATATTGAATAGGATATCATATTCTAAGTGTGTTGGTTCTTGAATTTTCTGCAAGTAATTTTGTTTTGTGTCTTGTTTTTGAGTTATGAACACAAATTATGTCTTGTGTTATGAGATATCCAATATAGAGGTATGGTTCTCTATGTCTGTAAATGGATAGTTCAAGTGTTTGTTTATGTTATTGAATTTCCTCTTGTGCTCTAAAAGAGGATGTTGTGTCAATCTGCGTCGTAGCATAGTTCTCAGTTTGAGGGGGAGTATTTAGTATATTCTTCCTCATGTGCATCATGGCCTCAATTTTTCTACTTCTTTGTGACGATGGTGCCTATGATGTTATGTTTCTTGTGCTATAATGAGTTCTCATTCAACAATCCTTTATCATATTATGGCTAAAAAGGGGAAAAAGTGGTTATGTTATGTTATCTCTGAAGAGCAACTTTTAAGGGGGAGAAACCTTGTGTGATTTGTGGAATCCTTAAAAGAGAGAGAACATTGGAGTTGGACCTGCCAGAAAGATGTCTTAGTATGATGTTTCGACATCATAAAAGAATACTGAAGACTGTCACTTGTAAATTTTGAAATATCATAAACAATGACTACTAAAGACTTCTAAATTGATGCTCTTGGGTTGTATTGTTGAATACCGTTGTATTTTTTATTATGCTTCTGTAATACAAAGGTTATGTAAATTAGTTTTAGCCAAAATAAGCCAAGGGGCGAGATTTTTCATTCTCTATTTTTAGGATTGGCTTTATGTTTGGTAAAACTAATATAACATCAATATGTTAAATAGGATTTATAACTTGTAAGGGGAAAACAGGTTGAAATTCTATTTAATGAAGAAACATGTTGTGTTGAAGTGTTTCAACATCTAGAACAACATGTCAAAGAAGATGTTACGACATCGCGCCTGAGCTGACAGATTGGATTTTGTTATGTAATTAGCAGAAGCAAAATCTTCCTAATCAATATTATGCAATCATATGTGGCACAAGAAGGATCTGGAAAGAATCAAGTCAGAATATGTCCAAATGAAGACTTTATAAATATTGAGACATCTTAGGAATCCTATTTTATAGGAGAATATTTTGCAGTTGTAACAACTTATTTGTTGTTATAACTATATGGAGATATTTTAGGAATCCTATTTTGTTGGAGATTCTGTTGCAGATTTGTAACAGCTTATGTGATGTCCAAGACCAGTTGGGAATAGGTTATAAATAGAAACGTTGTAACCTAGAAAACTAAGCCATCCATCATGTAAAATTATAAGGGATGTGTAGGTCGATGAACCACACGGTTTGTAGAATGGTCATCGTGTACTCTCTCAGAAGTTGTGAAGTGATGAGTTGAGTTATGTTCTTGGAGGAAACTTTGAATCAAGATGATATCCTTAGCCTAGAGTCACGGCTGAGTATTTTTATGGGAGTATGTCTCCTCGGCATAAAAGTGTGTCTTCTACTTTTTAGGTGTTGAAGAGTTGTTGGAAACCAAGTTGTTAATACAGTGGCTGAGATGTTGACTGCTAGACATTATCGAGATGATTGGAAGTGGGATGGGGATATTCCATATCTAGGGAGGACCTAGGTAGAAGGGTCATTGGGTAGTGATTAAGTGAGGAATTGTAAACGGGGAAGTTTAGCTCCAAATTAATACTGCTGATAGTGAACTCCATTCCTGGCTTGGTATGCCCCTAGATGTATGAGAGTTTCTCCGAATTGGGTGAATAATTTGCTTGTGTTATTTATGTTTTTTGCACTGTATTTTATTTCTACCTTGTTTGTTTGTTATAAATGTCAGACCAGATGTCTTGACATCCTTATGGGACATTTGGGTCGGGTGTTGCACCAACATTTCAGTAGTAAAACCATGGATAAAAAATAGATGTTTGCTGATCGATTGTCTAAAGAGTACGAGAATGTGGTATTGGAATTTGTTAAGTTTGCTGTAGAACATGCCAAAGACCCCATTCGAATGAAATGTCCTGGCTTGGGTTGTTGTTATGTGGGTCGGGTCGACGCAGATGGATTGAAATCAGATTTACTGAGGCGTAGAATTGATCGAAGTTATACGTGTTGGATATTTCATGGTGAGAAAAGCAACGAGAATGTTGAACCAGGGGAGAAAAGTAATATGACCTATGCTTCAGACGACAATGTGACAGATACACACGATTGTGATCGAGTCGAAGAGATTGCAGAAGCACTTGAAGAAGATCTTCAGGATTGTCCCAAAATGTTTGAGAGGTTGGTAAGCGATGCAGAGAAACTGTTGTATAAAGGTTACAATAAATTCACAAGACTGTCTGTGGTATTAAAGTTGTATAACTTAAAGGCGGGCAACGGATGATCAGATAAAAGTTTCAGAGTTATTAGCCCTTATGAGAGATATGCTTTTGGAGGATAATGTTTTTCCCAATCGAACCTATGAGGCCAAAAAAATATTGTGCTCTATTGGCATGAGCTATGATAAGATACATTCTTGTCCAAATGATTGCATTTTGTTTCGAAATGAATATGCATCGTTAAATGAGTGCCCTAAGTGCAATTTATCCCGATATAAGAAAAAATTATCTCCAGCAAAAGTCTTATGGTATTTTCCGAGATTTAGACGCATGTTTCGTAGTGAAACCGATGCAAGACACTTGACTTGGCATGTAGATGAAAGAATTATCGATGAAAAATTTTGACATCCGACAGATGCACAACAGTGGAAGAAAATTGATAATGATTATCTTGATTTTGGAATAAATAAAATATGTATATTTAAAATAAAAAAATTTTAAATTTAGATTTTTGCAAAATATTTAATTGTAATTAAAATTCATTAATCATTTGATTAAAAATATAATTATTGTTCATTATATAAATTTTAAATGATTATATTTTATATTTACTTTCTTCAAAAGTTATGTAAAGAGCTATATAATTTAACAATCAGAACTATTTAGATTTCATGCAACTTGAGGAAATATATAAAAAGGTGTAGTTGAAACAAATTTGCTAATTATCAACAACAACAAAAAAAGTAACATATTGGCTTTGGATGTAGTTTACAAAATTGATCACTCTTTCATAATATAACAAAACAATGTCTGAATTTCGACCGAAAAGATAATTATATGTTGTGTCCTCAAATATATCAAACACAATTGCTTGCAATAGGGAAAATCGGTTGAATATTTATTGTCAATATAATCAAGACAAGGATAAATAATACAAGAGTTGATTAGATGTCCACAGCTGACCAAACATTTATTAGCCTATTTAATTTCTTCACCAGACTCGATCATGACAGGGTTGAATGAATTAAATGGTTTTTCGTGCATTTATATAAATGATTCAACTTGTTTAATACTAGTGCTATCTAGTTTTCTAATTATAAATATTTATGACAGTGATTTTATTTTTTTCAAAGTCATCTCAAATTAAAATTTTTTTAAAATTTTTTTAAATTATAAATTACGTTATAATTTTATTTTTTGAGAAAATAAAATAGTTTAATTGATATTTGTTACTTAAATGAAAAAGTATAAGTTTCTTAGACTAAAGTTCAATTAGCGGTAATATTTATTTATATTTATATATTAATTTAACAAATTTTTGTTATTTATAAATGAACAATTTAAAAATAAAGTATTTTTAAATATATTTTCTAACTTATTTTTTTTTAATTTTTTTAATTTTTCTTTTTAATATAATTAATGAAAAACTATATTGGAAAATTATGCATATTTTCTATTTCTCATATAAAATTATTTATATTTTATAATTTTTGTGAAATATTTAAAATGAATTATAATTTGATATAGAAAAGTAATTATTAAGATGTATTTAATTTTATTTTTCAAACGTATTTTCTAATAATATTAATTTATCTTAAAATTAAAAGAACTTCATTTATATATATATATATATATATATATATATATATATATATATATATATATATATATATATATATATATATATATATATATATATATATATATATATATATATATATATATATATATATATATATGAAAAGTATTTTTAAAATTATATCATATAAAATGGAAATATTAAATTTATAAACCATATTTCATCCATATCTTAATAGTTGCATTAAAAATATTATAAATTAACTGTCACTTTTAAATTTCAATTTGATGTTACTTATATTTTCTTAATTGTGTTATTTAATTAATGTATTATAGATAATTGTCAATTCGATAAGCATATTTCACTTTATATTTATGTTAATGTTAAATATAACTATTGTTTCATTAAATTTGCTTAGTGGGTAGATGTGCAGAAATTTAATGCGTAAAATTGGTGTTTCCAATCTATGATATTTCACTTGTTTCTCTTTAAAGAGTAAACTACAAAATAATACTAATTTTATTCAATATAATCAAAACTGATACAACAAAGTTTTGGTGGAAGTGGTAAAAAAGAAAATCAAGTAAAATTTTTTAAAAAATTACTGGCTATTCACAGCAGTGCGCGCTAAGCACACTACATCAGTTACAAAAAAATAGGGCAACTGGTGCAGCTGCTATGCAAGCTCCACTTACACACCTACACAATATCATTTACACAACTAAAAAATATTTACGAAACATACAAACTTGTGGAAAAGAACAAATTAACACAACAAAAGAAACTCAAATGAGGGTATGAAAACTTGGTGAAAATGAATTAACAAATTGAAAAGTTAACATTTGAAATTAAGAACAAGTCATATCTCAACTTGTTAAAACACAGGCCAACACACACATAAACAAACATGCTTGTTTTACATCGTAAGCTCGACGTCTTTATTATGCGAGCTAGTAACCTCCTCCTGTCATGCCATGGTATTGTCACATCGCGCAAACCTAAATAAAATGTCCTAACATTCACACAACAAACATTGCGATACCGAATAAATCACAACAATACTTGAAAACGAAGAAAATCACAAATATGCACAAGTATGGAAAGAAAATACACAACATGTACAAGTAACAATATACAAGTTCATATACAAAGTCTATACAACATATACATTAATTACAAAACTCAAAAACAAAGTAATTATCGCGATGCGAAATCAATAAAACCAATCCCCGACAACGGCGCCATTTTGTTGCGGCGGTATTAGCGGCAAGCAAAAAGTAAATTATCAGGTGATATTTATGTTATATCGCATCGTGTCCACAGAGATTGGTTATTGATTCGTCATTCGATAATTTGTTCGTTAATGAGTTTGGGGTTAAATGGGTTGTAAAGAAAAGTTATAAACAGAAATTAAATGCAAACAAAAGTATAAAAAGGATAGACACCTTATCCGGTACGAATGTACATTACCCGTCATAGACTTAAACCTATCGTCTAGTTATACTCAACCTATGATACTCGTCTATGTCATCACATATCTCTCACAACCTAAGTTATTTCTAACCTAAATTGAGAATCCTACTGCATCACTTCAGTAGTGATGTCTCACCTACCTTAACAACACAGAAGTCAATCGTTTCGCTCATATCGACGATGTCTAGTCCGACAAAACTAACACAGAGGCATTAATATCAGATACTCTAAGTGAATATCAGCTCTAAACCTATTTCTAGTGTTCAGAAACTAACAGATAATCCTCCTAGGTAAGAATCTAAGCAGTATATGTCTATCACAACTAAAATCCCTAACACAGAGTAAAAACCTAAGACAATCACCAACACAGATTCGTAAAGAAAACTTTATACAACGCCATGGACGATACATATACATTTGTTTAGAGTAAATATACATACAAATCCAACAAAAGATAAATACAAAGAGAGGAGAAGAGATAAACAACAGATCTACCGGTTTGTTAGAGCAAATTGAAGAGCAATCCACCTCCAATCATCCATAAGCAAAATCCTAATGTTGTTTTCTAAGCTAATCTATCAAAAATAAAGGTTGATGGAAATGGGGATCAAAATCCACCCCAAAACCATAACCTAAAAATTCGTTTTGAAATGAATTTATAAAACAAAATTCTGCAGGTCGCGCTAAGCGCGCTACCCGCGCTAAGTGTGATCTAATTCATTACACTTAAACCGCCCTACTGCGCTAAGCGCCAAAAAGACTGCGCTAAGCGTGAAAGCTACTGGTTTTCTTCCCAAAAATGCATCTTCAGAGTCGTGTCTTCGACACCTTATTCCTCCATGCTCCAAATATGCAACAAATACCTACAAAATAGATACAAAACTATCAAACGGTACACTATGTACACAAAAACACAAATAAACATATATACCACAAAAAGCAGGGTTATTCAACTAAATATCAAAAGAACGAATAAGTGCCATAAATTATATACACAAAATAACGATATTTTAGCACTTATCAATAACACATGCACCTATGTCATGCCATATAAGATGGCACATGGACTATAGCATTAGGATCATGCGTCACTCATGTTGGCTACTGTATTATTTTGTTTTTTTAATTAATTTTAACAAAAATGCCTAACGATTCGTCAGTTCGGTCCCTGTGTTTGTCTCTGAGGCCTCAATTGATTTCCCTGAGGTGTTTGGGGTCATAGTCATCGCTTGACCCATAGGTGCTTGGTGCGAGGTTCATAAGATATTAGTATTATTTAAAAAATCCTTGATCATTCCTCCTCAGCTACTGTAATTGAGTTTGATGCCCATGTTGTTGTAGTTGGGCCGTGTTGGTTGGGTTACGTGTCGCTGGCGTGGTTGATTGAATTGGTACATTAAATCATTTTGAAAATGAAGCAATGGTTCTTGGGTGTGTGGCATGAATTTGTCACATATTTAGGTGGATGTAATTTTGTAAGATGGTTGAATTTGGGTAGATTGACAATGTTGTTGGGTTTGGTAATGTTGTGGGGTTGGTTGTTCGGTGTATGATGGCGAAGCTTGGCATGGGTCGATCAAATACGTAGGTTGAGACATAAAAAAATTTATTGAAATCAATGTATACCAATTCATATAATTTTGAGTAGGTCTAACATCCTCCTAAATGATTGGTTCGTTTATGGCCAATTGATGTCGTTGCATGTTAATCCATATTTTGTGAGTAAATACATACCTTAATATTTTCCTATTGTTAGTTGTTTTAATTTTTAGTTGTTGATTTATTGCATTTAGTTGTTTTTATAGTAATTTTCTTGGAACATAATATGTGCTCCCTTTTGTTATTTTGATGTATTTTGTGCTTGATTTAAGGTTAACTATGACGAGTTGAAGCAAGATTGCAGTGGACAGTAACTGAGAGCGTATACTGAAGCAAGAGATGGACTTAGCTAAGGGAGAAAAATGGAGAAGCCAACGAGTTTCTAGGGAAAACATGTCATAGAAAAAATCAAATTCAAACTGGAATCATTGAAAAATTCCTTTTAATTCTTTGCCAGCATAGTTTAACTAATCAAACATATTTTGAGTAACATTCTAATTGATTATAGGGTTAAATATGTTTTTGGTCCCTATAAGTTATTAAATTTTTTCTTTGGTCCTTATAAAAAATGGGCATGTTTTGGTCCCTCAAAATTATTATGCACGTAGTTTTAATCTCTATTGTTAAACCAATGTGTATTTTTGAATGATTATTTTGCATACATGTTTAGAATGTTATAAAAAGTTTCTAGAAAAAAAAAATTTCAAATTTGATTTTTAAGTGGGAATTT
>CM038793.1:79835741-80001501 GCA_021764765.1 Vicia sativa | reverse complement strand
GTTGGTTGTAAACAAGCAGTTTCTTGTCAAACTTTTATAAAAGTACAGTAAAGGGTAGTTGGTGTAGTCACCTCATGGCATACAAGTTGCTATTACAATAAGGATAAAGTATGTATTATATGCTACAAGATGAAGATTTTTTTAACAAAGGCTGAGTCTTCTAGGTATAGAAGACAAGACAAGGATAAAACAAGCCCTGTTTAAATCACTTGTTTCTGAAAACTTCCATGTACCTTTAGCCATTGATATTATATAAAACACCAACAGTATGTGCAATAATCATATTAAGTAACATAGCCATCAAAGGATAGCCCACATAACAAATAAGTTCTTCCCTTGGTGATTTCCTTTACATCTATTTGCTAAAACTTTGAGGTTCAATCAATGAGCCAATTTCTTCAAATGTTGAAAGGTCTGTTGCTTAATCCACTCTAGGTCATACGGCAAGTAAGCAAGAATTGAATTGTCATAACTACAAGGTAGAAACCAATCATTCAGTCATTAATCAGTGTCAAGGAAAACCACACGTGCACAAAGAAAATCAATATTTAGAAGAGACAACTACAAACATAGACAGTTGAAGTAAAGTATTACCTAAGTTCACTTTATTCTCCTACTTCTTATCTAAAGAGACAGACTGGGTAAAAACAAACATATGATGCAAGTAATGTAGCATCAACATTTCTGAAACAAGACATGTCTGCGTCGGACACTTGTGCGACACTTGTGATTCGTATAATTTATTCATTTTTCAAATTATTATTGGATTCAGTGTGTCAGTATCGGAGTCAAATTTAAGGTGTCCGTGCTTCATAGGATGCAAATGATTAATCATTATGTCCTTAACACCAGGTAAAAGGGGGCATGCGGAGAGGGAGGAAGGGTGTTACAAACCAGTGCCACTTTTTCTCTAGCACTCCACTCTATCAAGGGTTTAAGACCTCATTCACACTCATAATTGCTGCCAATTTTCTCACACATAATCTTAATTGCTGCAAAATCCGTTCTTCACTCAATCAAGTTGAATCATGGAAAGCTCAAATCATCAGTATATGCTCTCTTGCCTTTTCTCTACCATTTTTTTCCCTTTTCTTTTCACTGAATATGATTTTACATTTTGTTTTAAATCAGAACGAGCAGACAAATCATATACTAGATATGAACAAACAACTACTGAATTAAAAAAAAAGCTTTTCTTGAACCCTGAAAAACCTCAGTATATATCTTTTCACTTTTTCTCTCCGATCAATTATTTATGTTATTTTTTATTTTCGGAAAATCATAAAACACCGACAAATCATATATCTACTCGTTACTAACATAAAAATCTGACTATTAAAGACCTATGCATGCACAGATTTGAGAGAGACATACACTAGAGCACTCAAGTCAGCAAGACCATCTATGAAGTTGTAGAGATCCGTAATATCGTAAGACAGATTTCTGACGGCTGGATTCAACTCCTTCAGCTTTCTTTCATACATTGCACATATGCCTGCAAAATCACAGGATTAAAACCTCTATTTAAAGCTGATAATTAATACATACAAAGCATCAATAAATAATACTATAATACAAAAATAAAATAGGTTGTAAATCCTGGATAAATGCCACGTAATAGCCGGTCACAAAACTGGAATAGCGGTATAGCATATTCCAGGATCAGGAATAACTTATCAGCTGCTCTGGATGCCATCCATATTGACTCAATGTGGAACACGGTAGAGGGCGTTATTTTATCCTATTAATAACCTATAAAATAATTTTCAAGCGTTATCACCCATATCTCCAAGAAACAATTAATTGTCATAAATTGTCTATGATGTTTAAACTTTCCATAGACTGTCATAAATTTCACAGTCCCTACTCCCCAAAAACACAATTTACAGATTTGTCCAAAACACTCAATCAGCCAAACATCATAAAACTTTAACAGGGACAACTGAGAATCCAATTTTGTTATAGGAATAAGGCAATATGTCCTAAATATAAATCCAACACAACTTGCAAAAATATTTAAAATTATACTTGCCTGAAGTGCAATATACATCATACAATATTTAAAACTCATATATGCATACAAAATAGCATTAGTAAGACAAAGATTTAAAACTTCGTATATATGCATACAAAATAGCATTAGTAAGACAAAAGAACAAAGTTATTAATGGCGGATCACAGAAAATAGAGGATTGCCAAAAATCCGATACTGAGAAATAGTTGTAGACTATAAGCGTAGCAGATAAAACGAAGCAGCAGAGCAGTTGAAATATAAATAATTGTATAAAAAAAAATAAAGCATGTTGCACACAAATAAAAGCTGCACAACATAAATTTAAAAAGTAACTAACATAAAACTCAAATCTCAATATATTTAAAGCGACTAGTAAAACATGATGCATAGTGCATACATTGATTGAGGACATGAATAGTAGTGGAGGACAAGCAGTTATTGTGAAGGAGGCAGAAGGTTAGCTTCTTTTTTTTAGGCGGTGAGATGTGACTTTACCTAAGTACTAGTAGTGAGGTTTTATGCTTGGGGTATTATATATCATATCCACTAACCAACTCACCACTTAAGGTTTTAAAAAATTCGGCTATCACCGCGAAAACACACAACTCCACTATTCATTACGAACCGCTACAGCCGATATACTAAAATGCGCCACTATAATGCAAATAACAGAGTAAGACATATTGTATTACTACCCCAAATTCCAATACATAAATACCAGTATAGCAGTGCTACCCTGTTTTTTTAGCAACACTGCCAAAGAAAACCTTAAATCACTTAAAATACTAGTGTAAATTAAATTCACAAGCATAGCTCACAAGAAAGATAATTAAAACTTTAAATCACACTTCAAATACTTATATAAATTTAAATTCATTCATAAACATGATTACACAAATTGCAAGATTATACGATTCAACGATTAACAAGAAGATTCTAATTTCTAAGTGATTCCAACAAAATAGGATTATGTGTATACTCTTCATGTACCGAGGACAGGTATAATCGCGAAATCATGAGATTTTACGATTTAAATACAATTTTAACTACCATGTCATCAGCCTAGGATAACAGGAACCCAATAAAAAAAATCATTAAAAAAAACATAAAAAACATAATAAAAAAAAAAAGCAAAAACCTAAATCAGCAAAAAAACAGAAGCATGAGAATTGAACACTACCATCCATAGCAAGAGATACTGTGTCATAATCCTTGAAAGTTCTGGTTGCTCTGTTATGAGATGTTTGGATCAGAATAATCGTGTGGCGATTATTATTAGCCTGAGAAAGAAAAAAAAATTTGTCGATTAGCATGAATGAGTATAAACCCTAATTCGATTGAAAAAAAATAACGAGTTGAATAATGAGGTGAAGGAAATGTTACCATAGCAGAAGAAAGTGATGAAGAGGAAGAATCGGAAACCGAAGACAACAGAACACAGCGCTGCGTGCGTTAGACTTGAATGGAGACTGAAATGGACCCTATAGTGGCAATTTCGATATTGTAGGTTATTCAAAATATTCTCTTCGGAATTCGGAACCGGGGTTTTAGGGTTTACATCAACGTGGGTCAGCTTCGTTAGTCCATTGTTATCTCATTAATTAATCATGTTTCATGTTAAATTAATTAATGCATCACTAATTTTCTATCAATTGTCATGCTTAGTTATTATCGTATCGAGTTGTGATCGTCGATGGCATATGATTACATTGTGTTTCTATTGTGATGAAAGATGGTGGGAGTATCTGTGCTTTTGTTGTGATGAAGAGATAGTGGGGTATCTACAGACATTCCGATCTTAAAGTAAGGTTAGGAAAAATGCAAGTAGAGAATAGAATAATGAATACATGACCCTCTAATGAAAGGTATTTATAATGACGTTGGACCAAGATTTCCTACTAAGTCGGATGAGCAAGCCCAAAAGGAGATTAAGACCTACATGTGTAGTGGAGACCAGGCGTGGGCTCCGATTAGTTAACTTCCACAGAAATACGGAAGTGGTGGACACAATATTTTCGAGATCGGGAGGACTCGTGGTATTAAAGAGGCGTTAGTTGCATGCCTACGAGGAGAAGTCGTTGATGGGCCCCTAAGTGGCGTTCTCGACATGTAGCGTGGAGGGGCGTCAACGACATACTGCGTGGAAGAAGGTTTGTCAACAACGGCGAATACATGAGTCAATGTGATGGACTTTTCTAGGCATCGGCGAGGACGGATCCATCGGATCCGTGGAGGGTAAAAGGCGATGTCTAGTCTAACGTCTTGTTGGACTTTCTATTTAGCATTGTTGTATTGGTCCTTGCATGACATTTGGTCCAAATGCATGCCTTGTCCGATAATTATATTTTAACATAGGTTAAGAAATTAAGGTAGACTTTTATCAATAAAGGTATTTAGTGTCATGTTTTTAAAGGTATTTAGTATTTTTTCTTCTTCTTTAAATTTCATATTTTTGCTCACAATTGGATAGACTAATTACTTGAATCTTATAGGAATATAATAGAAGACAAACTCTCTAAGAGATTTAACATTGTCGCGACCTCGAGCTAAATTTAAACCAATATCTTGATTGAAAGAAAAAGACATGTCATCTCATCCAAATGCTCTTGATTTTTTCTTCTTTTTTTACTACATGTTTATGCGTCTTCATTAAGAGCACTAAAATTAAGGAAATTGGTTTTATTTTAATCTAGATATTAATTTCTACAATATTTATTATATCAATGATATCAAGATTGATAAATTAGGTTATAAAATTGTAGATTACCACCATGACCCATATTGGCTATATCATATGGTTGTAAAATTTTATTTAAGGTTTTTGCAAATTGGAAAATACCTACGATTTTAACTCATAAGGTTTGACAAGTTGCTTATGATTTCAACACTTCAAAAAAAATTGCATCTAAATGACCATTGGCAAGGAAAATGAGCTCGATTAAAGGCCATCAATGATATTATCACGATTGTTCAAAATGGCGAGGAAATTTCAAATCATATCTGAAAACAAAAAAAGTTAATTACATAAGCAATGAAGACGAGGAAGATAGAAAATGGAAATGGACCAAACCTAGTAAGAAATTCATGAAAATCGGTAGTGATCCAAATTTATTCGAAGCGTCAACTAAAGAAACAATATCGCTCATTAAAGTGAAACGGAGATGTGGTTGTGCAACGACAAAAAGACTTGTAGCTTCACGAACATGTTGGTTGTAGAGGCATATAACATGCTTAAAGCTTTGAGACTTGCAAAAAATCCCATGTGATTCATCATATTTAAGTGAAATTAAGTTATTTGAGCCTCATATATACATTAAAGAAGAAGATTAAGTCGACGGTATATACGAGAATTTGGTGAAGTCGATAAATAAAATTAGGGTTAGATGAGAAGATCTTATTTAGGTTGTGGGACGAGTTATGAATCGAGGCTATTTATTTTGCCCAATATGTTTTGGATTTTCCAACAAAATTTGGGTTACATATTCAGTCACTATTAAAAACATTTTTAATGTTTGAATATTATTCATAAACGACCTTAGTTTATAAATAATATATATATATATATATATATATATATATATATATATATATATATATATATATATATATATATATAATAGAAAAGTTTATAAAATATTAGACAAGTTATGATTGAGTTCTTATTGGACTTAAGAAAAAAATAATTAAATTTATATAGAATCTCTCATGTTAAAAATAAGGTGATCTACTATATAGTTTCTCACGATGTCCTTCAAATAAAATTAATTAAATTTATTTGATGAAGAAGTTATGCTTACTCTAAAATCAAATATCATATTTTTCATGGAGGTTATGATCGTGATAAGAAAAACCATGACATGTTGATGATCTTAACATTACATCCAAGATAATGAATGGGACGAAGTCTCGATCTTGGAAGAAAAACGAATAGTCACTCTCATGGAAAAAATTAAGATATTAGAACACACTCGTCAAAATTGAATAAAGCAACAGAACACTTTAGAAGTGCTGGCCCTAAAGATAAAGTTAAAAACACAAAAAATTTGAAGAAATTTAAGCAAAATACTTTAAGGGTTACCATGAGACAACGCTTTTAAAGCGTTGCCTACAGACACTTTAGGCAGTGGCTTTGTAAGCGAGGGACCTCTTAAAAAGCTTTCAAAGCAATGTCTAAGGATATTTCAAAAAGGTTTGCTAGAGGCCCTTTTAGATAGCGCTTTGAAAGCTTGCTAAAGGATTCTTTAGAAACTTTCTCAAAAAGCGCCTAAGGCCTTTATTTTTAAAAATAAAACAAACGTTGTTTTATTCCATTAATATTTTTCTGCATAAGCGATCTTCTGCGCTTTCACACAACCATTCTTCTTCTTCCTCGTCTCCAGTCTCCAGAACAACCTCATCTCAATCTTGGTTTCACTCATCATTCAACCTGACCCGAACAACCCGTCTTTCGTCACTTTTCACGACCGCCCTCCACTATTACTTCTCTCAGTCGCCGTCTACTCTATGCAATCCCTCAGTGTTCTTCTGGCGCATTTCGTTCATCTTGTTCACCATTGTAACCGAGTTCGTTTCTCTTCCTTTGTCGGCTTCCTCCAACAAAACCTCTTTCAATCTCCTTCATCTCATTACAAGTTTCATTCCAAAACCTTGCGAAGGTTACAAACAATTTTGTTCAATCCATGCGAAGGTTACAAGTTTAGGAAGAGAGGAGATTCACCATACCATTGTTCAGTCACAGCTTAGTCAACCTCGGCCAATCTTGATCCAACCTCAATAAACCATGTTCATTTCTCTTTTTCTTATTCTCTGTTTCGAAAAGTCTCGTAATATGAACCAAAACAACATATGGAATCTCTAAACTCTTTGAATCAATGTGGCGAAATAATGCATGAAATTAGTATTAGTTACAATTGAACTCATAAAAATGTATGTATTATAATAAACTATAAAAATGTAACAGAACAACAACAACAATAACAACAACATTCGACTCATAATCATGCCACTTTTACCATGATTAGAACTTGCAATTTTGGTGAAAATTGGCTTAAAAATGAAAAAACAACGTCCAAAAATGATATTGCACACAAAACTAGTATGCCGAGTTTGTTACTAATTTGAAAGAAAAAACAAAAGAGACTTAAATTGTATGTTATTAAAAATAAATCCAAGACAAACTAAATTTTTGTGTACCATTCTTGTAATTAATCAACATAATCTATACAAAATGTTCTTATACAAAAATCTTCCATGTATACTGGTTAACATTTGTAACATAACCATTTTTCTAAACTTCAACTTTGGCATTGATAGGAACAAGCTCCAAGGTCTCTTCATCAACATTACCATCTCTCTTATCCATTTCACAACCATCAGAAGGAAGCAATCCTTCATAAGGTCCTACATTAGGAACAAGAAAAACCAAAACAAGTGTAACAAATCTAAGAATGTCCCTTATAAGAACAGCCAACCATAGGTTGTTAAAATCACTTCTGGTAATATGAAGGACCGTAGAAGTAACCCTCCGCCCCATTTGGATATAAGCATACCAATGCTATCAATACACATTAAAGAGCAAAAATGTTCCTTCAATTCCTAGAGGACACAGTTTTGCGCTCAGTACCATCATTGGCATCCACCTTATTTTGCCTGTGATTCTTACAGTGGTTTCTTCGATGACAACAAAAAAGTAGTCAGGGATTCCAATTTTCAAATTCCAACGTAGAACGAAGATCAAGTCCAATACCCCTGATACTGCATATAGGAGTTGTGCATAGAATACTAGGTTTCTAAATGTGTAGTTTTTTAGATACTTGTGGTAGATTAGAACACCTATTATTGAAGCCACTGCTCCAATTGCATAGATTACTCCAACAAACTCCTGCATATGCAAGGGGAGGAAAGGAAACTATATAAGAACACCTATTATTGAGGTCACTGCAACACACAAGTTCAAAAAAGCTAATTCAAATAAGTCTCTAGCCATCTGCTAATAAGATATGGGATCAGGATTGCTTGTAGTCAGAAATCCCTTTAGTCGCTGCAGTTAGCTAATCTAAGCAATTGAATACAAATTGTAAGTTTGGTAAATTGGTCTCAACCATCTTCAATAACTGAGATCTTAACTGCAGTGACTGATAATCATGAAGAATCTATTTCTCAAAATTTGAGAATACAGTAAAAATACAATAAGTCACAGTAGTTAACTTATTGAAGTAATTGAATTCAAATTATATGTTTGAAAATTTGTCCTCGTCGTAGTCTTGTAGAGAATAAATTTTCCAAAACATGAGAGATACCTGAGAAAATGCAGGACCAGCTTTTGCATCAGTATACCAGTAAAATGACCTTCATGAGTGGATACATTAAGAGAAAGGGAAAGGAACATGTAAAGAGAAGGTTTCCATGCTTGAGGATACTTTACTGTTTTGTACATACTTCTAATTGTCATTCCTACATTCTCCATTGCTCCTGCAAAATCCATCATGTTTAGTTCAATCATCAAGCTAATTTAATTTAGCATTAACTTAATAAGTTTAATGAGGAAAACTTATGACAAAACATTATGAATCGAGTTGATTCATGTAACTGATTTCACTATGTGCAAATAGGATCGTAAAAATTTCCTAACCTGCTTTTTTCATTATGCAAGCTAGTGCCAGTGGTTTTCTTCTCATAAATTACAAAACCCAGTACAATTGTCAAGGCAGGAAAAACTGCCATAAGACCAAGTGACCCCTAAAAACAACAGAAACATCCCATTCAGACATTTTCACAAACTGTTGGTGAAAATACTCATAAGAACAAAAGAACACATTTTACAAACCTGTGGACCAAGATGATGAACAAAGAATCCACTAAGAAGATACCCAATAAGAGCACCCGAACCGAACAAAAGCCACACAAACTCTGCAAATCGGAGCCAAACCCGGAACCTCAATACTATTCCTTGCAATACAAGCATCAATAGTAACATCAGCAATAGCAAGACAGAAACCCCAAGAAAACACATCAACGCCGTAACAGCAGCAAGGTTTCCTTTCACCGCAACAATAAAAGCAGACACCAGCCCAAGAACTCCGGCGAGGATAAAATAAGCCGGCGGCGATAACCCAGTAACGGAAAAGCGTCGGTGAGAATCCCCCAAATGGGTTTGAGAATCCATGGAATGAAGTAAATACCAACGTAGAGTTGAACGGTAGAAGGTTGGATTTTTTGAATGTCTTTCCAGTAATAATCAGAAACGAGTTTGAAGAATGAACCGGAGAAGCCTTGGCCAATGCCGTAGATTAGGAAAATTCCTGCTATGAATGATGGGTTGAGGTGATGGGTTAGCATTGTTAGCCATTCTATTGGTTGGGTTAGGATTGATATGAGTGGGTTTTTGGTTTTGTTTGGTGATGTTTTTGTTGTTTGATCTTGTTGAGTTGACATGGTTGAGATTGTTGTGTTAGTAATGAAATATGAGTGTGGTCATGTTTTGGATCTCAAGGTGGAGGAGATTGAATTACAAGGTTTGGTTTGACTTGACAACTTAAGAGAGTGTTGAATTTGGAAGGGAGTGTATGTGTATGTAGGTGTACTTAAGTCAACTCTTACGAGTATTATTGAATTTTTTATTTTGAATTTTCAAAAAAATGTAAAAAGTATGTAAAAGATTTGTACAAATATAAAGTTTTTTTATTTTATTTTTACTAGTGACATGAATCTTAGGGTTATATTTTGAGAGATGAGTGAAATATATTAGAGTTTTCTTGAGAGCAACAATTTCACCTTTGCGGATTGATGAGGGATATTTGTTAACAATTGTTATTTTGGATATTCTCACCTAGACACGCTCGAGGACATTCTAGTGAATAAACAAGTCGGGGATGACCATGTTGTTGATGTGTTAAATCGATTTGCCAAAATATTATGCGGACTACAAGAGGGCATATTGTTTGGGGTTTTCCTAGCACGTTCCATTCTTACTGAGGCATAAAATGTCTTGGGTTATTGGCGGCAGAGGAAGAGTTCAGAATTAGGATTAGGCATACGCCGTAGGTTATGTTTTTTTTATGTATTTTTGGATGTTATATTAATATTTTTCATACTTTGAGATATTATGACTTCGAATTTTTAAATTAAAAAAAAAAAAAAAAAAAAAAAACTTAAACATTGTTTCGCTCACCTTGCATCTTGAGAAGTTTCCAAAGATCCATATCAAAATATTAATTTCAGATATGCATCTCCAGTACATTTAGAAATATTCTTATATGCATCTTCGAAGTAAATTTTAACAAAAAATAATTTATGTAATCGGAAATGAATCTCCAAAAATTTCTTAAGACATTTTTAGATTTTCAGGGGTTATTAACACGGCAATTGTGGAAAAAAATTGCCTATTATAAAATCACAATCTAATAAGGACCATCGACCAAATTCAGAAATACTACATACTTTTTAAAAGTTTGTCTAATATGGAGTTATGGACCTCTCCAAAATGGTCTAAATCATGTGACTTTGATCAATGGAATCTCGATTGTTTTTCGATTCAAAAATTTGATTTTCAAAGTTAAGTAAATAAATTAGGCCCAGGTTAAGAAGAAGATTAAAGAATCAAAAGAAGATAGTAACTTGGAAAAGTGGGCATGTATTCTCCATTGAATATGCTAGTTATTTGTATCCTGCTCAACAATTTTGTTTCCAAAACTTATATTTCTAATTTATATTCAAATGCTTGAAGAAGGAAAATGAATAAACTTTAATTCCTTGTGCAATCATGGCTTCATTTTCCTCATTCCTGAATATACTTATGCAGCAAGTAACTTCTGGATATCCTTCTGAAAAAATGTGAAACAGGATCGGTCAAATTACGCATAAAATGCTTTGGGAAGTTTTGCTATTAAATTTATACACAGATATAGTAATATCATAGCTCCCTGTTTTTAATAAAAGGGTTTTATAATTCAATTCTTATTCTTATGTTCAATAATTAGAAGCTAGACTGTTGAAGCTGTTGGAAAGTTTACCTCAATTTGAAAAGGAGATGTTGTTGGTGGGTATCTTTCAACAACTTTACCATTTTTATCAACCAAGAATTTCTCGAAATTCCACTTGACAAGATCACCGAAAAAGCCCCCAGAACTTGATTTCAGAAACTGGTAAACTGGAGCAGTAAATGGTCCATTTACATCAACCTGTTTTACAAAACTTCATTACTTTGTCTTTTACTCGCATGTAAAATCTGTTTTGAAATACTGGATATAAAAAACCTTATCAAAATTGGAAATTCTGCTTTGAACTTAGTGCAAGCAAATTGCTTAATTTCTTCATTTGATCCAGGCTCCTGCATGCCAAATTGATTGCAAGGGAAAGCTAGAACCTCCAAACCTGGAAAGAAATTGCATAAGGACACTAAAAATGTGAGGCTGATAAAAACATTTTAAAAACTCCCTCAGGTGCATTTTCTGTTTTCCATCTCCCAAACAAGCACACGACACACTTAAATTCCAAATCGGGAGCAGTGGAATGAAAATCACAGTACTATAATGTAAGACAAGTTAGTATCCTAAATTCCAAACAGTAGAATCCTTTAAAATATGGAAATAAAACAAGATACGTTGCATGTATAAATTGGATAAAGCATTACAGGAAACAGACATATATTAAGTTCCCCACGACGGGTATCCTCATATGGAAGTCAATCCTGTCTGAGAAACTATTGGATACTGAATGTGACTGTCTCTTCTAGCAAAGATTCAAAATGTATTTTGCTACAAGTGGGATGGACTAGCCTTTTCTTCTGGACTAAACCCCCATTGGTTGAAATGGACATGCATTTTAAAACCATAACAAATAGATTTCCGTATAGAACTATGTTTCACCTATAGAGAAGTGTTTGGAATTTGGATATGGTTTTTAAAGTAAGTACATCAACATATCCCATTTGGTTACCTTCACTCAATCACACATCAGTATCCACATCTAAAAATCTCAATAAGTTACATGTGCCTGAACTTCAATAGGAACTAGGAAGAATAGACATACTACTTAATCTTAAACATGATCCAACTCAAAACAGAAAGATTTCAGAAACAGATAGATTCAAAATGAAGCTACACTATCAAAATATCAACTAGTCACTAATAATCATTTAAAAAATCTAGGAAATATAAACAAATAACTATGCTCCATGAGTAACGTACCTCTATCTTTAAAATTTTCATACAAGTGCGAGAGTTCGGTGTAATTTGATGATGTCAATCCACTGTCATTCAAAGGAAATCATTCAATAGGAGGATCATAACATACCAGAAACTTTGACATAACTTTCGATTTATTTGATTTGCACCTTCTCAAATAGGAATTGATTAGCAGAAATTGACTAATCTCTTCTTAGGTATGCTTAAGCATATCTAAAAGTAAAACCACTCAGGGAAAGTAAGTGCAACTTCCCCCAAACATAACATTTACAACTTTATAAAAATAAATAAAAAGGACTCACACAAATATAAAGTGAATAAATCATACCATCTTGAAGCAACATTGACAATCAAGAGAACCTTCCCCTTGAATTTGCTAAGAGAAACATCCTTCTTATCAATATCCTGCACCACACAAAAATCATTTTTTTAATAAAAAAACTTAAATTTCAAAAAAGGGTTTCCCTCTTGAACAAAACCCACACAAAAAGTAACAATTTTTCTACTCCCACAAAATCAGAATCAAAATTGAGGAGATACATACCTTAACAGTAAAATCATAAATGGTTTTATCTTTAATAGCCATAGCGTTGACAGAGAAAGAGCGAGTCTTCAACGGAACAATGGAAATTTTGGAGGAAGCAGCTTGTTGAGAAAACCCTAGTTGAAAAAACGGTGACTTGGAAGAAGCAATAGAGGATTTGGTGAAAGGAAAGAAGTTGAAGGGTTGAATTGGTTCTAGGTTGGTTGAAATCACGAAGAGGAAAGAAGGTTGTGGAGAAAGCCATGGAGGCCATTTGTGTGGTTGAAAGTGCAGAGACTGAGATTAGTCTGAATTGTTTGGGAAAATGTGATGTGAAAGTTGGATAACGGTATTTCCCAAATTATTGGTAATTGGTAGTAACAAATTTAGTAGGCTTTATCTTTCTCTAAACACTTTTATTATACTAATTTTCTTATTTTCTTATTCTTAACTTGATTAAGTAAATGATTTTTATATATATTGACAAAACTGACTAATACTCAATTAAGCCAAAGTTATCTAACATCCTAACTAATTTCTTATGTAAAATATTAATGAAATTTGGTAGAATATGTGATAATGATATATAGATAGTGTAAATCCATGTCTTTTACTTTAAAGTTTATAATAGTTTATCTCAAATAAATAAAAGATTAATTAGAATATATTGACTTTATATAGTCATTCAATTAGAATGAATTATAACATCGTATTTAAAAAATTCATCCATGACTCCATCCTCACCAAAATCTTTATCTATTCAAATGATCGACTACACTCACAATGACATGGACATTAATAAATCACTTCTTTTCTGGAAATCTTCTTCTTCGGTAGAGACCAAACCCTTCTCAATGCCAAGATCCATAAGTATCCAAATCCTTCCTCATCATAACCTCTTCAAAAGTGATGGAATCACTTTAATCTGCAATAAAATGAGGTTTCTGAAGGAATTGGACTTAGGTCTAATAATTACGAAATTGATCCATGCAAGGGTAGGAAGATTTAATAGAACATATCATAATAAAAGTGAAATTCTAGATGCAAAGGCCTCACTTTGACACGAGGCACCTAGAAAGTTGCTATAATCTTTAAAAAAGGGCTAAAAAGAAACATGTTAACGACACGATAAATACTTTATCTTGGATACTATACTTAGAGGTATGTATTACAACAAAATATAGAAGAAAAACTTATATGGGTTTCCAAGACCATACTCGACCCATAACTAGAACACCTTCGTAAAAGCAAACACCATAATAGAGTTGTGAAGGCAACCTTCAAAACTTCAACCTTAAACGTGGAGAGGGCTAGCAAAAGTTTGTTTGGGTGAACATATACTCATAAAGAGAACATAACACCTCAAAAGTGATACATATACTTTTACCTAATTCCAAGTGAAGAACTAACATGTCGGAAAGGTGCTTGACTATGATTTTAGTCGCACTCACGATCACCAAATTACATAAGACAAAGGTTCCCAATATCTTTAGGTTCACCAACAATATTTTCTTGCATTAGTAGGTTTCTCTAACATGACACTCCTCAAGGGTGTCTCACCGTCCTTGAAAATTCTAAAGGGTTGAACCAGTAAAATCATTATGATCAACTACACGATATATGATCCTTAATCTTCATATCGCTTGAATATAACCATAATCTTTGGTAAGTCTTGATGATTTTTTAGCATTCTCTTATTAAAAGTGGCAACCTCCATCTCTAGAGTCAACAATGCATGGGAAGAAAAATATCATACCACTTATACAATGAAAACATAGAGTCGACTACACGATTATCGACAATATCCTCATAAAAAGTGTCGAAGGAAGAATCACTAAAGTACACTCCCTTATTTGAAGAACCTTTAAAAAGCCTCTATGAATAAGAGTCATCATATCAAATAACCTATTGGGATAATTGGTTAGTAACTAAGTGGGAAAAGTATGAACTAGAAGATACATATGTCCTAAATAAAGTAGAGGAGCCACACTCGAATTATTAGACAAACTAAGGGAAATATCGTTGATATTGCTCATGGAAAAATGTTGAATATATGAAAAGTTTATGGTAAGAGGGTACTTTGGAAGTAGAAGTCGGAAAAAGAATGAAGGTCAAATAGGAAATGAGAGGTAATAACAAGTGCTTTGAGAAATACTCTTGAATAAGACGAGGAGGAAATACACTCTTAAATGAAAATTAATTTTCAATGATAGCGAAAGTTATCCTAAATGATAAAAAACCCCATATATAAAATGGAGCAATCATTAGTAACAAGAAGTTACAAATAAAGGATTGAATTTTTCCTAGAAAATGTAAAGCACTCGGATGCACCCAATTGTCCTAAAGGAAAATGCCATACTCTAAGTTGATAGCACGAGACCCGTGTCTCGAAAACCAAAACAATTTTAATGATGAAAAAACATTTAATGTGCTTGTCCCCTAATACTTTTGTAATTGATCTATGACTTTTCTACTTCTTTACATAGTAAGAAATCATCATTGGAGGTCCGCCATAACTCTGAATATTTACCAGCTAGTTCACGCCTATCAAGCCTTGGAGGCAACTATTGTGGATCGACCAAAGATTCAATACAAAGGTCCAATCACACACAAACACAGTTAATATTTCTAATGTATAAAGTCATTATTGAAAAATAATTACAAGTGTGACTAGTGTGGGAAAATTCTACATTGGTTAGGAGTGCGGAGACTTGAACATTTATAAGTTGAATAATTCACTTACCTATATCATCTTAAGGTTTTTGGTGAATATGTGATGTATATCTCCAAAGGTGTGTTGCTCGAAAGGGAAAGTTCCCAAAGTAAAAAACGATCCTTGTTTGACTCCTTGAATTAATGTTTTAACAAATGGTATCACGAGCCTATGGTTTTGAGAAAAAGGGTTGACTTGCTTGTATCGAAATGCTCTTATCAGGTGTCTCATTGAAAGAGTGTCGATGATGGTACAAGTGTATGTGGATAAAAAAACACTTGAGGGAGCATCATGGATAGACTTGCATTTGAGGGGTGTTGCAAAAGAATTACAAGTGTGAGTAGAGTGGAGAAGTCACGCATTGGTTGTGAACATGGAAACTTAAACATTTATAGCGGGAGAACCACACCTATTACCTTGGGGTTTGAATGAGTATGTAGTGTGTCTCTCAAAGTGTGTTGCTCAAAGGAAATTTCTCAAAGTTAAAATGCTCTCTCAAGTTGTCCCCATGAATTGTTGCAACAAATGGTATCAAAAGCCTTTTATTTCAAGGAAAGAGACATTACTTGTATCGAAAGTACTTCCACATGTGTGAAACAAAGATACATGTGTAAGAGGTGTCTCACTGAAAAGTGTCAACAACGATACATGTGTGTGAAACAAAGAAGCTTCTACTTGAGGATAGACTCACACTTGAGGATATACTCACACTGAGGGAAAATGTTGGAAAAAATTACAAGTGTGAGTAGTGTGAAAAAGTTATGTGTTGGTTAAAAATGTGAATACTTAGTATTTATATATAGAGAACCTAATAGATTATATCACCTTAAGGTTTTGGATGAATATTTGGTGTATCTCTCACAAAAGGTGTGTTGTTCAAAATGAAAGTTCCAAAGTAAAAATACTTGGCTTAAATGCACTTTTGGTCCCCCATTTTCAAGATTAAAGTTTAAGGCCTAGTTTAAAAGTCGGTTCTTGGTCCCTCTATTTACAGTTGGGATTTTGGAGTCCTCCATGTGGCTCTATAGTTGATGACTTGGCAAGGTGATTGTTGTCCATGTCATATAATTCCAATAATGAAATAATTCATAATTATGACTTGGCAGTAATTTATAATTAAATAGAATGGGGCTTAATGAACCCTAATTCATCGTTCTCTTGTCTTTATCTTACTTGACAACAACTTCTCTTTGTCTTACGCAACCACTCATCCAACAACGACGAGCAGCAAGAATCCAAGTCAAGTTTTCAATGAGTATGTTATCCATCGTTATCTACCTTCTAATTGTTGTCTACATTGTGGTGGGCCACCGTTATTGTTGTTGTCGTTTTTATGCATCTTTGGTGGTCCCTTCCCTATTCTTGTCTCCCTCTTGTCTTTTGGTGGTCCACCATTGTTAAAGTAGTATTTAAGTTTAGTTTATTATAAATTTCGTTCTTGTTTAATGGTTTTTATTATAAATTTCGGGCCGTGAAAAACTTTAGTTAGGTTAAAACTACACCATAGGGGTGATTTGTAAGTAACCCATTCATTTGTATGTTGGTCTTGAGAATATAAATGGATTGGAAGTTTGATATGGATTATATGTCCTACATGGATATGGAGCGAATCATTAAGAACAGGATATGTAGACATAGGGCAATTGTGGTATAGGAACCCTAGATTCAACTTTAGTAAGTGGTCTTGGCCGTTAAACAAATAAGATATGCAATTTGCCCAAAATGTTGTAAACTACAGAAAGATGGATGTTTATGTTGAGCACAAAGTTTATGCTCCTATAATTGTAGACCCTAGTGAGTTAGACAAAGTCATGTGATGATGTTGAAATAATTGGTGAGGTAACCCATTGTGGCCAGCATAAATGAGAGGAGAACCTTATATATAAGGCTTCGAAATAACGTTGTTGTGACTAAGCACAAATCTTAGAGAAACCTATTGTTACCGAGCCTACTAATGAACCTTATGCCATCTGCCGAGAGATCTTATTATTACACGAGCTCACTATGCCAAAAACCATGTGGCACACTAATGTTGAGGAGATGGAACGATGAGGTTGAACACCATGGATGAACCATTTATTAATGGACGAGATGAAAGAGTAAGTGAGGATAGTAACTATTGTGAGGAAAGTGAAGATGTGATGAGATGGATTGGACAACATTACGCCTAATGAGACTCTGTGGGAGATATACTAGTGAAAATACAATTGCCTAATGAAGATGTAGATGATGAAGAGGATGAGGATCATTTATACACACCCTTAGTAGTGATGATGAACATGTTCCTCAAAAGTTTCCAACATATAAAAGTGGTGAGGATGTGTATTTAGGCATGATGTTTTCAAATAAGGATACAATAAGAGATCTTTGTCAAGTATGGGATGGAAAATAAAGAATGTATACATTAAGAAGAAATGCTAAGAGGATTGTAGTTAAGTACATGGGTACCAAAATTTTACTTAAGTGTAAGAAACAAACAATATAAAAGTTAGTTATGAAACATACTTATAGGACCTGCATGTAAAACCATAAAACACACAAAAACTTGCTATAAGGTTTACACATGTGTAAAGACACATCCATATATGGCCGGCTCTAGTGGTGGCAACTGTAGAGAGGGAAGTGAAGATATCATCGATCAAGCATCAAGCAAAAAAGGGCTTTAGACATTATTCAAGGTGCCAAACACATTTAAGCACAAAAACATAACCCCAAAAATCCAATCCAATACAATTTATATAAAACATGGTAATCCACCTTTTGGAAGGATATATATTTATGCGAAGCATGTAAGTCAGGTTTGCCAACTATTGTAACCAATGATTGGATTGGATGCTTGTTTTTGAAAGGGAGTATAGGTGGGCAATTGATGGTTGTTGTAGGCAGGGATGGGAATAACCAGATATATCCAATTATATACGTCGTGGTTGAGGCTGAAACCCAAGAAAATTTGCATCAGTCACATGTAACAAATGTAGACAAGTTAGCCCAACAAAAGATCTTACAAGGTAAAGGGTTGTTGACGAGGGTAATAAAGGGAGGAACAAAGTTAAGAAGGCAAAGACTACCAAGACAAAAAACTACACAAAATGCCACAAAGACAACAAAGATAACAAAGAAGGCCAAACAATCTCAAGTTGAAATTGGCGGGGATCTCAAGCTCCATAACCTACCCAAGATTAGATGGTGCATTAGGAACACGTGTTTTGTATTGATCTTGTTTTGTATTTGATCGGAAAAATAGCAAGTGTATTATTTTTGCGTCGATTATAATAAAGAGTTCCCAATATCGATCTAGAGGCTGCGTAGTAAACACCTATTCGTGCTCTTAATTTAATTGAACAAAAACAATGGTTGGGTTGATTTTAACACTTTCAATTATGCTTGTAGATGTGGCCCGATGAAATATAATGTGAATGAAGCTAGGGTGAGTGGTTGATTAAACAAAACTATGATTGAATACGATTTCCTCATTGCATAAGTAAACTATCAATTACCTATCTCTAGATTGTTCTTCCTTAAGTCCTTAATGAAGACAACTATTAAAACCTAATCTTTATTCAAATGTCCATTCAAACAAACCTAGGTTTTAACCATGAAAATATCGAGAATTCAAGTAATTAGAAGAGTTCCTAGTCTAGGATAGCCTCCTAATAACCTAATTGTGAAGAAACCTAACAATCACATCCTGCCAATTGTTAGTCATAGGTCTACATGTATTTATACGATACATGATCATAAGCATACCACAATTAAATTGAATTATAAAACATGCATTTAAGGAAATCAAGTATCCAAATTCATACAATGATCAATCGGGACCACCCACTAGCCGGGGTTTAGCCTCATAGTATTAAAAGAAAACATTGAAATAGAGTTAAACATTACAAAGAAAAGTGATGACTTTGATATTCAATGGTTCTTTAACTTGAATCTGGAATCTCTGAATTCCTCTCCAGCTCTCTCTTCCCTGGATATTTCTTTTGTGCTTTCAAAAGTAGGTTTTCTAACCTCAAATCCCTTCTAATAGTCTCATTCTCATCTCCTTTAGGCAAAAGTCGGAAGTACCCTTAATGACAACTGCTCCAAAATAAGAAAAATTTAGGTTTCCAGCGGCATTCAACACGGGCGTGTTGATGAACCTGGCCCGTGTTGATCTCTAAGTCAAAATTGCAAGCTCGGACCATTCACACGGGCACGTGTTCTTTGAACCTGGCGCCGTGTTGATCCATATTTTGTATCCATTTTGCGCTTTCCTTTGCTTTCCTGAGGCCGTGTTGATGAACAGTGCCCGTGTTGATCCTGTTTGTGTCCATTTTGCGCTTTCCAGCGGCCTTTCAACACGGGCGTGTTGATGAACACGAGTGCGTGTTGACTACGAAATCTTCAAAATCTTCAACTTTCAGCCTTAGGGGTGCTTATCGTCACGCCACAAGTTCATTCATCCATGCATTAACAGAAACAAGGACTACCCAAAAGAAGCATAAAAGACATACTTTTAAAGACACTTAAACTCAAAATGCACAAGACTAAAATAACCAAAGACACATTAATTTCATTAAAAGCAACTAAAAACAACCACGGATGTTACAGTTGATGAATTCGTCCGAATAGAACACGAAACTTACTAGAAATGGTGACCGATCCGACCCCAGACTTATCTCATTGCTTGTCCTCGAGTAATGATTGAGTCAACAGAGGTCACCACAATTTCTTCTTTCCACAACTTTGACCTGTGCTTTAGCAATTAATTTCTTCCTTCGATCAGCGGTGGCTTCCGAATCAATCATCTACAGCTTCCACATCGACTACTTCATGCAGCTTTTCACCGCTCTCACCAAATCTCTACCGAGTTCTGGATATTTTCACTCAAGGGGCAAGCATGCAATATCATTCTTAACTTTGAATAAATTCTACTACTTACTACACATCACATTTCACACACTTTATGAGGTCTTTGGGTTTATGTGGGGCTTGGAATGCGGTGGGATAAACAGAAATTGGATCACAAGGTTTTTGGCTCGACATTCATATAAATTTTCTTCATTTTATCTTTGCATTACGTATATTTTGGGGTTCATTCATTTGACTCGTCTTTACTCATGTTTACTTTGAGCAGTCTGAGCTAGAGTGAGCATTTAGGCAAGTGTTCTCTTTCTTTTCTTTTTCTTCTTTTTTTTTTTAGAACTTTCATGTTCCATTAGTTTTCTCTTTTTTTCAGCTACATTATTATTTTTTGAAACTTGTTCGGATTACTTGCCCTCGGTTTTATGAGCGACTACCCAGAACTTAAATTAGTGCAACACTTGAAATTAATCACAATCATGCTTGAGCAATGGTGAGACAAATGTGGTGAAAAGGTTAACGAGGGGTTTATTAAAGCGGGGACACAATCAAACAAACATGAAAATTGAAAATAGGCTCAGCGTGGTTCACGAGGATAACATTTGTCTGGTGGGGCTAGAGGCTCGAGTTAAACAAACAACATACCTCGATTGTTATTGTCGTAAGTGATGTCATGCTAAAAGAACATCTGTAATCGAATGATAAAATCGTATCGCCCGATCTTTCATGATGATATTTATATATTTGGCCTTTGGTAATCTCACCATGTTGGTTAAGCTTGCAAACTCAAAGTCCCCCTCGTGTCATGTGGCTTCTTTCGACTGGAACTTACCACGACAATTTGGTCCGGTTCACTAATTTGCGTCGGACCTTTAATCCTTTAGTTGTGTCAACTTAAGGGTTCCTTAGGAGATCAAGTGGGGTAGTGTCGTTCGACCACTCGTTATCGGTTCCATCTTCATTCAACAATTATCAATCGATACGTAACATCATGGTGACCGTGCAACAAAACAAAACAACGAAACAAACCAGAGACGGATAAAATGAAGTAAAATATAAAATGGTAAAATGGAAAACATAAAAACTATAAAAATGAAAGGAATGCAAACAAAAAAACAAAACAAAATATATAAACTAAAATAGTGGCCTCCCTACTGAACTAAACAGCCTCAATGTTTTAAGCCCAGTGAAGCGACTCACAGAACTCATTTGAGATGGAGGAGGTGGAGGTTGTGCGGAAAATGTAACATGGTACGCATCGTGACATGTCATCCATAACAACGCCTTGTCCGGCTTGACTCTACACCTTGTCTTGTTGCTCGGTCAAAACACCTATTTGAGGATGCACCACCCTGCTTGGTCTTGAGACATGAAGGGCGATCCCATACGGTCGGGTAAAACTTTGGGGTGAGTGGGCTGAACTAGTGCTTGGTTTAGTGTCATCCTCCATCGTCTGGCCAGTGATCGAGGAGGACTCTCCCCTAACGAAGGACGGAAGCTGCATAGAGCCAGTTAGCAACATTTGCAATACTAATAAAATCGGGGAAGCCAGGTAATGCAAGAATATGGTGATCACGGCTAACAGGGAAGAATACGGGATGAACCACGATCATACCTTGATTGACCAGTTTTGCATGTCAATCTTCTTGCGCCATTAGCGGTTCTTCCATCGATGTAGACCATAATTAAGATGATCCAGCGATCGAGTGATCATCCCACCTTTGAAATATCACCGGTCTTTAGCATTTCAACACTTGGTGATTAGCGGCAAAGGCGTTGACATTCATGCGTTCCTGCGTCATGCAATAAGAAGAAGAGTTCTCTTTGGCGACCTTACGGTACTATCTCGCGTCAAAAGTGTAAGCGAGTCCATGGGCATACCTAAAACAAGGATTGTGAATGCGATGCTTTAGCGATTATCGGGTTATAACGATTTACCGATGTCGCCGTCCAGTGCGGATGCAAAAGTTTGAGGCGCCATGTACCGGTGAGAAGGAAGTTTGAGGCGACTCGGCGTCACGCAAAGACATAGGTGCTCCTCACCAAAATGAAAATCAAATCACCATAATACTCCATTTAGAACCATTCCACTGCGTCTCGGTTTAAATTCAAGGTTCTTCGAAAATTCTAGGTAATTTTCTCAAAGTGGGTGCTTGAATTGCATAAACTCTAACATGCTAAGTTATCGAACGTCGATGGATTTCTTCTCTTAATCCTAATTTATCCGAGTTTCATTCAAATGTACCTTGTTGGAAGTAACTTCTGACTTGCAAGTGCTTAATCACCATAAACACGGTGTTCGGTTTTGTCAAACACGGATCGTGTGCATTAGGAATGCGGCGTGCTACATTGTTGTGATGCAGGAAGGTTCTGACTTCCTTTCCAAGGTGTGTAGCTCTTTTGGGAGGCATGCTTGAAACCTCAAGAGAAATTCGAAAAATAATAACACCTGATTAGGGAAAACCAAAGCCCAAGTGGCCAGTAGGATGAAATGGAGTCACTTTGGTGAAGAAGAAAAAATTGTTTGGAGCGATTTTTGATGGTGATAGTGAAGCTTTTTCTTCTTGAAGGTGGTTATGGAGCTAGGGTTCTAATGGAGGAAAGAGTTGAAGAAATAAAAACAATAAAAGTGAGAGAAGAAAGTTGGGGAAAGAAGTTATAAACTAAGTGGGGTCCACAAAAATAAAAAATCAAATTAAATTTCAAACTGGTGCAACCTTACACGGGCCGTGTTCGGACACTGCAGGCGCATGTGGATGATACGAGATGCTCCAAAAAATTTTTACGCTCGGAGAAAACATCCAGAGGTGTTTTTGAACACAGCCAGTTCTCTTTTCATTTTACAAACTTCATATTTTTCATATTTTCTATTTTATTTTCTTTTAATATTTCCATTCAATTTAATTTATCTTTCATAATTTTTATCATGCATTTAAAAATACAAAAATATTTATTTTTGCATACACATCATAAAAATGTTTATTTAATTTATAAAATTAAAATTATTATTTTGCATGCACATTTATTTAATTTATTTTTGCATTTAAATAGCTTTTAATTGATTTTAATTATTAAATTAACTCAAAAATCCCAAAACATTATTTTAGCATATTAATGTTATTTCTAGCATGAAAACTTTTTCTCAAATTAAAATTATTTTTACTAACATTTTCTCTTATTCAATTTTCTCGTATTTCCGATTTTCATACATTCCACGAGTTATCTCGTTTGAGACAATTTTTATAGTTTTCTTTTCATATTATGTAATTGCCTATAGGATGTAATAGTTTAATTAGGACTTTTATTTTCCACTTACTTTAAATTATGTATACTCCCCAAAACCATGTAATAAGCGTGAGATTTATCTTTCCATACTTTATATTTCCTTGAATTTACTTTCGCATCTTATAAGCTTTAGTAATTAAGCGTGTGTATGGCAAGATAAAATTGAATATTGCTCCTCTTAACTCAAGATAAAAATACGAAATCAACACACTCTTTTCACACATGCACCCTTAGGGTAATTCTCTCTCATTGCCTTCTGAATACAAATGAGTCATGTCCCTCGAGCGTAGAGGTATTCTATGTTGTTAAACAAATCATCATAGTCCTTGATACAAAGATCATAAGACCCACGATGGCCTCCGGAATACATGATCTTGACCCTCGATTGTCGCCTACGAAAAATGATGATAGTCCCGAATGTGCTAGGATACTTCCTACGGATTGCTTTCTATGACCATCCAATGTCCTCGAATGTCAGCTTACATCCAACGAATAGGGTTACCTACCAACTAATGGTATGGATAACACTATTCTAAAGGAAGCGTAAATAACATGAAGCGACCAATTAAAGTAGGTAATAAGACTTTTAGTTGCTTGCTCTATCAAAATACTTTTTGACACCTCATGAGTTTATCAAGTTCAACTCTTTTCAAAACAAAACATTTCGAACACTTTGTATACATTCCTACATGAATCATTACAAAGTCAAAGCAGAAATACCTTTTCAAATTTTGTCAAACACCTGAAAGCACAATTTTAAAGTGATCTAAGAAGCGACTAAGAGCCGTGATAACTACGGATGAAAAAGTGCTAATACCTTCCCTATAACCTTACCCCTTACTCGAGAATCTAACGAAGGTCTTTTCGCACTTTTACCTTCCCTAATTGGATAAAAGAAAAGTTGGTGGCGACTCTTGCTATCCGCACATTTGTGATACAAAACCTACAAAGTCGAGTTCACAGTATTACATGTCACGTTTATTATTTATGTTATACAACATATATCAATCGGTCATTAAAATTTAAATCAAGTTATCGATTTTATTTTTGAAATAAAAGAAGGCGACAGTGTCGATGCGGATTGGACAATGAGAAAAATGCATGTACACATTAGAAGTGGACACGCACAGGGGCTTCAATTGAAAGCCATCGCCGTCATCTTCTCCAAAATTACATCACCGTCGCGGTGGCCTGCGAACCCATCACGAGACACCGCTACCAACATTCAACTTTTTTTTGCGTAGAGTCTAAATCGAACTTAAACTTAACTAAAACTCATCATAGCGGAAAAACACCATCGTCCTTGAACTCGAATGGAAGGCGAGAGAAACTCTCTGGTGATCATTGTAATCTCGACATGATGATTATGAGCTGAAACCTCTTTGGATCTTCTTCTTTGCGGTGAAGATAAACTCAAATGCTTGATTCTTGTTCGGAGCTTACGTTCAAGATCACGGCGATAGTTATTGATGATTCTCGGTTATAGTGAGAGGATCAACGAAGGAGCAAGAAGCGTGAGGTGCGTTTCATAGAAGGCGGTTAATGGAGTAGGAGAGTCGGCGTCTATTATGGTTATGATGAGAAGCGTGAGAGCTACTGAGAGGAAGAAGGAATGGCGGGAGGAATTACATTGGTGTTCTTTGTTAGAATGAAAAAGGCGGTGAAGAAGATGAAATAGAATGGGGAAGAGGGTGGTGATGGTGATGAGAACAAGCCGAAATCTCTTTGTTAGAGTTTTTATGATTCTCTTGTGGATGAAATGGTTTGTTATCTTTTGCAATGAGAACCTCTTCACTTCCTTTCTTGAAATCGAGAGAGTGAGCCGAAAAGAGTGATTAGAAGGTTGTTGAGAGAGATGAATGAAGAATGGAGTGGGAGCGAGATCAAACCCAGAAGTTTATTCTGATTATGGTAGAGATAGTGGTCAAGGGTGGTTTACATTGTTTATGGATGAATGATAGTGATGATGGTGAGTTAAGAGAAGAAGGAGTATTAAGCGGTTCAAGTGAGGAGAAAGAAAGTTGGTAAGGTTGAAAAAGGTGAGAATGATGGAGAGAGGAGAGTTTTTCTACGTAATTGATCATTTTGAGGAAGAAAGAAAGGTGAGAATAATCTTTGTTATTTTGTTATTTTGTCTTTGTCATGTTGCATACACATACTTTAATGCTATCTGAGAATGCAAAATGCATCGTGACAATACCATGCCGATGAATGTACCATGCGGACCGTGCGATGCCTTTTCCGCATCGATAACTCGAGCTACAAGCCTCTTTTCAATATAATGCGAAGACCAAAATGGAAAGACATATTAATGAACAACTTTCGTGTTCGAAATTTCTTGATTCGACGTCGTAGCATGCTTAAAATCGGTCCCAAGATGAGAAATCATAAGCCCGACAAAATAACGGCGATAACGGCAAAAGTTTACGAATGTTTTTCTTGGACTTTACAGCCTTATAACTCTCTCGATACTCGATCAAATGACACAAAATCGACACCATCGGAAGAACACGCATGATAGAACAACTTTGTAGTTCGACAAAATCCGAATGAAGCCTTAATCATCGAATAAAAAGTGTTTGAATATTGCCACGCGAGTGTTCGATAAAAGACCTGGGCTGGCAAGTCTTGTGCATGACATCCACCAATTTTCCAACTTGAACCATCGATTCGGCCTCCGTATCTTCCGCTCCGACGTCCAAACGAAAAGTTTGTGAACGAAACTTGTAGAAATGACAATCTCAACTTAGTGTTTGGAGTTTTTTTTCGGCAATCGAATCGATGACTAAAACAGCCCTGAACATGCGCACAACAACTATTCGAATCTTACAAACATAATGAATTCTTATTTTCCGAGCTTTATAACTTCCGATCCGAGTCCCAAATGAATTCGACTTCTTCAACAAAGTTATAGATTGCCGTGAGATGAACAACTTTGCAGTTGAATACTTTTTAATTCAGAGCTGATAACTATGATAAAATCGAACCCGAAACTGTCAGCTTGAGCATAGAAAGAAACACTTCAAAATATTTCTAAGTGTTGAATTTTGAGAAATGATAAAGCGTAACTTCCGAGCTCCGTAATTTTTGATCCGATTCCCGAACGGATTCGATTTCTTCAGCAAAGTTGTAGATTGCCGCTAAATGAACAACTTTGATTTTGAAATTAACTCGAATCGATGCCTCGAAACACGTGTAAAATACCTCCGAAGTCGAGCACTTGAACACATTGAAAAACACTTAAAATTTCACTGAGTGTAAATTTCAAAAGTTATGAACATTAAACTTCGGAGCATCATAACTCGAAATCCGGGCATTTCTGGAAAAATCTTCACAAGGACAAAGTCGAAGTACGAAACGCGCTCTTTCCAACAACTATCAATTCACAAACTTCTGACCACAGACGGGCAAGATACGGATGCGACAACATGGCTCCGCGAACACACAAAGTGCTTAAAACTTAGAAAATTTTTCTAAGTCCAAGATTACTTAAAATGCAAGAAACCTCATTTTTTACCCGATTCTTCCGATCTTTCTCAACAAATGACCGCATTTTCTCAAATGTCGACTTTTGACCATGCTTTTGACCAGAAATTCCCCTCGGTCAAACTTTGACTTTTGTTGACTTTTTGATACATGCACTCAAATATCATTTTATCCGTCTGTTCTTGATTTTTTGATGAATCGCGCGGATCGATATGTCGTACACAGATACTTCACCACTCATAGAAAACCGTCGAATCAATTTGGGCTCAAATATTCGACCGCAACACACTGTAGCTCGAAAGCGTAATCAATATCCATCTGATAGGCAATCAAAACTCCGAAACCTTGATTCTCGAGAGATAATCAGAAGCTTCGGACACACATCTTGCGTATTGAGATGTCGCTCGAAATAACAGAACCTCAGATACTCATCTTTTGGAACCAAACCTCTTCTTCGTAATTGCAGTGCTCACACGATTTAGAAAATTCAACCCATGGCTCATGAATGAACGATATGTATGCAACGAACCTATTGATTAAGCGTAAGCCAATTATTTATTAACAAAATGAAGAGGGCGAATTTTGGGGTGCAACAATATGCAATTAATGGATACACATTTTATACCAAAGAACAAGATGATAAAAGTACTATGCAAAATAGTGGTGTCGCGGTGGTAGTCAAGCAATGCACATTTCTAGTACGAAGGACTTAAACCCAAATATGAAAATCTATCACATTTTGGGGTTATCAATCACATTTGGGTGTTTGATTACGAGAAGTTTCAGATTTCTATCTTTCGTTGCAAGTGGGTACATAATAGTGTTATATGAATGGATAAGTCAGGGTTTTTGAAAGTGGATCTTAATAGGGTGGGTACAAAGATGAGCCTTTTATTCTAGCCTCTCAAGCTAAACAAGTGTTCTATGTCACAGACCCAAAGAGTATAAAATGGTCTATGGTGCTTTTATCTAACAAAGTGATTGATGATAAAAGTGTAGATCAAGGTGATGTTGATGTTGAGAATGAGTCGTATATTAGAAACGATCGAGATGAAAATACTATAGTGGATGAATCATATATCAGAAAAGATCATGATGAGGGAATTTGGATCAACCGAGAAAAATGTTATATTCGCAATCCTACCAAGAAAAGAAAGAGATGTTAGTGAAAGAGGTAATATAGTAAAATGTTATATATTCTATCATTTTCAATAAAATTATATATTTTTCATTTTATATACTCAATTGATTATGGAATTAGATATTTGGAATTATATATTTGGAATTAAATATTTGTCGTTAGATATTTTCATACCCCAATTTTTGACCAAAGATACCACCTTACATTATTCACATATGCATCACTGCATCACTAACTGTTTTAGAATAGGATAGATCGTGCGTGTGCTCCTAAAGTCAAAGTTAGGGTTTTATCAAAATTTCATCTATTCAAGATATAATCAATTAGGGTTTGAGTCTCCACTAACCTCAATTTATCTATCTTAATCAATCATCAATATTTGATCTCCAAATTCCCAACTTTTTCTCATGATCTACCTTGAATCGACCAATTAGGGTTTTGATCGAAGATAGTGAATCATTGACTTTCTGCTCAATGGATGACCTATTTGTGAAGATTGATCTTAACATCTTCAATGCAACATCTTGACCTAATTTCTTGGTTCAAAATATTGCAAAATCCATGTTTCTTCATCGACAAATTAATCATCTGGTGAAAATTCATCTGCTCAAAAAAGTCAAACTTTGACTTTTGGTCAACTTTTTCAAATCCAAACTTTTTCAATCATAAAATCATTTAAAATAATCCATCATGATTATAAAAAATCAAGAAATGTGAAAAGTCAACAAAAGTCAAAGTTGAATTTTTCTAACACTTAAAATTTTCAAGTGTTAAGAAACATGGTTTTTCCTTACTTTCATGGCCATTTTTCACCTAGATCCATTTTGATTCAAGAAAAACTCAAAACATGAAAGTTGTAGGTCTTGTTACAAGATTTCTAAAATGTCCAAGAACTTGCAAAAACACTTTGTGTAGCTAGGGTTTTGATTTTGAGACATAGAGCTCCAAAACCATGGATTTCCAAAATCATGCACCAAAATTACAAGTTATTTTTGCAACTTCTCGTTCTAGAAGTATTGTCACCATTTAGAGATAGGTTATAACTGATAAATATCAGTTAGAAATGATTGAGAGGAGGATTGGATCAAGAAGAAGTTTTAACCATGGTTAAAAAGTTAACCATTTGCATTAAATGCAAAGCTTCCTTCTTACCTCTTAAGCCAAGTTGCAAGCTCTTTCAATTATAACCTTGCCTTGTCATTCGAATTTTGGCCTATAAATAGAGGTCATTTCTTCATTCAAAACTACCCCAAAGCAATCATAATCTAAGGTTTCCTTCTTTCTTTCTTGATTTCTAAGTTTCAAAGTTCTAAGAAGGAGAATTTTGCAAGTTTCAAGTTTTGCAATTTCTGAGCAAACCTAGGCTTCAAATACTTTCTAAACATCATTAGAAAGTTGTTAGAATCCTCAAGCTAGCCCAAACACTAGCCAAACTCGTAAATCATTTTCAAACTTCATGTATGCACATATTGAGCCATAACACAAACTCTCAATCCACTTGTGCATCTTCCAAACTTTCACTTCAAACACCTTCTATACATCATATAAGTAATCCAAATCATCATTCCATCAGTAAACACAAAATCACCAGTTCGATTCTCACTTCAAGTGATCATGAATCGACTTGGTCGAACAATCCGACCATTTTAAACCAAGGTAAGCATACCAACACCTTCCATAAACATCACGAGTTGTAGCAATCATCAAAAACCTCGAACACCTCCGTAAAGAAACACGAATTCAATTTAAAGAGGTATAAACTTGAACTTTGAACTCTGTGATTTCTAACTTCCAGTCCAAAAAAGGCTTGGCCATTTTGTTTCTGCACTATCGCTGAGTACTAACCCTCAATCAATTGCTTAAAATTATGCTCATACATGATTTTATAATCAAAACTTAGAATTAGGGTTCTTCGTGTTCATACGAAAATTAATGATTCTAAGCTTAAAATAAATGAAATTAAATGTCATAATCATGTTCCTAGTAAAAATCCGAGCAAGTTTGATTTTTGGATCATACAATTCCATTGAGAAATGAAGAATCCATGGAGGAAGAAATCTGGAGGAAGAAGCTGAATCCCTGCGCGCGTTTTTCTAACTTCTGAAAAAATTCAAATTCTTGGTTTATTTTAAATTTATTGGTTGTTGTTATATGACTGGATGTAACAGCCACCCCAGTGGCACGCATTTAGTCCTTTCCTTCGCCTCAAGGTCCAGGGTTCGAATCCCCCTGGGACATTTTTTTTAATAAAAGGCACATCAAGCTTCTGATGCTTGTTTCTCCAGAAGAACTTCTGAGGTTCCACCCTCCAGAAGTACTTCTGAAGCTTCTGCCTTTAGAAGCTTTCCACTTCTACACTCTTCAGAAGCGTTTCTAATGCTTCTATCACTAGAAGCATTAAGCTTCTACATTCAGAAGCATCAAGCTTCTCACCCTCTAGAAGCATGAAGCTTCTAACATCCAGAAGCAGCCAGCTTCTAATGCATCCAGAAGCAACATGCTTCCACACGCCCCAGAAGAAGCAAGCCTCCAAAGCCTTCCGAAGCGTGACTTAAGCCCTCTTCCTCCATGCAGCCACCGACCCCATCGAGCATGCAACTTCTGATCCATTTCCAAAATTCATTTTTTCAAAACTCCTTCTAAACAAGGTGATTAAATGACAAGTAAAGCAAATGGCTCAATGGAAAAACTCTTCACTTCTAATCCAGAAGTCCAAGGTTCAAACCTCCTTAGGACCAAAAACTCTTTTTTATCACTAATTTCTCAAGTTTCTAGCAAACTTCAACATTTTCAAAAACTAATCAAAACTTCTCATTTTGAGATGATTTTTTGCCCACTGGTCATTTAATATACCTATTTTATGATTATGTCAAAAAAATTCAAAAAAATGTTTTCTTTTTGATTATATTTTTATTAGGTTAAAAAATGAGACATTTTAAGTATTTTAATACTTTTCAAAAATGTTTTCTTTCCAACTTTCAAACTTAAATCTTTTTTCAAAACTTCTTGTGAATATTCTTCACTTTTCAAAATCATTTTCAAAACCTTTTCAAAAACTTTTCAATAAACTTACACACCTTTTTCCATGATCGATTAGAATTTAAAGATAAACCAAACCAGTTTTTTCCTTGAATTTCTTAATTGATCATGGGCCTCCCTCACGGTGTAAGTCCCAACCCTCCTATGTACATATTCATTTCCTTGTACATGACCACCCTTTCGTGTACATATTCATTTCTTTGTACACATTCAATCATCTTTGTAAATATTCAAGCATAAACAAACTTTGTTCGTTTGTTTTCATCCGCTTGTTTATACACCGATTCCATTGGTATTAAGAGAAGCATTATTCCCGGTGAAACTGCTCTTAAACCAATGGGCCTCCCTTAAGGTGTAAGTCCCAAACCATGTATATATTCAAGTTACACTTGCTTTAATTTCTCGTTTTATACAGTTGTTTATATATTTCCTTCATAAACTCTTGTGAATACACATCACACACTTGTTCATATAACTGTTCAGTTATAATATAACAACTAGTTTAACAACTAGGTTCCTTTAGCCTCCTCTTAGGCTTCGTATAAGATAACTCATTTATTGAGTTAGCCTCCTCTTAGGCTTCGTATAAGGTAACTCATTTATTGAGTTAGCCTCCTCTTAGGCTTCGTATAAGATAACTCATTTATTTGAGTTAGCCTCCTCTTAGGCTTCATATAAGAAAACTCATTTATTGAGTTTAGCCTCCTCTTAGGCTTCATATAAGACAACTCCCCTGCTGAGTTAGCCTCCTCTTGGGCTTCGTTCAAAAGAACTCCCTCGTTGAGTTTAGTCTTCTCTTGGGCATCAAACAAGAAAGAGACCTGGAAATCTCTTAACAGCCTCCTATTGGGCTTCCAATACAAAGAATCACCCGCGCTAGGATAAAACCCTAAGAGTATGATTTCCCGGTGAAATCACTTTTGAATCCTAAGAGGATGGTTTCCCGGTGAAACTACTCTTAAAGCCAAAGCCAGCCATACCTTATAGCTTTCTCTTGAGCTTCATACAAGGACCCTCGATGACCCTCGGAATACCTTCTCTTGGCCTCACAATACAAGGACCCTCGATGACCCTCGGAATGCCTCCTCTTGGGCTTACAAGATAAGAACCCACAGGCTTCTTAAAAGCATCCCCCTAATCCAATCAATTTCTCGTCGAGATTTAGACATTTATCATCTCTATGGAAGAAGTATCTCATCTATCACATCACATACAATCAAACTCTTTTCAATCACACTTTTTCAAACAAAACATCTTTTAAGTAGTGGTAACGCTTGTACACTCAAGCAAAACACTTAAAACTTACAATTAAAGATTCAATCATCTTTCAAACATCTTTCTTAACTCGTAAGTGGTAACGCTTGTACACTCAAGCAAAACACCTAATACTTACGATGAAAGATTCAATCAATCAACCCTTCAAAATGTATGTGATGAAATAGATTAGATACATTTTTCATTAAGATGACATTCGTCTTTGTCTCTTAATAACATCCCGTTGCTTCCACTAGCACAAGTGGGAACTACGATTGCTCTGACTTTCTCAGCCTCCCTTTGAGAATACGTAGGCACAAGGTCTCATCCTTGGCGAGCATACTTCTTTCTCCCTCAAACCAAACAAAATCATAGCTCCCTTAGATCTGAGCTACAAATGCTCTGATTCCCAATAAGGGATATGTATGCAGAAGATCCCAATGATCTTTGCGAGCACAATAATAACAAAACCTAGGATCCCACATAATCTACCCATTCTTAAAATCCAAAGGAGAAACTTTCCCAAGAATAGAATAGCAAATTAAAACACACAAACATATCAAAATATTCATATATAAGGCTATAGATAACTATATATATTTAGGGTGCCACATCTATTCCCTTTATATAACAAACCCCCTTGCCCAGATCTCTCCCCAATGTGTTGCGTCTAGTTCACGCTAGTCGTACTGCATATCATATTTATTGAGGGTATTGCAATTTTCCCCTTTTTCATCTCATTTTTCTTGTTTTGGAAATAATAAAGCTTGATGCTCGCGGCATCTTTAAAACAAATCAAAAGAAAATCGTTTGAGATTCAATTCTAATTCGATTCTCTCGTTCATCACTTTTAACGAAGAAAAAATGGCGACTCTGGGGGAGGACGCTAAACTTTTATTTTCAAAAAAAGTGACTCTGCCCAAGAGCACCATGCTTTTTTTGTTTTCAAAAGAAGAAGAAAAGGGTTAAGCTTTCATATGTGCATATGTTTGTTTTTCTTTATTGTGTGTTTTCGCGATTGCATCTGATAGAAAGAAATCCTAACCTGGATTTAAGAAACATTTTAAGATCTAGGTGGGGGTATAGTCCTATTAACTTGTGAGAAGTTCCATTACTTACTAAGTTAATTTGAGATCCCTCTCTCAGTGGAGGTTGTCTTGGGAGTATTTGTGTTTAGCAAGCATTTGCGAAGACATTTTGCTTTCAAGGGAACTAACGAAGCTGAGTGGCTGTAGAACACATAACCCATCCTGGCCATTTAGCATGTAGTGCAGAAGCTATTCAGGTGTAAAATTGGATTAGTTGTCATGCGAGACTACGATCAGGCGAGTTTTTCTTGAAAAATATTATTGGACTTCGAGTATTCAACAAATCCGATAATATTTCAAAGAGAAGCGTTGAACCTGTATTATCAGTAGAACATGTTTTGCAGGTGAATAAGCCCTTAGAACTTACCCTCGTTTGGTTCTTATCGTTGGCCTCATGCTCGTGACTTCAAACGCTTGAACCTGTGTATAACCACTAACCATGTTTGTATCTTTGTGGCATTCATGCATTCATTCAAAAACCTCAAATTCTCATTTCTCTTCCCATTTCCAAAGAATTTAGAGATTTTTTCTTTGTAAACATTTTAGGTTAGAGGGATGGACGTCAGAAGGAGATATACCAAGAAATACAGTTTTAGAATTCCTGATTTAGGAAAGTTAAAAGAGTTAGCATCCTTGGTAGAAGATCCCTCGGATTTCAGAAAACGTTATGGAACTCTTTTAACTGTCCTAAACACTAACGTTGATGAAGGACTTCTCATAACTTTCGTTCCGTTTACGATCCGATCCTCATTGTTTCACTTTCCACGATTATCGGTTGATGCCTACTTTGGAAGAGTATGCACACATCCTAGGTATCTCGATTCCGACAAGGTGCCTTTCAATGGTTTGGAAGCCATTCCTAAGCCACCAATCATTGCGATGACTCATTTAAGGAAATCGAGATAGACAAAACACGACTACCAAAGGAAAACTCTTAGGACTAACTTCAAAGTTCCTAATGGAGAAGGCTTTTAAATTTTCTGAAGCAGGTAGCATGGTAGCCTTTGAAGCTGTTTTAGCTTTGCTCATTTATGGATTGGTTTTGTTTCCCAACGTCCCAAGTTTCGTTGATATCAACGCCATAAGGATCTTTCTGATTTGAAATCTCGTTCCCACTTTGCTTGGTGACATGTATTTCTTCATTCATCATAGGAATCACCAAGGAGATGGAACTATCGTGTGTTGTGTACCTCTGTTATTCAAATGGATTGTCTCACACTTGCCTAAGTCTCCTATCTTCCGCGAAAACAAAAACGGTTGGCATTGGTCTCAAAGACTCATGTCTCTTACTAATGACGATATCCATTGGTATACCTTGGCCAACAATGAGATGGAAATCATTGAAAGTTGTAGGGAGTTTTCCAACGTACCTTTCATTGGTACGTAGGAGGAATTAACTACAACCCATTCTTGGCAAGACATTAAATCGGGTACGCGAATTCCAGTAAACCTGTTTGTTTTACAGTAGAAAATTACTTTTATCATGAAGGGGAAGATTCCCAAGGTTTGAAAGCCAGAATGATAAGAGCTTGGCATCACATTCGAAGGAAAGAAAAAGGTGATGCAAGGAATTGTGTAGCCATGGAAATCTACACTTCTTGGGTAAAGAAGAGAGCGAAGGAATTCAATGCCTTATGCTTATGAAGAACCCATGTTCCCGATGGTATCTAAATCGACCACCATTCCCATTGAGACTATGGGAGAATACCAAGAAGCTTTGGCTAAGATGAGGCTAGAGAAAGAAGCTTTGGAAGACAAGTTTCTTAAGATGACTTTGAAAATGAGAAGCTTAAGAAGCGGTCAAAGATCATGAAAAACGCTACTTTCAAGATGAATGGCTCATGGAGAAAGATGAGAAGATTCACGAAAAGATGACGCGATCAAAAGATACATCAAAGAGAGGAAAGGAAAGCTTGAAGAAATGACAACTAGAAATCCTGCTCGACGATTGGAAAAAGTCATCAACAAGTCGAAAGCGAAAATGAATCGAAAGCTTACTATGGGAAAGAAATCCTGAAGTTGAAGATGCATCAAGCATTTGGTTCTTCATCAGACGAAGACGCTTAATTAGTTTAGCTTTATTTTTATCATTTATTTTATCATTGTAAGAGCTATGCTCAAAAAACAATTGTTGTAATCTTCTTTCAAATATTAATAAAATAAGAGATTTCCATCCAAATGTTTACTAGAAATTTCTCTGTTAGCGTAAATTCTTTGGAAATTCTTCTCTCTTTGCATTCATAATCATGCATCATACTTTGCATCTCGAGTTTGTTATTTAGAGTCTTATCTTTTGGAATTTTTTCCAGAGGTAGATCGTCAAGCTATTGCGTCTTAGAGTTTCTCGACTACGTTCACAGTCAGCTCGCAGATACAATACTCGTGCAAACAGAAGAAAAGCAATGGAAGATTTTGAACAAGAAAATGTTGAGCTTCGTGGCACAGTGACAACTCTTCAGGAAGAGGTGGAAAGAGTCACTTCTTTGGTAAGTTCGTTGGCAGCTACACAAAATCAGCAAACAACATTAAACAGTCAAAATCAAGCGACGATTTCAGAGATCACTACTACTCGAAATTTGTTGCGATCGGTAATCCTCTTTCGATGCTAGAAGGCTATCCATGGGGCATGCCTTTCAATTTCGGCATTGGATTTCAACACACTTAAGGTACAGCAACCACGATTGAGGTTCCTACTTTCTGAGTCGCATTTACTCGCAGACGAGTAACCATTCCTCAAGAGGATTATGTTCTTGTTAATGAAGAAAATCTCTTCGGATCTGAAGAGTGGAGCACTTATCTTAATAACTCTGAATATGTGTCCCAGGAAGAATCGCATGCGCCATTCTATCCTCCTTCACACAAATTTGAAGGCATGTTCCTGCAAAAGAATGAGAATGGAATTTCACCTATCCCACCCGAGGTTTCGGATACCTTGGGAGAACCAAGTGGAAAATTTGACTTTATGGTGAGATATACTACTCCTGAAAGTTCAAGAATTAGAATCGAAGACATCCAACCAACTGGATGGGACGACCCTCCTAAATATCTCAGTCAACCAGAAGATTCATACACATCTTCTCGACCTCATCATCAATTTGAGATCCCAAATGAAAATCTCTACTTCAATACACCTACCGAGGACGTTAAGTCAGATTTTGATTATCACCAAGTCAACGCAATTACCGAAGAAGATCAGGAAGACAATTTTGGAAACGATTTGGAAAATGTCTCGGATAATGAGTCTCTTCACCCAGAGGATTAGGAAGTACATCCCAAGAATCGAAAATATATGCCACTTGAAAGCGCATATGCTGCATTCTATGCTCCTCGACCTGTCAATCAAGAAGAAGAAGATTGCTTCAGCAGTACAAAAGGCAAGGTCAACCGACCAGAGTCTTCAAAACCTGTTCGACCAACGATCAAAGTTTACACGAGAAATAAGTCAAAAGGAAAACTACCAGAATATCTAGACTTCCAGGGAGTTTGTCACTATTGGAAGCTTGTTAAAGTTCAGACTGATGTTCATAGTTCTAAGTAGTTTATTTTGCTTTTGTTTTGAACTCTCGTCTCGCCCAAGGCAGATAGATGTTTTATAGGGTTAGCGTTTAAGTAATTTCTCTTTGTCTTGCCCAAGACAAATGAGTTTGTATTTAGGGCCCTGTTTCATATTGTGAATCATAAATAAAAGCGTTGTTTTGATTCCCATATTTTGTGTTTGTTTTTTCGTTTTTACCCTTTTCTGGAAATGGTAATCCTAAAAAAAAAAAACCAAATAAAAACAAGCATCTTCAAAAAATAATAATAATCTGCATACACTTTCACATTAACTTTTTCTTAAAAAAAATTACTTAAACATAAATCAAACATGCAGATTAACAATGGACAAATCCATTGAACGCAATAACTCTACGCTCTCTCTCGACTTTGAATTCCCTGTGTTCGACGCCGAAGAAGAAGATGAAGAAGAGATCCCGGATGAGATTTCTCGACTACTTAAGCACGAGGAAAAAATCATTCAGCCTCACCAAGAGCCTATGGAAGCAATCAACTTAGGTTCCGAGGAAGACAAAAAGTGAACATCGGAGCTCTACTAAACAACAATGTCAAGGGAAAAGCGATAGATCTTCTCAAAGAATATATTGATGTATTTGCTTGGTCCTACCAGGACATGCCAGGTTTGGATACCAACATCGTAGAGCATCACTTGCCATTAAAACCGGAGTGTCCGCCAGTTAAACAAATACCGAGAAGGGTTCACCCGATATGGCCGACAAAATCAAAAAGGTTCAAATTTCGGCGCGGTGGATAGCTAAGTTCAAAGTCTTTTCCTTCATGGACGATTTCTCTGACTATAATCAGATCAGAATGGCTCCCGAAGACATGGAGAAGACATCTTTCATCACGCCATGGGGCATATTTTGCTACAAAGTAATGCCGTTTGGATTAAAGAATGCAGGCGCAACTTACCAAAGGGCAATGACCACTCTCTTTCATGATATGATGCACAAAGAGATCGAAGTCTACGTGGACGACATGATAGCAAAGTCTGACACTGAAGAAGAGCATATAGAATATCTCTTAAAGTTGTTTCAACGACTAAGGAAATTTCAGCTTCGTCTGAATCCTAACAAATGCACCTTCGGGGTAAGATCTGGAAAACTCCTAGGTTTCATTGTCAGTCAAAGAGGTATTAAAGTTGACCCTGACAAAGTCAAGGCTATTCAAGAAATGCCTATGCCACATACAGAGAAGCAAGTAAGAGGATTTCTTGGACGGTTGAATTACATCTCCAGATTTATCTCTCAGATGACTGCTACATGTGGACCAATATTCTAACTTCTCCGCAAAAATCAAGAGGTTGCGTGGACAGAAGATTGCCAACGAGCATTTGATAGTATCAAGGAATACCTGTCAGAACCTCCAATATTGATTCCTCCAATCGAAGGAATACCATTAATCATGTACCTTACCGTGCTAGAAGATTCCATGGGCTGCGTGCTTGGACAGCAAGATGAAACCGGTAAAAAAGAGCATGCCATATACTACTTGAGTAAAAAGTTCACGGATTCTGAAACTCCTTACTCCATGCTCGAGAAAACATGTTGTGCTTTAGTGTGGGCTTCGAAACGTCTCCGCCAGTACATGATCAATCACACGACTTGGTTAATCTCCAAAATAGATCCAATCAAGTACGTCTTTTAAAAGCCTTCCTTAATAGGAAGAATCGCTCGATGGCAGATGCTATTATCTGAATATAACATCCAGTACTGCGCCCAAAAAGCGGTCAAAGGAAGCATTCTCGCCGATCACTTGGCTTATCAACCGATCAACGAATACCATTACATGAAAGATTGTGACGAGGATGTTATGTACTTAAAAATGAAAGATTGTGACGAACCATTACATGAAGAAGGTCCTGATCCAGAATCTAGATGGGGCTTAATCTTTGATGGAGCAGTTAACGTTTTTGGCAATGGAATTGGGGAAGTCATCATCACTCCGAGGGTTCTCATATCTGTTTTCCATGATTACTATTTGATTGCACCAACAACATCGCAAAATATGAAGCTTGTATCATGGGTATCGAAGAAGCCATCGACTTAAGGATCAAGATCCTTGACATATATGGAGATTTAGCTCTTGTGATCAATCAAATCAAAGACAAGTATGAAACTCATCATCTTGGTTTGATTCCTTACCGAGATTATGCAAGACGTTTGTTGACTTTCTTCAACAGAATTGAATTGCATCACATCCCTCGAGATCAGATTCGAATGGCAGACGCCTTGGCCACTTTATCTTCCATGTTCAAAGTCAATCATTGGAACGATATGCCTAAGATCAGTATCAGACGCCTTGAAAGACCTACATATGTGTTTGCAACTGAAGCAGTCATCGATGATAAACCGTGGTTCCACGACATCAAACGCTTCCTTCAAACTCAGGAGTACCCACTCGGGGCATCGCACAAAGATAAGAAAACTCTAAGGAGGCTTTCTAGAAATTTCTTCTTGAATGAAGATGTGCTATACAAAAAGAAACTTCGACATGGTCCTACTCAAATGTGTGGATACACACGAAGCAGACATGATAATTCACGAAGTGCATGAAGGGTCCTTAAGAACCCATTCAAATGGGCATGCAATGTCCAAAAAAATATTGAGAGCAGGATACTATTGGATAACAATGGAATCTGATTGCTGTAAACACGTCAAGAGATGTCACAAGTGCCAGATCTACGCAGATAAGATCCATGTGCCACCAACTCTACTCAACGTTCGCTCCTCTCCATGGCCTTTCTCCATGTGGGGCATCGACATGATTGGGATGATCGAACCAAAAGCGTCCAACGTACATCGCTTTATTTTAGTGGCTATTGATTACTTCACCAAATGGGTCGAAGCAGCATCTTACGCCAAAGTTACAAGACAAGTGGTTGTAAGGTTCATCAAGAACAACCTCATTTTCCGATACGGAGTTCCAAGTAAAATCATTACAGACAATGGATCGAACTTGAACAACAAAATGATGAAAGAACTGTGTGAGGAATTCAAGATTGAGCATCATAACTCATCTCCTTACCGACCAAAGATGAACGGCGCCGTGGAAGCTGCCAACAAGGACATCAAAAATATCGTCCAGAAGATGGTCATCACCTACAAAGACTGGCACGAAATGCTACCATTTGCTTTACATGGATATCGTACTTCAGTACGTACTTCAACAGGGGCAACCCCTTTTTCTCTAGTATACGGCATGGAAGCAGTGCTCCCCGTAGAAGTTGAAATTTCGTCAATGAGAGTTCTCATGGAAGCTAAGTTATCTGAGGCTGAATGGTGTCAAAGCAGATACGACCAGCTGAACTTAATCGAAGAAAAACGTCTGACCGCTCTGTGTCATGGACAATTATATCAAAGAAGGATGAAGAAAGCCTTCGACAAAAAGGTACGACCTCGTGAATTCCAAGAAGGCGACCTCGTGCTTAAAAAGATTTTGTCTTTTCAACCAGATTCTAGGGGCAAATAGACTCCTAATTACGAAGGTCCATACATCGTCAAAAGAAGCTTTTCTAGCGGTGCTATGACTCTCACAACCATGGACGGTGATGAACTCCCGCATCCGGTGAATGCTAATGCATTCAAGAAATACTTTGTCTAAAAAGACAAAAGAACAGCTCGATAAGTCGAAAACCCGAAAAGGGCGGCTTAGGCAAAAATGAGCGTCTCGTTGGACTGAAAACCTGAAAAGGCGGTCCAGGCAAAAATTAGAGACAATAAACAAAAATTTATCCTGGTAGATTGAAAACCTGAAAAGGCAATCTAGGAAAAAATAAAGGATCAAAATGACAAAGTAACTGCATCAGTCCGTACTTCGTCAATCTGTGAAGAATCTTCCATCAATGGATCTTCAATCAAATCTTCTAAAGCAACAAGCACAGTTGGAATTCAAAGTTGTTAGGGATAATAGTGGTTATTTCTTTCAATGTAGCCTTTTCCCAATAAATTATCATTTCCAACTTTTGTAAATAGTCCATGGAATCACGCCTTTGGCTGATTACCATTCTATCAATAAAACTTGAGCTATGTGCCCATTTGTTTGCAATTCTTGCTTTATTCTATTTTGCAAAATAACGCTTTTTCTTGTGAAAATCACTTTTGAAACTAACAAAAAATGATTTAAATCAATTTTTACTTCAAAATTTTGAAATAAAAGCGAAATCTTCCTTTGAACTATGAACACATAAAGAATTTCAACAGTTTTCTCCATGAGTGTTTTGACCTTTGAAAGATAAAACAACTGCTGAGAAGTTTTCTTTCCTCGAAAGAGATCATCAAAGGACGGTATTCTTATCCGAAAAAGAATCCTCAACAAGTTTGCCGATAAAATGCCTTTTTTAGGAAAGTTTAAAGCATGCAACTCAGATTCATCATCAGTAACGTCTACATCTTTGCTGCAGATTTTGCTGAGTATTTGTTTGAATTGTGATGTAGTCCTTTTCCCAAATACCTTTTGTTGTCTTTTCAAGTATCATCAGCATGCATATGAAATTCATGACATTCATCATTCATGCATATTAGCATCATTAATGTATTCCTGCATTTCTCAATGTTTGCTTCAATATCACTTGTTTAGGTTGCATTTATTCCCAAAAAACAAAAAAACAAGTGTGGGTGTGTCGTCTCTCCAGTAGATTATCCCCAAGCAGAGAAATACATTTTTTCTCTTGTTCCCCAATTGAGATCATTCCTCATTGGATACAAAGTCTTGATTGACCGTTTCTTTCCAGTTCATTCCTGGATAAAACCCCGTCTCTAACCAATTCAGGTCTAGATTTCGTAGAAAAAAATCTACCTGCAAACAATAAGCAATAGCCTCGTCATCTGAGCTTCTTATTTTCTTTTCATCTTGAAACTTGTCATAAAAGGATTGTTCTTCTTAGCAAGTCCAATCATGAAAGTTCAAGAAATCTCCGCAGTTGTCTTTCTGTCTAAAGAAAAACCTGTATCTTTACAATCAAAATGCTCGCATCTTCTCAAGAAAGAGATCCCTGGTAAGGTTGTAGCTGTGAAAGTAGAAACTCATTTGAGATCTGTTTCCATCATTATCTTTTATTCACAAGGCTGAATACTCAGTAAAATTCTCAAGAATTACCTTCCCAAAGTTATCACTTTGTTGATAATTGGTAATATCTTCAGAACTCATTACCATAAACTATCACAAGGCTGATAATTGGTAATATCATCTTCACTTACCTTAAACATTGTCACAAGGCTGACAGAAGGTAATCTCCTCGTTTCCCAAAGCAAAACAGATATTCACTTGTTTTGTGAATCTATTTTCCCAGTGAAACATATGCTTGTTTCCCAACAAACAGGATTCTCTTTTCTTAGACACATTGAGACATCCTCACAATCTTTCCCCAGCATATCATTCTTTGATACCTCCTGGGTGAACTTTCTGCAATCATTTTTCATCATTCGCATTTTTTGGTATCTTAGTTCAAAAATCTGCGTATCTGATATTTATGTCTCTTCACACCTATCGAGATGAAGATCTTCACCTTCATATCTCAGGTTAAAGAAACTTAAATAGGGGCATCTGTCATACCCCAATTTTTGACCTAAGATACCACCTTACATTATTCACATATGCATCACTGCATCACTAACAGTTTCAGAATAGGATAGATCGTGTGTGTGCTCCTAAAGTCAAAGTTAGGGTTTTATCAAAATTTCATCTGTTCAAGATATAATCAATTAGGGTTTGAGTCTCCACTCACCTCAATTTATCTATCTTAATCAATCATCAACATTTGATCTCCAAATTCCCAACTTTTTCTCATGATCTACCTTGAACCGACCAATTAGGGTTTTGATCAAAGATAGTGAATCATTGACTTTCTGCTCAATGGATGACCTATTTGCTTGAATATTGATCTTAAAATCTTCAATGCAACATCTTGACCTAATTTCTTGGTTCAAAACATTACAAAATCCATGTTTCTTCATCAGACAAATTCTGAATCATCTGATGAAAATTCATCTGCTCAAAAAAGTCAAACTTTGACTTTTGGTCAACTTTTCAAATCCAAACTTTTCAATCATAAAATCATTTCAAATAATCCATCATGATCATAAAAATCAAGAAATGTGAAAATGTCAACAAAAGTCAAAGTTGGAATTTTTCTAACACTTTCAAGTGTTAAGAAACATGGTTTTCCTTACTTTCATGGCCATTTTCACCTAGATCCATTTTGATTCAAGAAAAACTCAAAACATGAAAGTTGTAGGTCTTTTACAAGCTTTCTAAAATGTCCAAGAACTTGCAAAACACTTTGTGTAGCTAGGGTTTTGATTTTGAGACATAGATCTCCAAAACCATGGATTTCCAAAATCATGCACCAAAATTACAAGTTATTTTTGCAACTTCTCATTCTAGAAGTATTGTCACCATTTAGAGATAGGTTATAACTGATAAATATCAGTTAGAAATGATTTAGAGGAGGATTGGATCAAGAAGAAGTTTTAACCATGGTTAAAGTTAACCATTTGCATTAAATGCAAAAGATTCCTTCTTACCTCTTAAGCCAAGTTGCAAGCTCTTTCAATTATAACCTTACCTTGTCATTCGAAACTTTTGGCCTATAAATAGAGGTAATTTATTCATTCAAAACTACCCCAAAGCAATCATAATCTAAGCTTTCCTTCTTTCTTTCTTGATTTCCAAGTTTCAAAGTTCTAAGAAGGAGAATTTTGCAAGTTTCATGTTTTGCAATTTTTGAGAAAACTTAGGCTTCAAATACTTTCTAAACATCATTAGAAAGTTGTTATAATCCTCAAGCTAGCCCAAACACTAGCCAAACTCAGAAATCATTTTCAAACTTCATGTATGCACATATTGAGCCATAACTTACAAACTCTCAATCCACTTGTGCATCTTCCAAACTTTCACTTCAAACACCTTCTATACATCATATAGAAGTAATCCAAATCATCATTCCATCACTGTAAACACAAAATCACCAGATTCGATTCTCACTTCAAGTGATCAGAATCGACTTGGTCAGAATAATCCAGACCATTTTAAACCAAGGTAAGCATACCAACACCTTCCATAAGCATCACTGAAGTTATAGCAATCATCAAAAAAACCTCTGGAACACCTCCAGCAAGAAACACGAATTCAGTTTAAAGAGGTATAAACTTGAACTTTAAACTCTGTGATTTCTAACTTCCAGTCCAAAAAAGGCTTGGCCATTTTGTTTCTGCACTATCACTGAGTAATAACCCTCAATCAATTGCTTAAAATTATGCTCATACATGATTTCATAATCAAAACTTAGAATTAGGGTTCTTCGTGTTCATACAAAAATTAATGATGCTAAGCTTAAAATAAATGAAATTAAATGTCATAATCATGTTCCTGGTAAAAATCCGAGCAAGTTTGATTTTCGGATCATACAATCATGGAATCCAAAAATTCAAATTCTTGGTTTATTTTAAATTTATTTATTGTTGTTATATGACCGGATGTAACAGCCACCCCAGTGGCAAGCCAACACGCATTTAGTCCTTTCCTTCGCCTCAAGGTCCAGGGTTCGAACCCCCCTGAGACCTTTTTTTAATAAAAGGCACGTCAAGCTTCTGATGCTTGTTTCTCCAGAAGAACTTCTGAGGTTCCACCCTCTAGAAGTACTTCTGAAGCTTTTGCCTTTAGAAGCTTTCCACTTCTACACTCTTCAGAAGCGTATGCTTCTATCCCCAGAAGCATCAAGCTTCTACATCCAGAAGCATCAAGCTTCTCACCCTCTAGAAGATCCAAGCTTCTAACATCCAGAAGCAGCCAGCTTCTAATGCATCCAGAAGCAGCATGCTTCCACACGCCCCAGAAGCAGCAAGCCTCCAAAGCCTTCCAGAAGCAGCCAGCTTCTAAACCCTCTTCCTTCAGAAGCAAGCCAGCTTCTAACCCCATCAGAAGCATGCAACTTCTGATCCTTTTCCAAACTTCATTTTTTCAAAACTACTTCTAAACAAGGTGATTAAATGACAAGTCAAGCAAATGGCTCAGTGGAAAAACTCTTCACTTCTAAGCCAGAAGTCCAAGGTTCAAACCTCCTTAGGACCAAAAACTCTTTTTTATCACTAATTTCTCAAGTTTCTAGCAAACTTCAACATTTTCAAAAACTAATCAAAACTTCTCATTTTGAGATGATTTTTTGCCCACTGGTCATTTAATATACCTATTTTATGATTATGTCAAAAAAATTCAAAAAAATGTTTTCTTTTTGATTATATTTTTATTAGGTTAAAAAATGAGACATTTTAAGTATTTTAATACTTTTCAAAAATGTTTTCTTTCCAACTTTCAAACTTAAATCTTTTTTCAAAACTTCTTGTGAATATTCTTCACTTTTCAAAATCATTTTCAAAACCTTTTCAAAAACTTTTCAATAAACTTACACACCTTTTTCCATGATCGATTAGAATTTAAAGATAAACCAAACCAGGTTTCTCCTTGAATTTCTTAATTGATCATGGGCCTCCCTCACGGTGTAAGTCTCAACCCTCCTATGTACATATTCATTTCCTTGTACATGACCATCCTTTCGTGTACATATTCATTTCTTTGTACACATTCAATCATCTTTGTAAATATTCAAGCATAAATAAACTTTGTTCGTTTGTTTTCATCCGCTTGTTTATACACCGATTCCATTGGTATTAAGAGAAGCATTATTCCCGGTGAAAATGCTCTTAAACCAATGAGCCTCCCTTAATGTGTAAGTCCCAGACCTTGTATATATTCAAGTTACACTTGCTTTAATTTCTCGTTTTATACAGTTGTTTATATATTTCCTTCATAAACTCTTGTGAATACACATCACACACTTGTTCATATAACTGTTCAGTTATAATATAACAACTAGTTTAACAACTAGGTTCCTTTAGCCTCCTCTTAGACTTCGTATAAGATAACTCATTTATTGAGTTAGCCTCCTCTTAGGCTTCGTATAAGATATACTCATTTATTGAGTTAGCCTCCTCTTAGGCTTCGTATAAGATAACTCATTTATTTGAGTTAGCCTCCTCTTAGGCTTCATATAAGAAAACTCATTTATTGAGTTTAGTCTCCTCTTAGGCTTCATATAAGACAACTCCCCTGCTGAGTTAGCCTCCTCTTGGGCTTCGTGTTGGTGTAAGCCCTAGAGGCCAATACCTTTTGGTACTTGTATCGAATTATTTATTAATAATAAAAGGCTTTTCTTTATTATGTTTTCTTTTTGAAATAATAAAGTCCCTAGAACAGTTAGTCTGTTTAATGCAATGTTAAGTGTGACTTAATCATGAGATCCATTAAACACAAGGACACTATTCTTAAAGTATCCATAATTGAGCTTTATTGTGAACTGGGATAACATTAAACCATTGAGATTATTATGAAGATAGACTGATGATCACATCTCATGGATCATGGATAAGGAGTTATCAAGTCTTGACATAGGTATAAATATTAGGAGTAATATTTATACTGGATTGACCCGCCATGAGAATACTACATAGAATGTTATGCAAAGTGTCATAAGTTATTCTCATGGTGATAAGTGATGCATACCACCTTCGACCGAAACCCTATGGACCCTAGATGTAGAGTCAAGTGCTTTATTGCGATCAAACGTTATCCGTCGGATGATCATAAAGGCGATTGATGGGTACTTCACAAAGCATGCTTTGAGGGACATGAGTGACCTAGATAGAATTTGCCCATCCGTAACGGATAAATGTTCGAGGGCCCAATATTGAACTGGACAAGGATGACACGGTCTATGCCTTGTGTTCAATATAGACATAAGGGCAAAAGGGTAATTGTATACACACAAGTATTATCACGGAAAGGTTTTGTCAGATCACATGACATTTTCGTGACTTGGGTAGCAGTGATGTGTTGCTAGATACCGCTCACTGTTTATTATGTTAAATATGATTTAATATAATTGCCAACATCGCGGAAACCTACAGGGTCACACACATAAGGACAGATTAATGAGAGATAGTGTAAATAAGGAACATCGTAGGGTTGGGTGTACTTAAGTGGAATACGGAAGTGGAATTCGGAATGTGGTAAGGTACCACATGCTTAAGTGATACACGATACATCATAATGTATGATTTTCGTGTGCTTTATTGGGCTTTTAGTTTACAGCCTTTATTGGGATTTTAGCTTGTAGCCCATACTTGTGGTCTTATAAATAGAACCCTTGTGATGAAGCTTTTTACTTGATGCAAATTCGGTCCTGAATCCCTGCCGAGATTTCGTTCACTCTCTCACTCAAAGCTTTTGTTCGTGAGCAGCTAGCACTGTGATCGGAAGCAGACTGTTCGTGTGGACTGAGTAGAGACGTTGTTCTTCATCAACGTTCATGATCACAGCGTCAGAAATCCGAATCGCCACAAGAGGTAAAAATACTCTATCACTGACCATGAACATTCGTAAGGATCACAAAGGAAAATCGATTTCCGCTACAAATTTTAAGTCGCGATTTTCCTTCACTTCGTTCAAAAGAACTCCCTCGTTGAGTTTAGCCTTCTCTTGGGCATCAAACAAGAAAGAGACCTGGAAATCTCTTAACAGCCTCCTATTGGGCTTCCAATACAAAGATTCATCCGTGCTAGGATAGAACCCTAAGAGTATGATTTCTCGGTGAAATCACTGTTAAATCCTAAGAGGATGGTTTCCGATGAAACCACTCTTAAAGCCAAAGCCATCCATACCCTATAGCTTCCTCTTGAGCTTCATACAAGGACCCTCGATGACCCTCGGAATGCCTTCTCTTGGGCTCACAATACAAGGACCCTCGATGACCCTCGGAATGCCTCCTCTTGGGCTTACAAGACAAGGATCCACATGCTTCTTAAAAGCAACCCCCTAATCCAATCAATTTCTCCTCGAGATTTAGACATTTATCATCTCTATGGAAGAAGTATCTCATCTATGACATCACATACAATCAAACTCTTTTCAATCACACTTTTTTTCAAACAAAAACATCTTTTAACCGTAAGTGGTAACGCTTGTACACTCAAGCAAAACACCTAAAACTTACAATTAAAGATTCAATCATCTTTCAAACATCTTTCTTAACTCGTAAGTGGTAACGCTTGTACACTCAAGAAAAACACCTAATACTTACGATGAAAGATTCAATCAATCAACCCTTCAAAATGTATGTGATGAAATAGATTAGATACATTTTTCATTAAGATAAAATTCGTCTTTGTCTCTTAATAACATCCTGTTGCTTCCACTAGCATAAGTGGGAACTACGATTGCTCTGACTTTCTCAACCTCCCTTTGAGAATACGTAGGCACAAGGTCTCATCCTTGGCAAGCATACTTCTTTCTCCTTCAAACCAAACAAAACCATAGCTCCCTTAGATCCGAGCTACAAATGCTCTGATTCCCAATAAGGGATATGTATGCAGAAGATCCCAATGATCTTTGCGAGCACAATAATAACAAAACCTAGGATCCCACATAATCTACCCATTCTTAAAATCCAAAGGAGAAACTTTCCCAAGAATAGAATAGCAAATTAAAACACACAAACATATCAAAATATTCATATATAAGGCTATAGATACCTATATATATTTAGGGTGCCACATCTATTCCCTTTATATAACAAACCCCCTTGCCCAGATCTCTCCCCAATGTGTTGCGTCTAGTTCACGCTAGTCGTACTGCATATCATATTTATTGAGGGTATTGCAGCTTTCCCCTTTTTCATCTCATTTTTCTTGTTTTGGAAATAATAAAGCTTGATGCTCGCGGCATCTTCAAAAACAAATCAAAAGAGTAAATCGTTTCGAGCCAGAGATTCGAATTCCGATTTGATTCTCTCATTCGTTACTTTTTAACATGAACAGATACTAATGTTTTTCTTTATTACATGTTAGATGGCTAGTAACGAGGATCACCCACACGATGATTCTATTAATGATGGGACAATGGTGGAGGCAAATCCGATAAGGGAGTGGAAAGAGAAATTAAATAAGGAAAAACTATTATGAAGAATATCGTTCGCGATAGAGATAGAGGCATAAAATATGATGTGCATTGGAGTCCAAGTGACCAACTAATTGAGCCTAACGATTCTAAATTGACAAGTTACATTGGTACAGTTGTAAGGAGAGAAATTCCAATTACTTGTGATGAGTGGAGAGATGATAAGTTGGATGACGCTAAAAAAAATCTGGAGTGAGATACATGTACTTTAAATTATGTCTTTAAATTACGATTATGTATTTAAATTACTTATACTAACGCACTCTGTGTATGTTTTTTGTAGAGGTCTTTCAACATTGATGTTTTTTGTAGAGGTCTTTAAATTACTTATACATACATCAGGTATACTCTGATCAACTTTGTTTAATTAATTGAAGAATTTATTTACTCATTTCAGTGAATAATTAATGTTAATGATGTTTTTATTTAAGGTTTATGTATGACAAGTTGATTCGCCCGCGTGGGTTGGAATCCAAATTCGCTTTCATAAATCCCAACTTTGTCCACGCAGGGTCAATCATCTCAAAACCAGATGAAGTAATAGCGTTTGTACTCCGTTTATTTATGTCCAACAAAGATACAAAAAATTTGTTCTTTTTACCATATAATACTGGCCGCACGTAAGATTTTCAATCTAAATTTCCTCTATTATTTTTTCGTTTTTAACGTTGTGTAGAAAGTTTCCATCTAACCTTTGTTTAATATTACAGTGGACACTAGTTATTGGTTGCGATTAATCCTGTGAGAGAAATTGTATATTATATGGATTCATTGGGCAATGATTGGACAACATACCCAAATATGAAGACGATTGATACGTAAGTGAGATTGTTCTAAAATATTCTTGTATATATTTAATTATCTATGTGAGATAGTTCTAAATATTCGTTATTATTTTATTATAGCATTCTACAAAGTTTTCGACCACAAAGAGATATTCAAGTACCAAGGAGTAGAGTCAACAACATTTCGTGGATCAAAGTGGAGGTATATTTTCACAATTTTGATTATATAGTGATGATACTTGATAAAACAAGTTAAGGTGTATATCTTGATGTATATCCGTATTTTCTTTCCATGTGTAGTGTCTTCGTCAGTGTAATTGTGTAGATTGCGGTTATTTTATGTTGAGGTTTATGAAAGAAACTCTTTTTTTGGACCGATTAGAGATTTCATCCATGGTATGAATTTCTAACTTAGGAATTATTTTAATATTTCTCATAAAATGACTTAGTGTTTTAAGTAAATCATACTATGTTATATTATTATATAGTACTTTGATGAATTCAAGTGTGCTTATTACTCAAAAGATCAATTGGATGAACTTATGGAGGATTGGTGTCAATTTGTTATGGAGTTGAGAATTTTATTATAAGGTATAAGTTTGAGTTTTGAGAATATAATCTATGTCATTATAGTTGTGTTGCAATATTGTTGTTTTTGTTGTGGTTATATGGTAACTTGTATGAATTTCAATTTTTTGATTTTGTTTCAGGTTATATAGGTGCAGATCGATGTAGAAGATAGAGCTATTTTGTAATTCATTGATGATGTTGTTTCACTGTTGTATATATTAATGTTGTTGTTGTTGTTGTTTCAAGTTGTTTCATTGTTGTATATATTAATCTTGTTGTTTCAAGTTTATGACATATTGTGCAAAAAACGATTGAAGATGTATATTGATGTTGTTGTTGTTTCAAATTTTATATGGAAGCTACAAATTTGATTTAAGTTTATGAAATTTTGGTGCAAATTATGGTAAAAACCTGGTGCAAAAATGGTGAAATTAAATCTGGTGCATATATGCTAATTTTATAATAGGCAGCGTTTTGTTTCAAATGGAAAAAAAATTATATTAAAAAATTTCTTAGGGAAAGCGCTGCTAAAGGGGGGAATAGACAACACTTTTAATGAAAAGCGTTGTCTAAAGTGGATGAAAAAAGCGCTTCTATATGGGGGCAATAAAAAAGCGCTGTTATAGGGGAAATAAAAAAGCGATGTATGAAGTAAAGCGCTGCTAAATAGGGTATCTATAGCAGCGCTTTTCAGGAAAAAAGTGTTGCCTAAAGGGTATATATAGCAGCGCTTTTATAAAGCGTTGTCTAAATCTCCACCTAAAACTATTTCTAAAGCGTTGTCTAAAGTGAAAGCGCTTCTAAAGAGGGTATCTATAGCAGCGCTTTTCAGGAAAAAGTGATGCCTAAAGGGTATCTATAGTAGCGCTTTTACAGTAACCTAAGCGTTGTCTATACCTTTAGCAGCGGTGGTTTTAGCAACGCTTTTAAGTGTTGTTAAAGGCCTAAAAAAGTGTTGTCTAATCCCTTGTTTGACGTAGTGGAACCATGGCGCAGATGGACAGAGGATGGTAAACTCTAGTTTAGATATGGCACACTTAGATGGAGAATGGTCAACTCTGCTTCAACTATGTCACATATGGATAAATGATGGTCAACTTTGGTTCAACTATGGCACATAGGACATATGATGGTCAACTCTTCTTGAACTATGTCATTGATGGATAGATTATGGTCAACTCTGCTTCAACTATATCATAGACTGAAAAATGATGGTCAACTATGTGCGAACTATGTAAGATATCTAACAGATGATGGTTAGCTATATGTGAACTATGTCATAGATCCATATGATAATGGTCGAATATGTGTGAACCATGTCGCATATCCAACAGATAATGGTTGACTATACCATGTCAAACATCCAACAAATGATGGTCAAATATGTGTGAACCATGTCAGACATCATACAGATAATGGTCGACTATGTGTGAACCATGTCAGACATCCAATAGATGATGGTCAACTATGCGTGAACCATGTCAGAGATGCATTAATGATGGCCAACTATGTGTGAGCTAAAATTATGGTATCAGATATGAGATGTCGAAGGTAATGTCACGATATTTATATCTGCTTTGAACACATCTAAATAGAAAAGATTAAAACAATGCAGAAAACAATAAGAACACAGAGAGTTATTAACCTAGTTCCATTCTAACCAACCTACGTTTGGGGGCTTCCAAGCCAGTGATAAAGTTCACTATCAGCAGTATTATTTCAGAGATAAACCTTCCCTGTTTACACCTCTTCACTTAATCAAACTACTCAATCACCCTTCTACCTAAGATACCACACTTAGATATGAGAACCTCCGCTCACACCCTAAATTACACATTGTGACACTCAATAAAATCAAAACTGAAGACACTCTTCAAATACACACAATCACACTCGCTTCAAAGCTTATGGTGATTGAAAACTTACAACTCAAAAGTCGTCCTTCTCAAGTAGAAATGCTCGAGAGGCTCACAATGAATAATTAACAACCAAAAATGAACAACCAACAATTAAAAACTACACTTCTAAATCTAGAACGGCCAAACTGCAAAACAAGGTTTGCAGCCCTTAAATAGAGTAACAATTACTAGGGTTGCTTTTACTCACAATTCTTCAGAGCCTCCTGTCTTCTCTCCTTGAAAGAAGGATATTAAATCTCCAAATATATTGTTGAAGGCGTTCTCAAGCTTCCTTAGTCGAAGCATACAAATAACAAACAAACTAACTTCCTAAAAATTCTGCACTTCTGTCAGTTTCACATGTCAGGACATCAACTGTGACATATGAATCTTAAGTAAATTTCAAGGCATTTTCTAAGCAGAATGTTTTACCAAAATTGCTGCCAATCCATAGAACTAACAAACTCCCCCTTTGGAATATTTTGGCTAAAACCTTATGTGTGGTGCAAGCCATACAATTAAAAACAGAATCACAATTAACATAGGCATTTAAGCACACATTTCAGAGCAACATAGTAAAAGCAGCAACATAATTAAAATAGAGATAGCAGCGGATAAATAACATAGATGTTTGAACATCAGTTAGAACATTCACAGATGCAACATTTTACTCCCCCTGCACATAGCACACACAGATGCAAAATTGACAAGTAAAAGTTTCTCCCCATGCACAACAACTTCTATTCTTTGTGAAACATATAGTATCTTTAGTGATACATAATCAAAATTATCACATCAACTTCTTCTCATAAGAAGCATACAAACCACATCGCCTACAAGAAGCACACAAATCACAATTGACACATTAGCAGCAAAAACACAACTAACACATAGCAGCAGCTCCCCCTCAGCATAGTCATCACATCAGCTTCTCACAAGTGGAATCACACAGGAATGGAATCTTGAATATTATTTTGGTTCACCCCAGTCATCTGGAGCACCAGGATATTTACTCCCCCTTTTTAGCCATAATATGCCAAAGGTAAGGAGAGCAATCAGTAATTGCTACGCATCTTCATGTATACAGATGCCAAGATTTCCTCTTAAGACTTCAAACTGGTTTGCATCTAATGCCTTGGTGAAGATATCTGCTAGTTGTATTTATGTAGTTACATGTTCCAGTGTAACCATTTTGTCTTCAACTAGGTCTCTAATAAAGTGGTGGCGAATATCAATGTGTTTGGTTCTGTTGTGCTGAATAGGATTTTTGGATATGTTGATAGCACTTATGTTGTCACAACATAATGTCATGACATATTTTTTGACATTGTATTCTGTCAGCATTTGTTTCATCCAGACTAGTTGAGAACAACTACCTCTAGGAGCTATGTATTCAGCTTCAGCTGTTGAGAGGGAAACACAGTTTTGTTTCTTGCTAAACCATGAGATAAGATTGTTGCACAAGAAGAAGCATCCTCCAGATGTGCTTTTACTGTCATCATCCCTTCCTTCCCAGTCAACATCATAATATCCACTTAGAATTCAGCTTGATCCATGAGAGTAAAACATGCCATAGTCAGATGTTCCATTGACATATTTCAGTATTCTCTTTACTTGATTGATATGGCTCACTTTGGGTTCATCTTGATATCTGGCATAGACTCCAACAGTGAAGGCAATGTCTGGCCTGCTAGCTTTGAGGTATAGTAGGCTACCTATCATACTTCGATAGAGACTTTGATCAACACTGACACCTATTTCATCTTTAGATAACTTTAAGTGAGTAGGAGCGAGTGTTCTCTTGTAACTTGCATTATCCATGTTGAATTTCTTGACAATATTTTTGGCATACTTGTTTTAGATATGAATACGGAGTCTTCCATTTGTTTAACTTGTAGACTAAGGAAGTAAGTTAACTCCCCAACAAGACTCATTTCAAATTTTGACTGCATTTGTTTGACAAACTGTTGAACCATCCTATCAAACATTCCACCAAAAACAATGTCATTAGTATATATTTGAGAAATCATGAGACATCCTTCTTCGTCTTTGACAAATAGGGTTTTGTCTATTCCACATTTCCTGTATCCATTTTCAACTAGAAACTTAGTCAACCTTTCATACCAAGCTCTGGGAGCTTGCTTTAAACCATATAGTGTTTTCCTCAATCTGTATACATGGTTGGGAGTTGTGGGATCAATAAATCCTTTAGGCTGTTTCACATATACTTCCTCATTTAAATAGCCATTTAAGAATGCACTATTCGCATCCATTTGAAGTAGTTTGAACTTTAGGATGCATGCAACTCCTAGTAGTAGTCTGATTGACTCAAGACGAGCTACCGGGGCAAAGGTCTCATCAAAGTCTATGCCTTTTTTTGAGTGTATCCATGAGCAACCAGTCTTGCTTTGTTTCTTGTAACTACTCCTTCCTCATCAAACTTGTTCTTATAGACCCACTTGGTGCCAATAACATTGATGCCTTCTGGACTTGGGACTAGATCCCAGACTTCATTCCTCTTGAATTGTTATAGTTCTTCTTGCATGGCATTGATCCATAATTCATCTTTAAGGGCTTCATTGACATTTTTGGGCTCAATTTTTTAGACAAAACATGAGTTGGTGATGAATTCTTTTGATCTGGTGGTGACTCCTTTGTTTGGATCTCCTATGATGAGCTATTTGGAATGGTCTTTCTGAATTCTAGTAGAGGGTCCTTTGTTGACTTGATTTTTTTGGAGGTTCTTCATTATTTGGAGGAGGATCCTCATGTTCCTTTGTGGCAGCAACTGGAGTGTCTTCTAGGGATGTTTCGAAATTGTCTAAGACATCAGCTTCTCCATTCCATCCTCTATCATCAATGACAACATTTATAGATTCCATCATAACTTTTGTTCTGTTGTTGAAGACTCTATATGATCTGCTCTTAGTGGATTATCCTAGGAATATTCCTTCGTTACTCTTGGGGTCCAGTTTTATCCTTTGTTCTCGATCATCCAGTATGTAGCATTTACTTCCGAAGATGTGAAAGTATTTGACAGTAGGTTTTCCTCCCTTCCACATTTCATAAATGGTAGTTGATGTACCCTTTCTTAGAGTTACCCTGTTATTATTGTAGCATTCAGTGTTCATGGCCTCATCCCAAATGTGGTAAAGTAGTTTCTTGGCATGAATCATTGCTCTAGAAGATTCTTTTAACGTTCAATTTTTGCGCTCTACAATCCCATTTTGTTGAGGAGTGATGGGTGATGAGAATTCCTGACTGATTCCTTCAAAGGAACAAAACTCAACAAATTTTCTGTTTTCAAATTCCTTTCCATGTTCACTTCTGATTCTGATCACATAGATGTCCTTTTGTCTTTGAATTCTCTAGCAAAGGTCCTTGAAGACATCAAATAATTATGTTTTATCCCTGATGAAATTCACCCAGGTGTATTTGGAGTAATCGTCCACCACTACATATGCATATTTCTTCCCACCAAGACTTTCCACTTGCATTGGTCCCATTAGGTCCATGTGAAGTAGTTCTAAGACTTTTGTAGTAGTGAGATGTTGGACCTTATGATGTGACATTTCGGTTTACTTTCCAACTTGGCATTCGCCACAAACTCTTCCTTCTTCGATATGAAATTTAGGGATTCCTCTCACTGCTTCCATAGAGATGATTCGCTTCATTCCTTTTAAGTGTAAGTGTCCTAACTTCTGATGCCACATTTTAAATTCATCTTCCTTGGCTAGAGAGCAAGTTGAGGATAGGCTTAAGTCGTCAGGTATCCATAAGTAGCATTTATCTTTGGATCTCCCATCTTTCATCACTACTTCACCTTTCTCATTTGTAACTATGCATTCAGATTTAGTGAAGTTTACCTCAAAGCCTTAATCACAGAGTTGGCTGATGCTGATCAAATTTTCTGTTAACCCTTTGACTAGTAATACATTCTCAAGATTTGGGATTCTTGGGTAATCCAGTTTTCCAACACCTTTGATTTATTCTTTAGCTCTGTCTTCAAATGTCACAAAACTAGTAGAGTGGGATATGATATCCACTAATAGGTTCTTAACTTCAGTCATATTTCTTGAACATCCACTGTCAAAGTACCAGTCTTCTTTAGTTGAGGCTCTAAGAGATGTATGAGCTATGAGACTATTAATAAGAGCCTTGGGCACCCACTATTTCTTGCTTCTTTTAGTGTGTGTGATTTGATTGATCTTGAGTTGAGAATCATACTTTGGATATCCATGTAGCTTGTAGTAGAATGACTTTATATGACCAAATTGCCCATAATGGTAACATCTCCAATGTCGGTGTCTTCTTTTGGAGTGTTTAATATTCCTTCTTCCATGATGTTGAGACATTTGTTTCAACATTTGAGGTTTAGACTGAATATTATTCATATTTAAGTGGTGTCTCTTTTTGGTTATTTCATTATATCCTAGACCACTCATATCTTTTGCATCTCTTCCAGTCATAAGTATATTGTTCAATACATTTGATCCGCTATTCAGCATTTTGACAGATTTGGTTAAATTTGTTAGATCAGACTTGAGTAGACTTACTTCATGTTCCATCTTTGAGATGGTATTTAGGCCCTTCTTATTTTCTGCCTTCAATTGAGCTATCATTTTCTTTTGATTCTCCAGTTCTTTACGGATTTCATCATTTCCTCCATCTGATTTGCAAATCTCAATTAAGGTCGTAACTTCCTTGGATGTATCTTCTTCTACTTCACTTCCAGAGTCTTCATCATACCATGTTACTTCTAGTCCTCTTGTTCTTCTCTTGAGATATGTGGGACATTCACCTATGATATGACCAAATCCTTCACAACATTGACACTTTGGTTCTCTATCTTGGTTGATTTTGTCATCTGGTTTGGTTTTTCTGCCATAAGCTTCTGACCTCCTAATGTCATGTGATATGTTCTTGACATTTGGTCTTGAGTCATCTTCCATTCTCTTCCGCACCTTGTTGAGTTGTCTTCCAAGAAAGACAATGGTATTAGAGAGTCTTTCTTCAGTGTCCAATTCAAATTCCTCGACTTCTTCAGTATTGGCCTTGAAGGCTATACTCTTAAGTTTTTTTGTTTAACCTCTCATTAATGCCCAACTCAAAAATTTGGAGAGAACCAATTAGTTCATCCACTTTTATGTTATTGATTTCTTGAGCCTCTTCAATCGTCGTAACCTTCATATCGAATCTCTTAGGAAGAGATCTGAGAATCTTTCTTAGCAGCTTCTCTTTTGGTATCTTCTTTCCCAAGCCACTGCAGACATTAGAAATCTCAAGAACATTCATATGAAATTCTTGAATGCTTTCTTCTTTCTTAATTCTTAGATTTTTAAACTTAGTGGTGAGTAGTTGAAGTCTTGATATCTTAACTTTGGAGGTGCCTTCATGAGTAGTTCTGAGGATTTCTCAAGCATCTTTAGCTACTTCACATGTATTAATCAGTCTGAAGATGTTTATGTCCACTCCATTAAATATAGCATTCAATCCCTTTGAATTAGCAAGAGCTAGTTCATCATCATCCTTTGACTAGTCTTCTTCAGGCTTTAGTTCACCAGTAGGTTGATTATCAACTCCAATAATGACAGGATAAGTCCATCCTTTCAGAATAGCTTTCCAAGCCATGTTGTCCAAGGACTTTATGTATGCTGCCATGCGAGGCTTCCATAAGTCATAGTTAGAACCTTCTAGAATAGATGGTCTATTCATAAAAATTGCCTCCTTGTCCATGTTACCAGAAAGTGTCTTCCCTAGATCTCACCCATAGACAGAGCAGGATGCTAACTCTGATACCAATTGAAATTCTGATATCAGATATGAGATGTCGAAGGAATGTCACGACACTTATATCTTCTTTGAACACATCTAAATAGAACAGATTAAAACAGTGCAGAAAACAATAAGAACACAGAGAGTTTTTAACCCAGTTCGGTTCTAACAAACCTATGTTTGAGGGCTTCTAAGCCAGGGATGAAGTTCACTATCAGCAGTATTAATTCAGAGCTAAACCTTCCCTGTTTACACCTCCTCACTTAATCAAACTACCCAATGAACCTTCTACCTAAGATACCACACTTAGATATGAGAACATCCGCTCACTCCCTAAGTCACACATTGTGACACTCAATAAAATCAAAATTGAAGACACTCTTCAAAGACACACAATCACACTCGCTTCAAAGCTTATGGTGATTGAAAACTTAAAACTCAAAAGTCGTCTTTCTCACGTAGAAATACTCGAGAGGCTCACAATGAACAATTAACAACCAAAAGACTGAACAACCAAAAATTAAAAGCGAGACTTCTAAATTTGGAACAGCCAAACTGCAAAACAAGGTTTGCAGCCCTTAAATAGAGTAACAGCAACTAGGGTTGCTTTACTCACAACTCTTCAACGCCTCTTGTCTTCTCTCCTCTAAAGCAGGATATTAAATCTCCAAATATATTGCTGAAGGCGTTCTCAAGCTTCGTTAGTCAAAGCATATAAATTACAAACAAACTGACTTCCTAAAGATTCTGCACTTCTATTAGTCTCACATGTCAGGACATCTGCATCTTCAGTAAATTTCAAGGCATTTTCTGAGCAGAATATTTTACCAAAATTGCTGCCAATCCATAGAAATAACATGAACCATGTTAGTGATACATTAATAATGGTCAACTTTGTGTGAATGATGTTAGACATCCAACATATGATGGTTAACTATGTGTGAACCATGTTGGAGATGCAATAGATAATGGTCAGCTATGTGTGAACCATGTCAGATATCTAACATATGATGGTCGACTATGTATGAACCATGTCAGAGATGTATTAATGATGGCTAACTATGTGTGAACCATGTCAGAGATGCATTAATGATGATCAATTATGTGTGAACAATGTTAGACATCCAACAGATGATGGTAGAGTATGTGATAACCTTGTCAGAGATGCATTAATGGTGGTCAACTATATGTGAACCATGTTATAGATGCATTAATGATGGTCAACTATGTGTGAACGAAGTAACATACTACTCCTTCCCATGTTATAAGCAAATTTTACTTTTTTGGTTCATTGAATAATTAATGTATCCGGTTTACATATAGACCAGATACATTAATTATTCAATGAACCAAAAAAATAAAATTTGCTTATAATATGGGACATAGGGTGTACCAAATTTTAATAGTTATTTATTAATTATTATTATATTACATGATAATTAATTAATTAGTGTGAATTGGTGAATAATTGGATTATTTGAATATGTGTGTTATTTGGATAATTGAGTTTATGAGTAGAAATAAGACTTATTACTATTGGGCCTAAATATAATGAATAGAAGTAATTAGAAGGTGTTAATTTCTAAGCCCAAATAGAATTTATTAGTTAGTAAGAGTTGAAAGAAAATATAGATCATAATTATCAATTGGTGAAAGAAGAGAAGAATAGAAGAGAAGAGGAGAAAAAGATGAGAAAGAGGAAAAGAGAAGAAGAACCCTAAGAAGAGAATCTTCAATAGGTAATGGGGAGAATCCTTATTATTATTATTATTTATTTGTATGTTATTGGATAGTGATTAGTAACATGCTATAGGATTGGGTATCTTAATTTCTAGGTTTGTTAACTCAAATTGAATTAGAAATTTGGGGTTTATGATGAGAAAAACTAGATTTGATGATATGAATAGGTTCCCTATGACGAATACATGTTAGATGATGTTTAATTTGTGATAAATTAGCATTAGGAACTATTTTGGAAGTGAAATTCATGAGCTGAACTGAACTGTCCCGTAGCAGATTTTTCTGCATAATCGTGAGGCCGTTGAGCAGGTTAGGGGCGCTGAGTGCTGTTCACTGAATATGGAGAAAAATAATTTCTTTGTTTATGCATGAATGATTTAGGGGATTGTTTGCTTATTATTTATCAATAGTTTTCATGAATTTTAATAATTATTTTAATGATTTTTGGATTGGTTTTGGATGCGATTTCGATGAATACATGTTACTTGAATTTAGTATATGTATGTTGTGTTTTGGTGAATTGTTGAGAATAACATGAGTTGGCTTGTATGATATATCTTAATTGTTATGTGTGATGATAGTAAATACTATGTGCATTTCTTGTTGATGATGAAATAGGATGTTTGTGCAAAAGAGGTGATAATTCAACATGTTGAATTATTGTGGTATGTTTGAATAATTAAGGTTGATGATAATCTTAATTGCATATGTTGTTGGTTAAATTGAACATGAATTCATAGGAGATTGAACTCCAGATTGGTTTCTTTGATCCTATGTGGAAATAGAACCGGGACTATGTGTTCATATTGGTGGGCTTTGGTCTTGTTCGGATTGGAAGCGTGGCCTTGGTTATAAAATATTGAATCGGAAGCGAGGTGAGCTTGATGTTCACGATGGTACCAGATGCATGAGTCAGATTGGATTAATTTCTCATGTGTCATTAAAGAATGTATGTTTATGTTGGAAAATGTGGTAATTGAATATGTGAATCATTTGGTTTGATTGTATTTGTGACATTTATGCTATATGTGATAAATGTGGATATATTATACTTTGGAAATCATGTTTTATGGAATATCACATGAAGTGTGGAGAATTCTTTAATAAATACTTGTTTCTATATTACTTCCAATTTATATACATTTCGATAATGATGTGAATTCTCACTCTTCTGTTGTATGTGATGTTCTATGCGACATCGTGCATGTTCTAAGGATAGTGGTGCTTCGCACAAGACTAGTGGAGAAGTTTAGCTTATTTTGTTCACTTTCCTTAGGTAGTGAGTCATTGCTTTGGTCTATGTAACACAGGGGGATTATATATGAATTCATGTTATGACTTGTTTTGTGAGAGATATTTGTTATCACTCTCTTTTATTTGGATATGTATGTGATGATGTAATGTTTGACCTTGGTGCCTAGTACTTGTGATATGATTGGTGTAACGCCCCAAATTTAATTAATTAGTTAATTAAATTATTGAAGGATTTAATTATTGGATTTGGACGAAGTTGAGAATTATTAGATTTTGTCGGTACTATTTTAATACCCATATTTGGATTATTAAGTTTAAGCCGGATTATGTGGAGGATTTAATCAGAAGGGTAATATTAAGAAAAATATTATTTATTCATTGGAATAAACAGGAATTATTTTATTGGGTTAAGTTGTGTAAGTTGTAGTATTAAAGGAGGTGTAGTATTGAGCCCAAAATAATATTATAATTTTACTATTAATTTCAGAATTATTAATTAAATATGGATGAGTTAGTTATAGAGGTGAAATAGCATTTTGAGGAGTCATAGTTAGTAGACCAAATATGAGTTTAGTGGCCCATTAGTATTTTAAGTGGCTTAGGTAGTAGTTGGGAATGGTATTATATAGAAGAAAAAAAACAAAATATCACGTACAGTAGCAGTAGAAAGGGGAAATTGGGAAAAGGGTTGCTGGTAGTGGCAAATTGCAGTCCGAAGATTGCAGATTTTCGATCGATTTTTCGAGCTCTCTTCAATCCAAAGGTAAAGGGGTGGGGTTTGACTTATATAATCGATTGTATGATGATTTTTATGTGGGGTTTAGGGTTGTATAATTTTGCTGTCAATTCCTTGTTTGTGATGAAATTGATCGATTTTGTTGAAATTATATTGTATGCCATGGAAGTTGTTTGCATTGTATTGTTGTATTATTCATATGTGAAATTATAGTGGTGAATAGAAGTTGTGTTCCTGGAAAACCTGTTTTGGCATTACTTTTAGGAACCTTTTAAGTATGATGAACATATATGCTAGTAGTATAATTGGAATCACATAATAATTATAATAGTGAATTTAATATGTAGTCTGTAGCAAACAAATAGCCATAGCAGAATAAAATAGTAGAACGAGTAATATTAGTAGCAGACTAGTTTTGTTGAGAATAATTGATATTCAGAACTCCTAAGGATCAGTTAGAAGTTCTGATGGTCAGAAGTATAGTGATCGATCGAATTCGATGGTCGGGCGCGATCATCGAAGTTCGATGGTTAGGAGCGGCGATCATTCGATGTTCGATGGTCGGGCGCGATTAGTCGAGTTCGATGGTCGAAGCGAGCGATCATCAAGTTCGATGGTTAAAGCGTAAACTTCGATATTGCCTCCAAAAGGATTCAGTATAGCAGAATAATTTTAATAATGCAGGAAATAGAAACAGTCCCAAAATTTAGACAGTAGCCAAAATTAAGCGGTGTATTTAATTGCTCATAATTGAATGAAAATTTATCGGGTAACTAAGATTAATTAGTAAATAATTATGGTGGTGTTTTTTTATGAAATTATGTGGAATATGCTGACTAACAGTACCAGTTAGCCGAATTAAGCGGTATAATTAATTGTCCAGAATTTAATAAAAACTGGCAGGGTAACTGAGAAAAATTAGTAGGTGGATTCTGTTAATTTATTTTGTTGGAATTGTATTAAGTACGTGGAGTTGTTATTTTGTTTGTGAATTATCCGTGAAGTGTATTACTATTGTATGTTGTTGTTGATTTATGCAAAGTTGCATGATGTTTCTATGTTGATATAAATTTTGTCGTGACATGGTGATATTTGTGATGTGAAGATGAATAATGTTGTTGTGAATTGTTGTTGATTATGTTAATAACTTACTATTGATATGTTGATGAAGTTGTAGGCATGTGGCCAATGTTGAATAAGTTAAATTGTTCTGATTTATGGACATGTTTGAGTTGTAGGTCGAATGACCAGTGTTGATCTAAGTTGATGCAATTGATACATATTTTAAGTTATTATTGTTGTGTGTTGTTGTTGTTGTTGCAATGTTATGTATTGGTTTTTGAAGTTGATGTTGCATGACATAAATTGCATTATTAAGTTGACTTTGATGGCACTATGTTGAAAGTTGAAGGCTTATGTCTTGGCCTTGATGGCACCACGTTGAAGGCTTATGCCTTGTGCCTCGATAACCTGGCATGATTTTAAGTTGGGAGTTTACTCCGATGGATCTACATGCATGTGCATTGTTTAGAGTCGTATTATAAATGAATTTGTTGATGGTGATGTTGTTATGATAATGTTGGTGATCGTGTCGTGATGATGATTTTTTTGCAATATATTGTTGGTGACTTAATGTGAGTTTATGCTAACGTTGTGTTGTGACAGATAACTGTTGGGAAGCTGCGAAAATAGTAATAATAATTGTTATTATAATTGTTGTGATTTACTATGTTGTTTTATTTGTTGATTGTTATGTCGTAGTTGGTTGAAGCGGTGAATATTGTATGATTCTAGATCTAATATATTAGTTATCATAATTTTGCTTATATTTTTCGATATCTCTCCCTTTCTATTTGTTCTCCGTTGCCTTTATACTAGTAACGTGCAGGTATCCAAGAATAAAGAATTAGCCGTTGTTAGTTCAAGTTGGTGTCTTGCTCTGATACATAGCACTCGTGGGGGAATGTTTTGTCTATGTCGTTTATGTTATTATTATTGCTGATGCATTTCAAGTTGAATGATAAAAGTACTATGATGTTCAAGTTGTTTTGAATGAATAAAGATGATCAGTTGCTTTAAGTTGTAAAACTATGAATTCCACTGCGTAGTAATAAAAAGAATGCTTTGTTTTAAAAGTTGTTGCAAGTGATATGTGATCCCCTGATGATGAAAGTGTTATGTATCTGATTTGTTCGTGTTGTAAATGTTGAAATGTGACATCCCATGTGTGTTGTTTAAAATTTTAAAAATACTCTGATTTTCGTTATAATTTCTGGATAGAATTTGGGGTGTTACATTAGTGGTATCAGAGCAAGTCGGTCTGTCCGGCCAGTGTTGTCTAATGTTATTTACTTCCTTTGTACGTGACAAGTATGTGAAACACTGTGGGTAGTTGTTGTTTCCTGATTGTTGTTGTAGGAGTTAGTTGAAGCTAAGTGGGGGAGAAGCTTCGCTTCTCGGATGTGTTCGGTCGTGAGATATCAGATTAGTATGTTACTGATGGATACAGTGCAAATGTAGTAGGCGCTTTGTTGTTTCTCGAATTCGAAGGTAATACAAATTTAAGATTTTGGTTGTTTAACAAGTTGGAATGCCTTGAAAAAGAATGGTTGCTATTAGATAGAATTTTAGTAACTTGATGTTTAAGTAGGCCATGTTGTAGAATTATTGGGTTCGATTTTAAAAGTTGTTGGAGTTGTTGGGATTTTTGAACCGTGGATGCAAGTTGGAAAAAGAATATTGTTAATGTAGTGACGATGGTTTATTCTCCATTATGGTTGTCGGATATATATATTGACAAATTGAGGAACAGATAACCCTTAATCTCTTGTTAATAGTAGACGAAATCATATTGGATGGTATAAATTTTTTTTGCTATCTTAATGGTAAGTAAGTAGTGGATGCTACGACGAGAATGTTGCTAAGGTGAGGATACCATGTTGTACAAGAAAGTAAGCGAGTAGTAGTTGTCACTATTTTGTAAGATGTTGTGTCAAGGCGTTGCTAAAATGGTTGGAGAATAGTAACAATTATGTTGCGATGGTAATTGGAAGATTGAAGTATAAGTATTGGATTTAAACTGTGATATTGTTGGATTGAAGGATTAGACGCGAATGCGATGTTAAGATGGTTATGTTGGATAGATTTTCGAGGACGAAAATATCCTAAGTGGGGGAGAGTTGTAACGCCCCAAATTTAATTATTTAATTAATTAATTAAATTATTGAAGGATTTAATTATTGGATTTGGACGAAGTTGAGAATTATTAGATTTTGTCGGTACTATTTTAATAAGCGTATTTGGATTATTAAGTTTAAGCCGGATTATGTGGAGGATTTAATTAGAAGGATAATATTAAGAAAAATATTATTTATTTATTGGAATAAATAGGAATTATTTTATTGAGTTAAGTTGTGTAAGTTGTAGTATTAAAGGAGGTGTAGTATTGAGCCAAAAATAATATTGGAATTTTATTATTAATTTTAGAATTATTAATTAAATATGGATGAATTAGTTATAGAGGTGAAATAGCATTTTGAGGAGTAATAGTTAATAGACCCAATATGAGTTTAGTGGCCCATTAGTATTTTAAGTGGCTTAGGTACTAGTTGGAAGTGGTATTATATAGAAAAACCAAACAAAATATCACATACAGTAGCAGTAGAAGGGGAAATTGGGAACAAGGGTTGCTGGCAATGGCAAATTGCAGTCCGAAGGTTGCAGATTTTCGATCGAGTTTTTGAGCTCTCTTCAATCCAAAGGTAAGGGGTGGGGTTCGACTTATATAATCGATTGTATGATAGTTTTTATGTGGGGTTTAGGGTTGTATAATTTTGCTGTCAATTCCTTGTTTATGATGAAATTGATCGATTTTGTTGAAATTATATTGTATGCCGTGGAAGTTGTTTACACTGTATTGTTGTATTATTCATAGGTGAAATTATAGTGGTGAATAGAAGTTGTGTTCCTGGAAAACCTGTTTTGGCATTACTTTTAGGAACCTTTTAAGTATGATGAACACATGCGCTAGTAGTATAATTGGAATCACATAATAATTATGATAGTGAATTTAATATGTAGTCTTTAACAAACAAATAGCCATAGCATAATAAAATAGCAGAACGAGTAATATTAGTGGCAGACTAGTTTTGTTGAGAATAATTGATATTCAGAACTTTTAAGGATCACCAAAAGTTCGATGGTCGTAAGCGATCACCAAAAGTTCGATGGTCGGGCGGTCGGTCAGAAGTTCTGATGGTTAGGAGCATAAGTGACCGTTACAGTGTTCGATGGTCGGGCGTATGATCACCGAAGTTCGATGGTCGGTAAAGCGATCAATCAGAAGTTTTGATGGTTAGAAGCGGAAGTGATCAGTCAGAAGTTCTGATGGTTAGGAGCAGAAGCGATCATTTAGAAGTTCTGATGGTCAGAAGCAAAAACTTCTGATATTGCCTGCAGAAGGATTCAGTATAGCAGAATAATTTTAATAATGCAGGAAATAGAAACAGTCCCAAAATTTAGACAGTAGCCAAAAGTAAGTGATATATTTAGTTGCTCAGAATTGAATGAAAATTTACTGGGTAACTAAGATTAATTAGTAGATAATTGTGGTGGTGTTATTTTTGTGAAATTATGTGGAATATGCTGACTAACAGTACCAGTTAGCCGAATTAAGCGGTATAATTAATTGTCCAGAATTTAATAAAAACTGGCAGGGTAACTAAGAAAAATTAGTAGGTGGATTCTGTTAATTTATTTTGTTGGAATTGTGTTGAGTACGCAGTGTTGTTATTTTGTTTGTGAATATCAGTGAAGTGTATTATTATTGTATGTTGTAGTTGATTTATGCGAATTTGCAGGATGTTTCTATATTGATATAAATTTTTTCATGACGTGGTGATGTTTGTGATGTGAAGATGAATAATGTTATTGTGAATTGTTGTTGATTACGTTAATAACGTACTATTGATATGTTGATGAAGTTGTAGGCCTGTGACCAATGTTGAATAAGTTGAATTGTTCTGATTTATGGACATGTTTGAGTCGTAGGCTTATGCATTGGCCTTGATGGCACCACATTGAAGGCTTATGCCTTGTGCCTCAATAACCTGGCATGATTTTAAGTTGGATTTTACTCCGATGGATCTACATGCATGTGCATTGTTTAGAGTCGCAGTATAAATGAATTCGTTGCTGGTGATGTTGTTGTGATAATGTTGGTGATCGTGTCGTGATGATGATTTTGTTGCAATATGTTGTTGGTGACTTAATGTGAGTTTATGCTAACATTGTGTTGTGACAGGTAACTGTTGGGAAGCTTCGAAAATAGTAATTATAACTGTTATTATAATTGTTGTGATTTACTATGTTGTTTTGTTGATTGTTTTGTTGTAGTTGGTTGAAGCGGTGAATATTGTATGATTCTAGATCTAATATATTAGTTATCTTAATTTTGCTTATATTTTTCGATATCTCACCCTTTCTATTTGTTCATCATTGCCTTTATACTGGTAATATGCAGGTATCCAAGAATGAAGAATTAGCCGTTGTTAGTTGAAGTTGGTGTCTTGCTCTGATACGTAGCACTCGGGGGGGAATGTTTTGTCTATGTCGTTTATGTTATTATTATTGCTGATGCATTTCAATTTGAATGATAAAAAGTACTATGATGTTCAAGTTGTTTTGAATGAAGAAAGATGATCAGTTGCTTTAAGTTGTAAAACTATGAATTCTGCTGCGTAGTAATAAAAAGAATGCTTTGTTTTAAAAGTTGTTGCAAGTGATATGTGATCCCCTGATAATGAAAGTGTTATGTATCTGATCTGTTCGTGTTGTAAATGTTGAAATGTGACATCCCATGTGTGTTGTTTGATATTTTAAAAATACATTTATTTTCGTTATAATTTTCGGGTAGAATGTGGGGTGTTACATTAGTGGTATCAGAGCAGGTCGGTCTGTCCGGCCAGTGTTTTCTAATGTTGTTTACTTCCTTTGTACGCGACAAGTGTGTGGAACACTGTCAGTACTTGTTGTTTCCTGATTATTGTTGCAGGAGTTAGTTGAAGCTAAGTGGGGGAGAAGCTTCCCTTCTCGGATGTGTTCGGTCGTGAGATATCAGATTAGTATGCTACTGATGGATATAGTGAAAACGTTGTAGGAGCTTTGCTGTTTCTCGAATTCGAAGGTAATACAAATTTAAGATTTTGGTTGTTTAACTAGTTGGAATGCCTTGGAAAAGAATGGTTGCTATGAGATAGAATTTCGTAAGTTGATGTTTAAGTAGGCCATGCTGTAGAATTATTGGGTTTGATTTTAAAAGTTGTTGGAGTTGTTGGGATCTTTGAACCGTGGGTGCAAGTTGGAAAAAGAATATTGTTAATGTAGTGACGACAGTTTGTTCTCCATTATGGTTGTCGGATATATATTGACAAATTGAGGAACTGATCACCCTTAATCTCTTGTTAATAGTAGACGAAATCATATTGGATGGTATAAAATTGTTTTGCTATCTTAATGGTAAGTAAGTGGTGGATGCTACGCCGAGAATGTTGCTAAGGTGAGGATACCATGTTGTACAAGAAAGTACGCGAGTAGTAGTTTTCACTATTTTGTAAGATGTTGTGTCAAGGCATTGCTAAAATGGTTGGAGAATAGAAACAATTATGTTGCAAGGATAATTGGAAGGTTGAAGTATAAGTATTGGATTTAAATTGTGATTGAGTTGTTGTTGGATTGAAGGATTAGACGCGAATGCGATGTTAAGATGGTTGTGTCGGATAGATTTTCGAGGACGAAAATATCCTAAGTGGGGAAGAGTTGTAACGCCCCAAATTTAATTAATTAATTAATTAAATTATTGAAGGATTTAATTATTGGATTTGAGTTAATTATTTGAACACAATTGTGACTTGTGTTCTGAGTTACATGGGAAAATTTCATAATACTCCTTGAGTTTCCTCTTATGCTACAAGTTGAGTAGTGGTTCCTACTTAATAGGTAGTTTATCTCCCATGGTCCTCTTTTACCACCCCCAGTGACAAGAATTGGTTCCTATCTTAAGCAGGAGTGGAAGTCATCTTCTTCCTCGTGTGCACCAGGACTTTCCCTCCATTTACCCTGGACTGGTTCAATGGATAGATTCAAAAAAATGAGAAGATGTCAAACTGGATGTTGAGAGTCTATCCTCAACTGATAGGCCAGCAATGTAGACCGTGTAACACTGTTGTAGATCCCTCTGAAGTCTGCTCCTCTGTTCACAAGACATGAAGCTGCTGGAGATCATTTTAATTGTTAACTTTTAATTGTAATTGTTGTTGTTGTTTTGATGTAACTGTAATTACTTGTTTTAGCCAATATTTGTCAAAGGGGGAGATTGTTAGTTCCTTGTTTTTAAGGATTGGCTTAATTTTTGTAAAAAAAAATAATAGCAGCAATAATATAATGTACAATAAGATATTTAATATTTTGTAAATCCTATTAGAATGCCTGAACATGTTGTGTTGAGTAAAATCAACATCTGGAACAACATGTCGAAGAGGATGTCATGACATCAGACATCCAACATCACGCTACTGAACTGTTAAGTCTGTTACAATTCTATTTTAAGTTATGCAGAATATTCTGGGAATATTATGCATCCTATGTGGCATGTAATTGAAGGCATTTGTGGAGGTCTAGAAGATTCAATCAGAAGTTGAAGAGAAAAATCAAATTGAGGACCTTGATTGTAGCAGAAGTTTTTTGCTTGTTTGTTTTTCTATAGAGTTTGTTACTGTAGTTTTTTACAACTATAAGTTGTTGTTTTAAAGGCTCAAATCCAGTTGGGTAATATGTTATAAATAAGGACGTTGTAACCTAGTTTTAAGAAGCTACCAATTATAGAAAGATGTAATCATTAGGGTTAGCCATGTCAGTGAACCACCCGGATTGTGGGATGGTCACTCATTTGTACCTTGAAGCCCGTAGGCAAGAGGATAATTTTACTCACTGAGAAGCTGTGAAGCAATGAGTTGAGTTGTGTTCTTGGAAGAAGCTTTGAAGCAATTCCAGGTATATGTGTGTCAAAAGTGTTTGACTGTTTTTGTTATTTGAAGAATGGTTCTTCAAATAGGTTGTTATTGTTGCAGGGGTTTACAACTGTTAGGTATCACTTGGGAGTGAGCAGAGGTTCTCTTGTCTTAGATGGTCTTCTAAGATAAAGGTTTCATTGGGTAGTGATTAGGTCAACTGAAGGTTGTTTATCTGTAAACCAGAGATTGTTTACATAAAATAATACTACTAATAGTGGAGTCTTCTTCCTGGCTTGGTAGCCCCAGATGTAGGTTGGTTTGAACCGAACTGGATTAACAATTATGTTGTGTTCCTTATGTTTCATGCACTGTTGTATTACTCTACCTTGCCTATTTTATTTTAATGTCAGATCAGATGTCTCGACATCCATATAGGACATCTGAATCTGCTGCACTAGAATTTCAGTTTTACGATTTCTAGATTTAGACCTCTTCTTTCAAGAACCTCTATTACCCTTGTTCCGACCATGATCTTGAACCCATTTCACATATAGACCTTCGCCTTAAGTTCCTTCCTCTACACTTTGCATCCTTTAAGAATGAGACAAAAGTGTACCACTAATTACATCAAGACTACTAATGTTTTTCCCATACTTAAAAATAGTCACCAAGTGGCCATAAGAACCTTTTAACGAGTTGAGCGAGATAATTTCCTTATCTTTGTCAACAATCTTCACTCCAAGCCTTCCTAGATCGGTGATTATGTTGATCAAGATATTGACAAGTTATTGCAAATAAGATTTTTCCCGCTTCTTTAGACTGTATAGTCGTTGATTCACGAACAATTGGTTTATCAGTGTCTTTGACATATATTGACTCTCCAATTTTTCCTGAGCCTTCTTCATCCTTGCTCAATCAATATCTTCCATGTCGTTTAGTTTCGTCTCACATAGCGTCTTCTATAAACTTTGTTAAGTCAACATATCTTTAACTCTCCTTTGCCATAATCTGAAATTACTAGTCCCTTTGAACCTTGTTACTTCGAATTTTGCACGAGGGTTAGTTGCCATCTAACACCAAATATTAAAACAACAACTAGTATAAAAGATCAAAGATAAACTAAAGTAAATGACAATGAACACAATCGATCTTTGTTAATGCAGTTCGACCAATAATGTCTACCTCTACTACTATAGAGCAACTATAGTTTCTTTAATTCCTATATTATTAATGAATTAGAATTTCAGTGTTACAACAATATATATAATATTAGGGTTCCATTTATCTAAACATAATCCCTAATTACCTTTAACAAACCATTATCTTTACCTATAATCATATCAAATAGTGTTAGTTATACTCAATAATTCAAAATTATCTCAATAATATGAGTCATCTTCAACAAAATTATTTTACTATTTCATTAGTAAACCAACCCTATTGAGATTCTTGTTAGCAACCCATTAGCCATTGACTTCTAAAACAAAACATCGTCTTATTTCTGACATCTCAATTTTTCTTTCTATATCAAATAGATATGAAGCAAGATAATAATAGGTGAAATATAGGTCTTACCTTATGTTTTTCTTTTAATGTTTACAACATCTTAAAAAGTTGGAGAGGAGTTAAGATATTACCCAAAAATATAAGTATATATCAAGTAAGAGAAAAGGTTAGAAGAATAGGATTTTAGGATGGTGTGAGTGACACACAACTAATGAGGACGGAGTAAGCAATTTGATTTTTTATTTCTTTTTCTTTTTCGTCAAAAGATGTGTAAACTTCTTATTAGTAATCAGTAATACTGCAACAAAAAAATAGTCAAAATTATTAAATTTAACTTGGACAAAAATATTTTATAAATTTTCTTTATTTTAACAATTTTTCTTATTATTTATATCTATAATGAATTTTGACTAAATCACTTTAAATTTCTTCAAAACATTACATTTTCTTATCCAATGACTCATTCAAGCACACACTTTAAAGGAGTCAATATTTAGTGGATGTGAGTTATTTTCTTAAGCTCTTTAAAAAGAAAAAAAATGTTAATGATTAAACTTAGAAGAACTCCTTATAATTAGAAACTAAATTAGGATAATAATATTTCTGGGAAGCAAGAATAAAATTAATTCATACTAGAAGAGTAGGATTATATAAAAACCATTAAAAAAAGAAGGATTTAATAATTAAAAAAAATACAAATAAGAGCAAGCCAGATGGGTGAGAAACATAGTTAAGACCAGATAAATGAAAATGAAGGGTAAGTAAAGTTCCAAAGCATTCCTCATATTTTAGCATTTTTGTTTTAATATATACTAGTAGTAATGAAACTTGGAGATTTCTTATTGGCATATTTTGTCCTCAAACATTGAGTATTCTATTGAACTTTGCTTTGTATACATTTACTACTACATAGGTTGCATAACTCATTTAGCAAACGATTTTTTTCAGCTAAATGTAAGGTAAACATATCAAGGATGAAAAGAAAAAACAAACAAACAGTTCCCATTCTATACAAAATTTAGTTGTCATCCCATAAAACAAAAATTCATAGAACAAGAATTTACTCCTCCAAAGACCATTTCTGATTTCTCTAGGAATTATTTTAGCCTATTATTTTGTCATGAAGTAATATATTTTACCAATAAAAGGCAAAGACTAAGCACCCTAATAATTTACCTTCAAAAAAATAATCTTCTATATTTTTTTCACATAGCTAGAGAGAATGAAAAGTATAAAAAAAGAGAGAGGAGTGTTAAAATTGGTGCACCCTGGTAGATTCATTGAGATTCATAGAGAACCAATTATAGCATTAGAGGTTATGAGAAGGAATCCTAGACACTCAGTTACTAGGCCAGATGTTTTTACGTATCCTTGGATTGTGGTCAAACCTGAGTCAATTTTGGCTCCTGGTTGTGTGTTTCTTATTGTTCCAAATCACACAATCTATAACTTGTTAAAAGTCAAAGAGCAAAATAATATTGATTCACTCTCTTTTCATCAACAACATGGGGTTAGGCCCAATTGGCTCGGAGTTAATCATGTGGAGCCCAGCATGAATGAAATCTCGACCAGTAGGACTCAACCCACTTGTTTTGAAAATCGTATGGGTCAAAATTCAGTATCGATTGAGATTGATAATGTGAATCCTAATATGTCACGTGCCTCGACCAGTTGGGCTCAACCCAGTTGTTTCGGAGATAATATGGATCAAGATTCAGTACCGATTAAGGTTGATAACGTGAATCCTAATATAATATGTGTCTCGACAAGTTGGGCTCAACCCACTTGTTTCGGAGATGATATAGGTCAAGATTCAGTATCGCTTGAGGTTGATAATGTGAATCCTAATATGAGACATGTCTCGACCCGTTTTTCACAATTAAACCAATATTCTCCTAACTATCATGTTGATAATTGCAAATTTAAATATGATGATTGGGAAGGAAAGGATAAGCTATTTACTAAGGTGAATAGTTGTGAAGGCATTCCGGAAAGAACAAAGGAACATGAAAGGAGTATTCAGGAAAGAACAAAGGAACATGAAAGGAGTGAGGTGAATAGTTGTGAAGACGTTAAGAAGATATCAATGGAACATGATTTATCATTGGATGAATCAAATTTGGAGTTTACACCTTACCAATTAGCTGTACAATATTATCAAAATCACTACAAAGGAGGTATAGATTTGGAAATGGCCAAGAAAGATGTTAACTTGGAGTTTGTGGCTAATGAACAATTTAGCAAGTTGAAATCATGTTTAAGGAAACCTAATAGTATTCGTAAGTGGTCTAATCTTACGGTAGCATTCGAAATATCAATCAAGAAAGAGGAGTAAACAAAGGAGTGCACACACTTGGTGGAGACATGGTTTACAAGTGTAGTTCTTGTCATAGCTTATTGCTTGATAACACTTCATGAATATTCAATTTTAGAAGAATGTTAATATTTAATAACAATCACTCTAAGACTTATATTCTTATAATCTTTCATATTAAATGAAATTTACATGTATCTCACAATTTTACATAGAACTCACGAGTTCATATCTGATGCGCAATGTGCTTGTGTCTGCTCTCTTCATTTTATACAATTTTATAAGGTTCGAGATCTCGATGCTTCTTAAATTATCATGAGATGTGAAGATTCTTTAATTGATTGTCATTATTTGTCCTTAATCTGCATAATTTGTGCTTTATTGTTTGTATTCATAAGATGCTTCCATTTCTTTGATATGATTCCTTTTATGCCTATCTTTTTATATACATTTATGTTTGTGATTTTGTATTAGTTCCATTCACAAGATTTTTCAACAAACCAAACAAGAACAATCTTTATTCAAAAGCAGCATGGCTAGATTATCTTGTTCTTTTTTCTTATTCATCACACTATTACTCCAACTTAACAACCTATGCAGTTCTTTACAAGAACAAGTACCAACTCCATCATTACCAATTCTCCCACTCCCAACATACTCACAGTTAAAATGGCAACAAAGAGAAATCACAATGTTCCTTCATTTCGGTGTCAACACATTCAGCGACAGCGAACGAGGTATAGGCCATGAAAATCCATTGATATTCAATCCGATTAGGCTCAACACAACCCAATGGGCTAGTGTGGAAGAAGAAGCAGGAATTTCATTAATGATATTAACTATGAAACATCATGATGGATTTTGTCTATGGCCTTCTAGGTACACCAAACATTTTGTCATTAGTAGCACTTGGAAAAATGGTAAAGGTGATGTTGTTCAAGAGTTTGTGAGTGCAGCTACGGTTAAAGGAATTGATGTTGGAATCTATCTTTCACCTTGGGATAGACATGATTCTAGATATGGCCATGATTTACTTTACAATGAATATTATTTAGGCCAATTGCAAGAGCTTCTTAATAAGTGGTTTTCAAATATCTCTTTTGTATATCGTAAATTGTAATTGCATGTTTTGATTATACGCAATTAAATCTGTATGCAGTATTACAGTCGGCTCATTTTCTAACTGGCCAAGTTTGATACAGTTGATTTTAGTTCTGCACGTAGATATTATAACATATATCATGCGGATTCATTTGTAACGCCATTTTGGAAATTAACATTATGTTGTATATTTTTTAGATATCCAAATGTAAGAGAAATTTGGTTTGATGGATTCAAAGATCCAAAGGTACAAAATGTCTCGTATTACATTTCAGATTGGTTTTCAATGGTGAAAGAGTTGCAAAGTTCAATCAATATTTTCTCAGATGCTGGATCTGATGTTAGATGGGTAGGAAATGAAGTAGTGATTGTCGGGGACACGTGTTGGTCTACTATTAATCGAAGTTCTATTACAATTGGAAGTCCATACATAGGGCAGTAAGTGTTGATTTTTCTCTTTCTTTTTTGAGTAAAAGAATACTAAAAAAGTTGATGGTTTTATTACAGATCATTCAACAATTGATGTATCTGGTTAATATACAGATCAAATACATTCGATATCAATGGTCAATATTGTTTAATTGTGTGAAACTAATGTTGACATTTGAATTGTCTAATCTCAAACCAACCCATGTGATTCACTCCACTTACCATATCTATGATTTTTTATATTATACATTAGAGTTAATAATTGCTTAGAATGTAGGTATTTGAACACAGGCGATCCAAGAGGAACCAATTGGTTACCACCAGAATGTGATGTATCGATTCGTCCAGGATGGTTTTGGCATGAATCAGAATCACCAAAAAAACTTAGTGAGCTACTTGATATTTATTACACCTCAGTTGGTAAAAATTGCGTGTTAATTCTTAATGTACCACCTAATAGAACCGGTCTTATATCCGAAAATGATGCTCATAGATTAAAAGAATTTAGAGTTGCAATTAATACAATTTTTCATAAGAAGTAGTTGAAGGTTGTTATGTTAAAGTTAGTAGCCAAAGAGGAGGAAAAGATGGAGGGTTTGGACCAGAAAACATGTTGGATAGTGACCATTTGGGGTCATATTGGACCCCAAGAGAAGATAATAAGGACAAGGAAGATCATTGGGTTGAAATTTTGGGCAATGGTGGAGATTTAAGATTTAATGTGATTAGAATACAAGAGGCAATTGGATTTGGTCAAAGGATCAAAAGCTATGAAATTCATGTAGATGGTAAATTGATAATTAAAGGGACAACAGTTGGTTACAAGAGGCTTCATAGGCTTGATAGAGATATTGTGCATGCTCAAGTTGTGAGGATTAGATTCATAGAGGCTAGAGGAGTTCCCCTTATTTCTTCTATTGGTTTGTATTTTGATCTTTTTGGCATTCAAGGTTTACTGCGACATGAAGAACATAACCATGTAGAAAAATGTTTCATGTACTACCATTTTTCGTCCACCTGTGACACTTTGTTAACTATGTGGAAAAAATGTTTAATTCAGTTTACAAATAACTTATATATAAGTATTAATAAGAACTTATAAGTATTTATAAAAACTTATGATAATCATTTTTGCTATAAATAATTAGATAAGTTGTTTATCTAAATTCTAGGAAGAATAACAATATAATGTATCATATTTAGAAGGTTGTGAATTTAAAAGACAGTTCCTACTTTAAATTTCTATTTTCAACAAATCACCTTTCTGGTCAAAATTTCTCAGCATTTTCATCAGATAAGAATTTCATCTTACTATGACAAGTGAAAGTAGGAGAATACCGCGTAAGATACAAAAGAAACTCACACACATTTAAAATATTTCAAAAGCCTCTTTTACTTAACAAAATTACCTAAAAATTGATTTTATGGTCTGACCAGTTAATTACGCGACTATCTTTCTTGATTAAAAGACTTGTTTAAATTGTCTAATCAATTAGATCATTTGTGTAATCGATTAGATGATACCTAATTTAGTTTATAATCGATAATGATAGTCTCTTAATGATTGGTACGACTCTATCAAAAACTTCCATTTTAGACCACAACAGTCGATTATTTGAAGTGTCTAATCTATTAGACTCATGATCTGATCAATTAGGTGAGCTAATTGCCTCATTAGTTATTTTAATTTTAAGTCATATTTTCTCATATATAAAGGAGGCCTCTCCTCACTTAATTACTTACTAGAATTCGGAGTTTTCCTATTTTTTTACAATTTATCTCTCTCTTCTTTGTCATTAAATATTTTATTTCATCAAAGTTGCATTAGTATCTTAAGAATGAAAACTGCTTGTAAGGAAAAATTTGTACAAATGTTGTGCCACTATCGTTATTTTCAAGAGTGTGATAATCTTAAAGAATTGAGTTTGGTTCGTGAGATCAACCATTTACAAAATATCAGTTTGGTTATATAAATCAACCTGAAAAAGTTATGTTTGGTTCTTAAGATAAGTCTGTAAAATCTCTACTAGGTTCGTTAACTTCAGCCCGTGGAAAAAATCTCTTTTGGTTGGGGTACAAATCAGTGTAAAATATCTTGATTCGCCTGTATCAAAGGTTCATATGTATAACATGTAAAAGCTCAATATTATAATGAAACCCAAGAAGATCTCTTAGGCAAAGGATTAGGCCAACGTCCGGCCGCCTTATATTATTCTTTGGTGTCATCTCACTAGCCCTTATCTAATAAGTTTCTGCTATTTACTTTAATGTTTTATTTTCCGCTACTTTTCTTTTTGATCTTGAAAATACTAACACAATTTGTTTCTTAAGTAATAAAACCTCTAAAGTAGTCTTGAAATTTTGAATACCACAATTCACTCCCCCTTCCCCCACCCTCCCTCTTGTATTTGGAGTCATTCGTCCAACAAAAATGGGAACTCAAATTAAAAGTAAAAGTTAAATGTAACTTATGTGAGATGACAAAACACATCACTTACCCAAAAAAATCCATGACCAAAGAAAAGTATCTCTCAACCCTCAACATATCCTTCGCACTCAAAGTCAAGAATTTTTCCAAGAAGTAAACTCATTCTTTCTTGGCCTCGTTGATCTTATCAAAATTATAACCATTAATGCATAAAGGTTCACTCGTCAAGTAGATGGGGAAATGGTAGGTTCCATTATCGTTAAAAATAACCTCATGGAAATTAATAACATAGTGAACTCGGGTAAGTTTATCTTTCCAAATTTTATATGTAGACGGGTAAGAGGCGTTCTATTATGGAACCATAATAGAGAAATGGTGATTGCAATGAGCAAGGGTGAACCTAAACATCATATGTAACACCCTAACTCTACCCAACGTATATTATTTAAATTAGAGTGCGGAAAAAAATAATCATACAAGGGATGTCACAATTTCTTCGCAAAACAACATGCATTTAGTCACAACTATACAGATACATAACACTTAGATCAAGGATGAACTTATAACAATACATCTTTTATTCAACCTCAAAACATTTCACAATATTATTATTATTTAACTTCACTTAGCATAATTATTCAACTAAATCAACTTCAATAATCAACATGATCAAGTATTCACATTATTCATAAACTTCAATAATTTAAGCAACTACAACAAATTAAGCAACGTTCATCCCCCCGAGTGTTACGTATCAGAGCAATGACACCAATTCGAACTAACAACAACTAACGACTTCATAATGCTACTTCAAACTTCCACGGCTATCCTTGAGTACCTTGGATTGACGATCTCTCCATAATTTCCTGTCGAAATCTGTTAGAATGTGTGCATAATTCATGTTCGAGTTCGTGCATAGGTATGATTGAAAGTGTTGGTCGAACAACCTGTTGGTCGAAGTGTTACTCTCTAGTATGCTAGAAGTCGAATGCGTTGGACTTTAGATATTTTGGGCCTTAGTTTAGTTTACACTATTGGGCCTAGGAAATGTGTCTATATAAGGAGCATTTCTTTGTAAACAAAATAATCAGTTCATAATATACATTTTTCATTTCTTTTTAGTATCACATTTTATTCTCTTCCCATTTTCTTCTTAAAACTTCTTCTTCTTCATCACAAATATATTTCTTTCATCTTCTGTTCCAACAAATTGGTATCACAGAGCTCGGTTGCGATTCAAAGAGAATCTAATGGCAAACGGAACAACAACGTCGACACAGATTCCAGCAAATTTACCAGTTTTCAAAGGAGAAAACTACCAACGATGGGTTGCACAAATCAAGGTCATTTTCAGATTTCAAGATGTTGTTGAAATCTTGAATGATGGTGTATCGGAGCTGGAAGAAAATGCGACGGAAGCCCAGAAAGTTGCGCACAAAGATCAGAGGAAGAAAGATTGTAAAGCACTGTTCTTGATTCATCAGTGTGTAGACGCTGATGTTTTTGAGAAGATAATCGAAGAAGAGTCAGCAAAAGAAGCATGGGACAAGTTAAAGAACTTGTATGGCGGAGGAGAAAAATTGAAGAAGGTGAAGTTGCAGATGCTGAGAAAGCAATACGAGATGATGCACATGAAGGATGATGAATCGATTTCTGCATACTTCTCAAAGATTGTGACACTGACGAGCCAAATGAAAGCATGTGGTGAAACCATCACAGACCTGCAGAAAATATAAAAGGTATTGAGATCTTTAACAGCAGATTTTGACTATATTGTTGTGACAATTGAAGAAGCAAAGAATCTTTCTGAGATGAAGTTAGAAGAACTTCAAGCTTCATTAGAGGCTCATGAGAGGAGATTGAAGCAAAGAAACTCAGAAAAAGAGAAGGTGGTTGAACAAGCATTGCAATCAAGATTCAGCAAGAAAGCTGAAAGATCGAAGTTTCGAAAGTATCCTGCAGATGATGAGAAGTCAAGCAAGAATGCTGATTCGAGAAAAGTGGTGAGCAACAAGTATTCTGGGAAGAAAGTTGACAAGAAAGATAAGCAATGCTACAATTGTCAAGGTTTTGGTCACTCGAGACTGTCGAAGGAGGAAAGTAGAAAGGGCAAAAGAAAGTAATGAAGCGCAATATGCACGTGCAGGAGACAGTGATTCAGATGATGTGCTAATGATGGTTAATTCTCAATCGAACTCTGAGAAAACCAACATGTGGTATCTAGATTCAGGATGTAGCAATCACTTGACTGGCAACAAAAATTGGTTCACCAAACTAGATGAGTCAGTAAAAAGGGTGATAAAGTTTGCTGATGGAAGACACATCGATTCTGGTGGAAAAGGAGATATTTCGATTGCCAGAAAGAATGGTGGAAAAGCTACTATCACTGAGGTATTGTATGTACCCTCTATGACAAGTAACTTGATAAGTGTAGGTCAATTACTTGCAAAAGGATTCAAGATGAAACTTGAAAGGAATGAGATGAAAGTCTATAGGGCTGATGGAAGGCTGATCATGAAGGCGCCATTGGCAGAAAACAAGACATTCAAAGTTGAACTCAACACATCAGATCACAAATGTCTTGTTTCGACGACAGAAGTAGATAAGAACTGGCTATGGCACCACAGGTATGGACATCTAAACTTCAGAAGTTTATGCATGCTCAATCAAAAGAAGATGGTGGTTGGTTTGCCTTATGTAAAGGAACCAAAGCATGTATGTGAGGAATGCTATAAAGCTAAGCAGGCAAGGAAGGCATTCAAACATGACTTGCCCATAAAATCCAAGCGCAAGTTGGAGCTAGTTCACTCTGATGTGTGTGGACCATTTGAAGTGAAGTCCAATGGAGGCAACAGGTATTTCCTTACGTTTATTGATGAATTCACCAGACATATATGGATCTACATCATTGAAAGGAAAAGTTAAGTATTCACACAGTTCAAGAAGTTCAAGTTGCACGTTGAAAGGCAAAGTGGCTGTAAATTGAAGAAGTTAAGAATCGACGGTGGTGGTGAATACACTTCTGCTGAATTTGCCAAATTTTGTATTGGGGAAGGTACAGAGCATGAGGTTACTGCTCCCTATACACCTCAACACAATGGCATAGCTGAGAGGAAAAACAGAAGTATACTGAACATGACAAGGAGTATGTTGAAAGCTAAAGATATGCCTAATAGATTTTGGGCTGAAGCAGCTTCGACAGCAGTATACATTCTGAACAGGTGTCCAACAAAGAGGATAGTTGGAAAAACACCTCATGAGGCTTGGACAGGATCGAAGCCAAGTCTGAGTCACTTCAGAGTTTTTGGATCAATGTGCTTCAGACATGTACCTGGACAATTGAGAAGAAAACTGGATGATCAAAGTGAAGTTGTGGTTCTTATAGGTTATCATTCGACTGGTGCATACAAGTTGTATTCACCAATCAAAGATAAACTAATAATCAGTAGAGATGTTCGAGTCGACGAAAGCAAAGGTTGGGATTGGAGTTGAAGTTCAATACAGGAATCAGACACTGTTATAACTGTGTTCGGAAGAAGACCCACAAGATGAGCCCTCGAATAGTCGAAGTGAACAAGGCAACACTTCAACTAGTCGAAATGAAGAACCACCTGAGCAAAGTGAAAGAAGGTCGACGAGAACAAGAACTGAATCAACTAGGCTGGCTGGATATGAAAGATTTCCAGATCAAGTGATTGATGACGATGGTGATTTGGTTGAAGAAGCCATGATGATGGCTGAAGCAGAACCAATCAATTTGAATGAAGCAATGGGTAATTCGAATTGGTGCGAAGCCATGAAAGAAGAACTCAGAGCCATTGAGAAGAACAAGACTTGTGAGCTTCTCGAAAGAACGAATAAGAAGCCAATTGATGTAAAGTGGATATTGTTGCACCCCAAAATTTGCCCTCCTATATCAATTTTACCTGGCTTAGGCTTTGCATTCATTTGCATACGTTTCCATTGGGCCACTCGCTTTAGACATTCATTCGCTCATCACATCTGCATCATTACTTACATATGAGGCGATCGGATTTCAAACTCACATCATTTTGTGTTTGGAAAGAACCCACTGTTGCACATACGTGCATTGATGTCTTTGATTCTGGGGTTTTTAGGTTTGGACTGGCTTGAGGTAATTATGTTACAAGATTTGGAAGATGTTTGTTGTTTTCAATCAACCCGGGAGAATTGAGAATGACAAAGTGGTTTTTGCTCATCAAAAGGTTTAGAAGGTGGAGTCGAAGAATTATGCTCACAACGGGTTACAATTCTCTTTGAAAACTTTCTTGAAGGATTGAGTTTTAATTTAAAATGGCGTCTATCATTCAAGTGGGGTTATTTTAATGGCAAGATGGTTTGAATTTCGAGGTTTTGGACTACAAGATTATCAGCTTTTATAATACATTTTCAATGCACTTTTTGAGTTCGAAAGAGGATGGAGGAAATTGAAAATGTTTGCGAGATACTATTTTTCACAAATCTTTAAGTTTTCATTCTCACCCGTAAGTCTTAGATGGTGTGTCTAATTCATCAACTTACGCGGGTTTACTTCATGAGTGTGCAAGGAGGGTTCATTTTCTGTGACGTTTTTCCCAAATATATTTCCTCTCATGTTTTTTATGTTCTATGGCCTAATTGTATCTATAACATGAGTTCTCCATTAAGGGTTCTCAAGGATTTCTTTTTAGACCAACCATAGGAAACAAGTTTCAATTCAAAAGCCAAGTTTCAAACAAATTCATTCAATATTCAAATCCATTATTTTCCATCCTTGTCATTCAAGTTTCAAAGTCTTACTCAAATTCGAAAATGACATTAAAAGAATACCCGTTTATAAAGTATAATCAAACTTCCGAATTCAACATTCATTTAACTTTGGTTTGTACAAATGCTACATGAATCATTGAATTCACAATGTCAACTTGAATATGTGATATTACAAAATTTCAAAGCTTCTAATACAAGAATTCCAAGATTACAAGTTTTGAGTTCTAACATCATGCTACATATGTTATGTCCTAATCCTATCTTCTATTGGAAGTCTTTGTTGTTTCTTTGCCTCCAAGCCTTTCTTTCTCCATCATAAACCTTGCCTTCTTGTCCAAAGCTCTCCTTAACCTTTCTTTCCAAGCTTGTACCATTGCTCACATTCATGAAACAACAAAAGGAAAGCAGTTAGCAATAATGGACAGCATTAGCAAGGATACAAAGCAATAGTTTATTCTCATCATTAGGGATTAATGATTGGGATCAGATTATGTTAAGGGTGTGTGTTTCTCAATCATGTTCAAAAAGACCCTACCCTTTTGCAAATCACAACACATAGTTGGTTCACAAAAGGGGTGTGTGGTTCAGACACCATCATCACCACTACTGCAGCAAGTACAACCTGCAAATCGAAATATGACAAAATACAATAACAGCCCAACAGTTTAAGAAAGTGTTTCAGCCCATCATGTTAATTGCTAAGCCCATAACACAGAAAACACAAGGCTGGCATACTTGTTTCTAACCAACAGATCATAACATAACACCAAAGCCCAGTTTTTCGTTTTGTTTTCTCAAGCCCTGTTCTCAAAAATCTGACATCAAGACTAAAACCCTAATGCAGAACATTATAAAAGGTTTAAAAGGGCACAAGAATCAAGGAGGCAGCGAATCGCATCACCGAAAAACCCTAGCGAAAACATATCAAAACCGTAAATATAGCAACATTCATCATCAACCAAACATAATCGAACAACATTCAAAAATCCTAAAGCATATCAAGAACATCAACAAAACCGTAAAGTCATCATTTCCCAAGCATATCCCTTCAGAAAAAAGCCAAAAAATAGCCACAGAGAGAGAGTCTTGTAAGGTATTACCCGTTTTCGATGGGGAAGGTGGAGGTTGCGAACTCTATGTCGCCATCCTTCTCCTTCACTCCTTGTTTTCTCTCCGCATCGTAATCATCACATCACAATAGAGCCTAGGGTTTCCCTTTTCCCCCTTTTCATTTTTCGTTTTCCTGTAATCAACCAAAACAGACATTTCCAGAAATCAGAAAATATAACGATAACCGAGTAATCGAGTGAGAGAGAGAGATAACCGAGTCCAATCGAACAAGCGGCGAGAGAGAGAGAGAGAGAGAGTTTCGGTGAGGAATCGCGAGCGTAACAAGATGAGAGAACAGTGAGAATCGGAGCAAACGAGAGCGGCGACAATGAGAGATCGTGAGGATGAGAGCTGCGCTTAGGGTTCACGAAGAGAGGATGAGTGTGTTTGTAAAATAATCATGTTTTATTTTGTAATTATAACTTAAGTTAATAACTTAATTTTAGTTTTCAGATTATAACTAATATTGTTTTATTTTATAAAAAAATAATTTAAGATTAATATTAGTCCAAATTATTTAGAATCAGTTTTATTTATTCATTTGAGTTATAATAAAAAAAAGGGATTTAGATTAGTTTTAGTTTTAATATGATTAGGATTTGTGTTGTCTAGTCTAGGCGGTGACACTTGTCACCGTCTGTATGGTTTGTTCGAAATCTAGTGTAGGTACACCCATGGAATCCATTTTGCATTCTCCTTCCATAAGCCATCAGATCTGTCAAGGTCCAGATCCAATGCTCCAGAATGGTGGACCACACTTTGTTTCTTTGGAGCTTCTATACAAGATCCAGCATTGTTTTTGGACTTGGGCTCAGTTTGCTGTTCACACCCCCAGATTTAAAGCTCCAATCAGGCCCATTTCTAACTCTCTCTTTAATTTATTATTATGCAAGTTTTTTTATTGATGTATTAAATAATAATTAGTATAAGATATTTTTTATTTGCTAAATTATCGATTAAATTATTAGTTGATTTTTTATCAAATAGAAAAAATCTATCCTAATAATTATTTAAATTCCGGTTGTATTGTGTGTTAATTTACGTTTTTGTTTATTATCCGTTTTATTATGCTACTCGCTTGTATGTTTTATTATGCGATCGTACACTCCTCTCACAAATTAATATAAAAGAAACAACGCTTCCTATCTCTCATTTTTGGTTATCCACACCAAATTCTCTAAGGGTCTCATGGTTGGGGATGGGCATGGCCATCCTCACGAGGTTAATTAAGGCCCTCGTTGCCTTGATTAATCATAACCCGACAAAAATAATTGGTCCACATACCAATAACCATGCACCAGGGTCTCATGGTTGGGGATAGGAGCACCTATCCTCACGAGATTAATCAAGTCCACATACTTGGTTAATCATAACCCGAAACTTCACTTCTCTACGTCCAATGCCGAAACTTTCAAAACACTTTCAAATCAAAACAATTAATTGAACTTGTTTTCTTTAAATCAATTTTTCTACAAAAAAAGAGAACATTTGGATAAGATTTGTTTTAATTGTTAGATGTTAGCCTAACGATTAAAATGAATCGAAGTTTCTAGTTGATTAGATGATAGCCTAATAAATTAAGAAACTTCAATCCATGTTCTAAAACAAAAAATCCAGTGCTATGGTATTTAATTAAATTGTTGGATGGTAGCCCGACGATTTAATTAAATTTAAAGTATTTAGGCCATTAGATGATAGCCTAATGACTTAAATACTTTTATTCCATACACTTAATAAATGTGAACTTTGTTTCACCTCACCTTTTTCATAATAAAGATTTTGGATGAGAGATGATTGGTCGAGCTCCCTCACCAATCTCGAGTATTCGAATCGTTAGATGATAGCCTAACATTTTGGTACTTGTCATCTACCATTAAAATCAATTCAACCCATTCAAATTCTTTTTCCGCTCATACGCGGTCATCAAAAACATTTTCCTCTAAAATCAATGTGAGATATTGGGTCGAACTCTATTGTGTCGAAGTATGCTAGAATTGTTAGCATCGAATTGGGCCTGTTTGTTATGTCCAATTGGTTAAGTTAGCTTGTACCCTAAGTTAGCTTGTAATGGGTATTTGTGATAAAAGCCCATTAGTTTAGTATGTTAGATTTATTATAAATAGCATACTAGTCTCTCATCATTGCATAGTGCAAATCCTAATTTAGGGTGAGAGGGTTATTTGTTATTCTTGTATACTTGTAATCTTGTTTTGAAGATAAAGGAAAGAATAGCAGTTAATAACCAATCCTTGTGTTCATCGTGTTCTTCATTCTTTTTCCCTACAAGCTTATATATATTTGTTTCAAGGCATCCGATTCACAACAATCAACACAACCAATCCAAGACATTTTCAACAAGAACTACGGAGTTTTGACTTTCCCATTGCACGAGGGAATACGTAGGCACGCGGTTTCGAAACCGTGTCAAACTCAAAATAATAATAAACAAATCCCTCTTCTTCTTTCTTAATTCATAATTTAGAAGTTAGCAAACACACACAAACACTTCGAACTAAATGGGTCCCATTGAGTACGATGGACATAAGAGGTGCTAATACCTTCCTCTCGCGTAACCGACTCCCGAATCCATCCTTTTTGGTCTTGTAGACCGCCTTATCCGATTTTTGTGGGTTTTATCTATATTTTCCCGTTCTTTTTAGAACAAATAAAATTAGGTGGCGATTTCATTGTTTTTGAAAATTTAAATGATTTTTGAAAAACGAGTTGCTTCAGTTGGCGACTTCACTGGGGATAATTTTAAAATCTTTTTTGACTAAGCGAGTCAACCCTAGTTTAGTTCTTCGCATGTTTGTGTGTTTGTTTATCGCTTTCTTGTTTATGCTTATCTATTGTTTATTTGCTTATTTTTCTCTTTATACTTTATATATTAATCTGTTGATATATTATCGTGATGGGAATTCATGGGCATTGATACATAGCTAAGCCCACTACCCAGGCTTCTAGGTCACCTTTTTAGGAATAGAGGGGTTGCGTAGCCTAGGTCCCCCTGACTCCAATGTCTTGTGGACCAAAGCAAAGACTCTGGCTTAGAGTTGGTTGTTTTAAGGAGGTTGGTGACCCGCACGATAGTGCAGGACATCAATCTTTGGAAAAATGACCTATAACTCTAAGTTTGTTCATGTTGTCCTAACCGAGACCAAACGCTCAAATTTTGGATTTCGAGCATCCCGTTAAGAGCCGTTTCTTGGGGTATACTTTTACAAATACTATCTCCATGTAGGCCTCTCGCGCGATGATAGTGTTTGTAAAAGGGGATCTGAGACCCCAACAAACATTTAGCCAAAAAACATCTCTTGCCATGACCGACCAATCCTATGAACCGGCTTTATTTAATTTGCAACATGCACTGCATACATTTGCACAAAACAATTTAGCATATAACTTATTTTTAGGGAACCTTATAGATTTTGTTGGTGCAGTAAGTAGAAAGGAAGAATGAATCCAACTGTGAAGAACATTCCACATCTCAAATTCAAAGAACTGAAGTTGGGGAAGCTGATAACTCAAAGTGAAAGAATTTCGCCTGTCAGTAGAGCTTATTTTGGGAAAAGGTTTGGGAACATCCTAGATCTTTTGAATACCAATGTGGACATGGAAGCTTTGATTGCTTTGGCAAAATACTATGATCCTCCTCTTCGATGCTTCACATTCCAAGACTTTCAGCTTGTTCCTACAATTGAGGAGTTCGAGAGAATTCTTAATTGGCCTTTGAAGAACGACATGCCCTTCCTCAACATAGGAGACGACTTGGATAAGGCTGATATAGCTGCTGCTTTGTTTCTTCCTGTAAGGGAAGTGGCACCTTGGGTTATAGACAAAGGTATTCTTAGGCAAAACTTGGAAGATAAGTTATCAAGTTTGAGTGTTCAAGATGATTGGCCGACCTTCAGCTCCATTCTGGCTTTGCTCATCTTTGGGGTGGTCTTGTTTCCAACTAATGAAATTGGTTACTTGAGCCCGTCAGCTATTGGTATATTCATGTCAAAGAATCCTATTCCTGCATTGTTGGCTGATGTTCTTTACCATCTCCATGAGAGACATCTGAAGAAGTGAGGGGTGGTTCTGTGTTGTTCTCCGTTGCTGCATTTATGGTTGACATCTCATATCCCTCAGAGTGGACCATGGGAGAAGATCCTGAGAAACTTAACTTGGTCTCAAAAATTGGCTTCGCTTACAGCTGATGGTGTGTTGTGGCATTCTCCAGGTTGGGGATTCGTCGATGTTATCACTCACTGTGGTGGATATTCTAATGTTCCTTTGGTTGGGTCTGTGGGATGCATCAACTATAACCCAAGACTTGCAACAAGGCAATTGGGATATCCGATGGAAAATGAATCAAGGCCTGAACACTTGGAAAGCTTCATTTTACATGAGCTTGGCAAAAAGGATCGCAACGAAGTAAGGAAGATCCGAAGAGCTTGGGATCAAATCCATAGGGAAAGCAGAGAGCTAATCAAGAGAGGCGGAATTGATGGAAGATCTTATCGCCAAGGTGATAGAAAGAGTTCAAGAAGTCGTCGCCTTACTTTGTGGAGGTGCCTTTAATCATCCCGAACTGTGATCACCATGTTCCGATAGAAGAGAATATGAGGCTTCAGAAATCATCGTGAAGATGGAGGAAGAAAGATTGAGTTACAAAGCTCTAATTCTCGTGATTTCTCGAGTTAAAACTGGAAGCCAACCTTAAGGAGGTAAAAGAAGAATTAGCAGGAAGAAGAAGACATAATGAAGAGCTCCTAATAAAATATTCTGAAGACTTGAAGAGTGCTGCTAGCGGGGAAAGGGATCTTCGTCGACAGTTGAGAGCTGCTCAGCAACAAAGAGGGCAAGCTTATCTTGATGAAGAAAGGGCCGTTGAAGAGAAGAGAGCATTGAAAGCACGTCTCGAAGCCAAGATTTCAGAGTTAGAAGGTTCTCTAGCACGAACCAATAAAATGCTAGAAAATGAGATAGCTACAAAGGAAGAAGTCTGCATTGCCCGAGAATTGGAAGCGTTTGAACTAGCTGAAAGAGTTCAAGAGCTGAATATTACAAAGGAAGAAAGAGACAGCAATAGGGATGCTTATGAAGGCCTTAGAGAGCAATGTCAGGGTTGGATAGATGAGATCCATAATCTGAACCGTCTGTTGGATGAAAAGGATGAAATTGTGTCCTTTCTAGAAGAGCAGAATGGGCATTTCTATGGGAAGTACAGCGGTATGGTTGACATGTGTAACCACTTGATTGTTGATGTACCCTGGAGACTCAGGTTGGCCTTAGAAGACCTTGAAGGCAATCAGATACCTCCTGCTGTGAGTGAGTTCCTCTTCCTTTGTCAAGATGTGGTGAACCGGTTCAAGACAGAAACTAGAGATTTGAAGCCTCGTCGTGGACAACATTTCTAGTTTTTAGCAACTTGTCTTATTTGAATATTTGAATTTAATGATTAATGTAATGATTTAAATTCCAGTATGAATCTTATTGCTCTATTTGAACTTGATCAGCATTGTAGTTACACCTAACATTTTGGTTTTCTATGAGATTTCGTTGGGCATGCATACATACCCCATAACATATCATACATAACAGGGTGTTGAGATCAGTCATCTTACTTCTACCGTTGATTTTCTTCTCCACATAAGAGAGATTGCAGATTTCTACATTCATCGGTAGCTGCCCTAGGGACAAGAATGGACGCTCACGTAGGGCAACTGATGGAGATAATTCAAACCATGGCTCTGCAACAAGAGGAGTTGAGAGCTTTGGTTGTGAGGCCCGCCGCAACCGCTGCCGAAGGAGCTGAAGTCGTTCCTCCCCCTCAAGGGAATGCTTTGTCTCGAATTAGCTTGGAAGTTAACACCGGTTTTGTTGATCTTACCGGAGAGAATCAGGCTGCTCAAATGAATCACGCTTTGGTGGTTCCTCCTCTGCCTACCCCCACATATCGCCAGCAGCCAGAGCCTGGATTGGTTCCTCCACCAGGCAGGAGGACTATTCAGATTCCAGTTCCTCAGCATGAGGAGGATAACTTTGAAGATTGGTTTTCCAATGTTGAAGAACCAACAGAAGCTGATCGGAAGTTGCGCAGGCCTTTGAGAACCAAGGAATTTTGGGTTTCGACATGTCCAACTTGGGATTAGTGCAAGGAGTGAAGATTCCTCCAAAATTCAAAATCCCAGAGCTTTCAAAGTACAAGGGCAACTCTTGTCCTAAAACTCACTTGAGGTACTACTTTAGGAGGATGTCCGCTTATACGAAGGATGAGAAGCTCCTCATGCATTTCTTTCAAGATAGTTTGACTGATTGGCCGTTGGATTGGTATATGGGCCTTGATGGCTCGCAGGTGCGAACATGGAGAGAGTTGGTTGAAGCCTTCGTTCAACACTATGGCTTTAATACTGATATGGCACCTACAAGAACCCAGTTGCACAATTTAGCTCAAAAGAAAACTAAATCTTTCAAAGAGTACGCGCAAAGGTGGCGCGAGGTAGCTGCTAAGGTTCAACCCCCTATGGTGGAACGAGAGATGGTGGAAATGTTTACCGGCACACTAGATGGGCCATACTATGCCTCTTGCAACGACCAAGATTTCCGACATGGTAATGTTTGGTGAAAGAGTTGAGACGGGATCTGTTAGGAAAGATCTGTGATGTTGGTACCGACAAGAATCAAGTTGGTGGCGCCAAAAGTCTTTTGGTGGTTACCGTAAGAAGAAAGAAGGCGCGAGCGTTGAGCTAAGAGGAAAAGAGAAGCGCCGAGAATTCAATCACCAAGTTGCTGTTGTAACTATTCCTGCTAGTGTTCCAAAACAAGATGTTGTTCCTAGACAACCACAACCGAGACCCATGAAGAAGTTTGATCCCTTGCCAATGTCTTATGCAGATGTATTTGCTCATTTACAAAGTTTGAATATGATTGAGTCGGTCAAGATCAACCCTGATAACCAAATATTTTAATGCGAATGCTCGTTGCCTTTACCACTCCAATGCGCAGGGGCATTCTATTGAGAACTGTATTGCCTTCAAATACAAGGTTCAGAACTTACTAGATACTGAGGCAATCAACTTTGGACCTCCTCCTACTCCTAATGTCATTCAGCACCCTTTGCTTCCTCATGGTGGAAACGCTGTTAATGCAATTTGTGAAGAGGGAAATGTGAATCTGATAATGGATGTTAATGTTTTGACCACCCCGTTATGGTGGATAAAGAAGCAATTGTTGTTGAAGGGAGACTTCCCTGGTTGTGATGATGGTTGTAAACAATGTTTGATCCAAGTTGAAGGTTGTGATGATTTGAGAAACGAGATTCAGCGTCTGATTACTGATGGGACTCTTCAATTCATCCAGAAGGAGTTTGATGTGCAGATTGATGAAGATGAGGTTGACATGGTTACTATCCCCGTCACTTCTAAAAGGATTCCTGTTACAATCCCTGTGCCGACTAAGAAACCTCCTGTGATCATCACTTTGCCGGGTCCAGTACCCTACACTAGTGAAAAGGCCATTCCGTGGAATTATGGGTCTGAATACTACCGTGACGGCAAGAAATTGAATGTGGAGACCTTTGAAGAAGGAAAGTCTGATGAAAAGAAGATTGAAAGAATTGAGCCTGCAGTGCATGATATTGCGGAAGAAAGTCGGATTACCCGAAGTGGACGAATCTTCTCTCCACCCAGTCTAGTTGAGAAAAGTCCTGAAGCTTTGGCCAAGGCTAAAGCAAAAGGGAAAGGAGTTATAATTGGAGGTGAGTCAACACCAAAGATTTCAGCACCTGTTCTGAGCCCTGAGGTGACTAAAGATGTCGAAGAGCTGATGAGGTATACAAGGAAGAGCGATTACAAGATAATCGACCAGCTCGGCCAGACGCCCGCCAAGATTTCTATCTTAGCTTTGTTGAGGGATTCTGAACCTCACCGCAACGCTTTGATGCAGTTATTGGGGACGTCTTTCGTTCCCCAAGAGATCTCAGTTAACCAGTTTGGAGGTATTGTGAACAGCATTTCAGCAAGTAATGGTCTCGGTTTTACTGACTTTGATTTACCGCCCGAGGGAAAGAAGCATAACAAAGCGCTACACGTTTCCGTGGAGATAGCGAAAACTACTTTATCCTGTGTCAAGTTGACACGGATCATCTCTCAATGTTCTTCCAAGTCTACTCTTGAAATCGACTATGAAGGGTTGTGCTAAGACCCAGCTGATTTGATAGTTAAGGCGCTTGATGGGTCAAAGAGGTCCGTGTTTGGCGAGGTGGATCCGCCTATTAAGATAGGCCCGTGTTTTGATGCAACTTTTTCGCCATGGATATCAATCCTCCCACTGTTGTTTACTTGACGCCTTGATTCATGGGTGGTGTGACATCCACCTTGCACCAAAAGTCAAGTTCTTGATTAATGGAAGGTGGTCACCATTTATGGTGAAGAAGATTATGCCGTCACTATCCGAGCAACTTTTGATATGTTGAAGTCAAGGAGAGATCCACGAAACTCCATGCCAAGCCTTTGAAGCAAGATTACCGATAAGATCCCTTTGCAAAAGGTGAAGTCTCTATGGCATCCTACAAGCAAGCTCAAAGCTATTGTCGAGTCGACATCCTGGGGTGGGAAGAGTGCTAGAGCTTCCTACTCGACGGATAAGAGGGTTTGGGTTTTGCTCCGTGAACGAAGGTCCCGCCTCCGCCTCAATGAGCAAGGGGTGTCTCCTCCGCAAGTTTGTCAAAGGTGGAATCCAGATTGAAGATGTTGATGCAATTGATGGTGAAGCGCATGGTCGTGACGTGACAAGTGGATCTACCCAACTGTTCCAGGACGTGAGCTTTCAAATTGGTTCGTTGAAGACGTTGTTGTGGTCACCCGTTTTGAAGAGTAATTTTCTGTTTTTATGTCATGCCGTAATTCCTACGTTATGCCCAAGACGTAGTGATCATGCTGTAGGGCCACAATGTTTTTAACTTTCAAGTTTATCATTAATAAAGGACGTCCTTTTTGCATTCAAATATTTCGCTCTTTGTTTTTCTTCACTTATTCTTTAAAAGGTGGCAATATGAAATTTTACTTTATAATCATTACTTTCTTTTTATACAAACTTTTTGTTTTTTTCTTTTTTTAACCTAAAAAAATTTAAAAAAATAATAAAAAAATTACCAACCACGCAGATGCGATCCTTCGTTGATCCCGGATTTTGTCGACGATGATTCCGCCGTGGCTCATTATGACTTCGACAAACCAATTTATCAAGCTGAAGAAGAAACCAAAGAGGACTGTGAATTACCTGAAGAACTAGCCAGAATGTTGAGGCAAGAAGAAAAGGTCATCCAGCCGCACCAAGAGACTCTAGAAGTGATCAATCTGGGAACCGAGGATGCTCGAAAGGAGGTCAAGATCGGGGCAGCATTGGAAGATGGAGTTAAGCAAAGGCTTGTCGAAATGCTTCATGAATACGTGGACATCTTCGCTTGGTCTTATGAAGATATGCCTGGGTTGGACACCGACATCGTTATGCATGAATTACCCCTCAAAGAAGGCTGCCCACCGGTAAAGCAGAAGCTTCGCAGAACACATCCAGAAATGTCAAGGAAAATTAAAGAAGAGGTTCAGAAGCAGATGGAAGCGGGTTTCCTAAAAGATGTTTCTTATCCCCCATGGGTTGCAAACATTGTGCCGGTACCAAAGAAAGACGGCAAGGTAAGAATGTGCGTTGATTATAGGGATCTGAATAGAGCTAGCCCTAAAGATGATTTCCCTCTCCCGCACATCGATATTTTGGTCGATAATACTGCTCGAGCTAAAGTATTCTCCTTCATGGATGGTTTCTCTGGCTACAACCAGATTAAGATGGCGCCAAATGATATGGAGAAAACTACTTTTATTACACCGTGGGGAACTTTCTACTACAAAGTGTGCCTTTTGGTTTGAAGAACGTCGGGGCAACGTATCAGCGCGCTATGGTTACTCTCTTTCATGATATGATGCATAAAGAGATTGAAGTCTACGTTGATGATATGATCGCCAAGTCCCAGACGGAAGAAGAACACCTAGTTCACTTGTTGAAATTATTCGAAAGATTAAGAAAGTTCAGGCTGAGGTTAAACCCGAGTAAGTGCACCTTCGGGGTAAGATCAGGGAAACTTTTAGGCTTTATTGTGAGCGAGAAAGGGATCGAGGTTGACCCTGCTAAAATAAAAGCGATACAAGATATGCCAGAGCCAAGGACAGAAAAGGAAGTGCGAGGTTTCTTAGGAAGACTGAATTACATTGCTAGGTTCATTTCTCATCTTACAGCTACCTGTGAGCCCATTTTCAAGCTGTTAAGAAAGAACCCAACAACCAGGTGGAACGATAATTTTCAAACAACATTCGACAGTATAAAGAGGTACCTACAAGAGCCTCCAATTCTCTCACCTCCGATGGAAGGCAGGCCATTGATTATGTACTTAACAGTGTTGGAGAGTTCCATGGGTTGCGTGCTCGGTCAGCATGATGAGACGGGCAGAAAAGAGCATGCCATATACTACTTGAGAAAGAAGTTCACAGAATGTGAATCGAGATACTCATTACTGGAAAAGAAGTGTCAGCACTCGCATGGGCAAAAATGACTCGCATAATATGTTGACTCACACTACTCTCTTAATCTCCAAAATGGACCCGATAAAGTATATCTTTGAGAAGCCGGCTCTCACGGGAAGGATAGCCCGTTGGAAAATGGTCCTGAATGAATATGATATCAAATACACTACTCAGAAGGCTATCAAAGGTAGTGTGTTGGCAGACTATCTCGCTCAACAACTATTAGAAGATGACTATCAGCCAATGAAGTTTGAGTTCCCTGATGAGGACATTATGTATATCGTGGATTGTAATATTCCCTGCCCCAAGAGGACCCGAGCCAGGCTCACGGTGGAAGATGGCATTCGATGGAGCCTCAAATGCATTAGGAAATGGTGTTGGCGCCATTATCACTTCTCCGACAGATTTTCATATTCCATTCACTTCTAGGATCTGTTTTGATTGCACCAATAATATGGCCGAGTACGAAGCTTGTATTTTTGGGATTGAAGCAGCCATTGATCTGAGAATCAAAATCTTAGCGGTATACGCAGATTCTGCTTTGGTAATTAGTCAAATCAACGGAGATTGGGAGACTCATGATCAGTGCATTTTCATGCACATTCTTCCATGTTTGTATCTAAGCATTTCCTTGTTTTCCTTTGATTATTTTTATATTTTATATTGTTTTTCTATTTTATTCTATTTTTGCACTTATTTCATTTTCGTATTTATTTTTCAGCTTTAACAGCTTTCACGGAAACATTTATAACTTGAGCTACAGGAATCGGATTGAGGCATTTGACCATTCGTTGGAAAGCTAAGAGAAAGAGCTACAACTCTCTTGTTGTGGCCAGAAGCTGATTCGGACTGTAGCAAGGTTGAAAAAGTCGTTGAAGTTGCAGCATTTTTATATTTAAGTTTTGGGTCATTTATTTTGGGCTGGTTGTTTTTGACCCATTGGTTATGACCAATCCTTGTCCTTGCTATACCTAGCAGCCGCCATGTAATTTGGGAGGACCTTTCATTATTCAAAAAATACTTTTTGTTTTTGACGATTATGATGAGGAACTAAACATCCGTAGTCGATCTAGTGTATTCGTGTTCCAACACTTGAGATTATTATAATGTTAATTTCGCTTTAATTCTTTCAATAATATTTTGTGTTATTGTATGCTTAATTCAATTGCATAAAATATATTGATTCAATTTGGTTGATTGTATGATCCTAACTTAGACTCATCGCGTTTGCTTAATTCGTTGTTGTGTCTGATCAATCATGTTTGCTTAATCCATGAAAATTTATCCTGTTTGCTTAATTCGGACAATAGGATCGCATATCTCACAAACTTCACCGCTTGTCACTGGGTTTGTATCCAAATAGGAATAGACAATTCGCTTCGGGTATTAAAATTATAATAATCGATGATAGTAGGAACTGAATCGGTAGATTGACTTATTTTATAATCACTTATTTTAAGCGCTTATTTTATACTTTTTCTTAATCGAACACCAAACCAACTCCCTAATTAAATTTACCTTCGGTTAGTAATAATCAAGAATCCTTGTGAGACGATTCGAGTCATTGTCGCTATACTACGTTTTCAAAATTACTGCTTTGATTCGCAACAATGATCAAATTGGCGCTGTCGGGATTCTTGTTGTTATTAACTAATTTTAGAGTCTTAGGATTAGTGTTCTCGCATTTAGGCCCTATTTACCTCACGGTTTTGGCCAATTCGCTTAGAGTCGAAAAAGTGTTTTAGAAAATTTGTGTCCGATTGTATAATATTTTTGCCTACTGGAAGCCGAAAAATCGTGCGATCAATTCTCCCTTACTCTAGAAGAGTAAGAGACTCCGACGTCAAATCGCCAAATTCATCTTTTTTCTATTTTTAATTAATTTATTACTGTTTTCATAGAGTCGAAAAAAATCAAAAAAAATCTCAAAATTATTATTTTACGTCATTAGATTAAATTTGGTGTTTTTGTATTTTTATGAATTTATTTTAATCGTTTTTCTTCTTTCTATTTGATTCTGCACGTTTGGGACATAATTTGTATTTATGTGTTTGTTGATAAGATGGCTGAACAAAGAACTTTGAGGCAATTGGTTTCCCCTTATATGAACTATAATGGTTTATGTATTGACTATCCTACAGGTGATGCACCTTTTGAATTGAAATCTAGTTTAATACATTCGCTGCCTAGATTTAATGGTTTTGCAGGTGAAGATGCACATACACATCTAAAGAATTCCGTGTGAGCTATGCACCTCCCAAGCCTTCACTAGAGGACATTGTTAAACAAATGGCTGCAAATAATCTCCAATATCAACAACAAATAGATTATACTTTATGACTGCAAACACAGATGGACAACTTGCCACTTTGGTGAATGTCATGCAACAAGCTCAAGGATCAAACCAACAACCCTTGGAAGAGAGTTCTTTTTCAAATAGAGTTTATTCCAAATTGTTGATGATACTTGTAGTGATTTATTTGCACTGATTTTCCATCATTGTCCGTTTCGACGATGTTTATTCTTGTGATGTTTGTACCGACACTAAAATTTGCTCTTTGCCGAAATCGAGGTGCCTTGCAAGTTGATATTCTTACCGCAGATGAGGTTGCAAATGAAGTTTTTCATGTAGATGAAACTCGACACCCCGTTGCCCGTAACAAACCATCCATCGAACAACCACATTCCCAAGAGTCAAACAAATTCAAAATCTTAAATATGCTTATTTAGAGATGAATGAAAAGCTACCGTTATAATTTCTTCTAACCTTAATTTTTATCAAGAAAATAAGCTTTTGCAGTGTTTGAAGAAGCATAAGAAGGAGATTGGGTGGACTTTGGCCGACATTCCCAATATTAGCCCATCCATGATTTTGCACATGTTCTCAATTGAAGGGAAGATGAAACAAAAGTAGTGAGGAAGCCCTTCAATCTTTTGATCTCCGATGTTGTTGAAAAGAAGATCACGTGCCCATTCGACACTTTTACTTATCGAAGATTCTTCTTTGATCCGGAATAAAAGGCGAAGGTGATAAAATTCTCAAGTTCAATGGACATTACCCAAAACTACTCCATGAGAGCCCCACTTTGGAAGAAGAGAATGTAGAAGATCTCTTTGAGAAAGGATGCTTATGTGATTACTTATCCTCCTTGACTACTCGGTGTGCTCTTCCTTTCTCTCTCTCTCCTATTTAGTAGTTATGTCTTTTCATTGAGGACAATGCTTGTTTTAAGTGTGGGGAGAGAACTTTGTTTTATTTGCTTTTGTTTCTGCTTTCTTGTTTTGTTTTGTTTTTAGTTATAAAATAAATTGCATCCGTTTGAAAGTTATGGGGTTAGAGATTAATCTGAGGTTAGTTGTGGAGACTTGGGAAAAGTTCATAAGATCGGTATCGCCTTAACACCGTAAGTCTCCTGATATGGAAATTGATTTGAATTCTTATTATGTTTTAGCCTTGAATTCTCATTCTCCGACACTTGAGTAGTTTATTTCAAGAAGACCATCTCACACACACTCTACGCAAGGAAGTGAATATAAGTGAGTGGTTCCAAAAAAAAAAAGATAGAAAAGGAATGCGCTTCTAAGTTTGGTGACCTCACCCGTCACTTAACCCAACGGTCGAGAACCTACAAAAAATTGATAATAAGACTCGTTGTTAGTTGGTTCACGGTTCGTGTCGAACTTGGTAGGGCTACGATCTGATCCCCCACAACTACAACTGAGTAAGCAAAGGGTTATGCCACGTAGGTACCAGAACCCCACGCAAAAAGGATCAGAGTCACTAACCGGTCACTTTGCTATGAGTGTGTGGAGATAACGGGCTTAATGTGATTGCGCCTGAACGAAAAAGAGTAAAAAGGAGGATGAGTAAGTTAGGCTTTAGCATAATAATTTGATTTAAATTGGGTTCTATATTCAGGAGATAATATTAGTGTTTCTACGATATCCTTAGTGTGTAATATTAGTACATATTGATGCAATCTTAACCGAAGAGGAGTTTGTAGCCTAGAACGAGTAACTGATGATGCTTTTGTGTTTCTTTTTACTTTATTTTGCTCGAGTGCAAAAGTTCAAGTGTGGGATTTGATCGTGCATTTTCATGCACATTCTTCCATGTTTGTATCTAAGCATTTCCTTGTTTTCCTTTGATTATTTTTATATTTTATATTGTTTTTCTATTTTATTCTATTTTTGCACTTATTTCATTTTCGTATTTATTTTTCAGCTTTAACAGCTTTCACGGAAACATTTATAACTTGAGCTACAGGAATCGGATTGAGGCATTTGACCATTCGTTGGAAAGCTAAGAGAAAGAGCTACAACTCTCTTGTTGTGGCCAGAAGCTGATTCGGACTGTAGCAAGGTTGAAAAAGTCGTTGAAGTTGCAGCATTTTTATATTTAAGTTTTGGGTCATTTATTTTGGGCCTGGGTTGTGTTTTTGACCCAGTTGGGTTATGACCCGAATCCTTGTCCTTGCTATACCTAGCAGCCGCTACAGTAATTTGGGAGGACCTTTCATTATTCAGAAAAAAATACTTTTTGTTTTTGACGATTATGATGAGGAACTAAACATCCAGAGTCGATCTAGTGTATTCAGGTTCCAACACTTGAGATTATTATAATGTTAATTTCGCTTAATTCTTTCAATAATATTTTGTGTTATTGTATGCTTAATTCAATTGCATAAAATATATTGATTCAATTTGGTTGATTGTATGATCCTAACTTAGACTCATCGCGTTTGCTTAATTCGTTGTTGTGTCTGATCAATCATGTTTGCTTAATCCATGAAAATTTATCCTGTTTGCTTAATTCGGACAATAGGATCGCATATCTCACAAACTTCACCGCTTGTCACCGGGTTTGTATCCAAATAGGAATAGACAATTCGCTTCGGTATTAAAATTATAATAATCGATGATAGTAGGAACCTAATCTAGATTGACTTATTTTATAATCACTTATTTTAAGCGCTTATTTTATACTTTTTCTTAATCGAACACCAAACCAACTCCCTAATTAAATTTACCTTCGGTTAGTAATAATCAAGAATCCTTGTGAGACGATTCGAGTCATTGTCGCTATACTACGTTTTCAAAAATTACTCGTTTTGATTCGCGCGCGACAGCGGATCAACTCACCACCCGAATTTGATTCCATACCGAGATCATGTCTTGAAGTTGATCCCTTATTTCGACGAGATCACTTTTGATCACATCCCAAGGGAGGAGAACAACTTGGCAGACGCTTTGGCTACTCTGTCATCCATGTTTAAAGTCAGATGGGTGAATGATGCCCCGTCTATCACTATAATGAGGTTGGATGAGCCTGCGTTCTGCTTTGAAGTTGAAGGTGAAACGGATGAAAAACCTTGGTTCTACGACATCAAAAGGTATCTCGAGACGAAAGAATACCCCAAAGATGCTTCCATCGTTGATAAGAAGGCTCGCAAGTACTGCCAAATTTTTCCTCAATGGGGTGTGTTGTACAAAAGGAACTATGACTGCTTTGCTCGATGTGGATGACACGAAGCAAATAAGATTATAGAAAAATTCATGAAGGTTCTTTCGGACGATTCTAGTGGGCACACCATGGCTAAGAAGATCCCGAGAGCGGATATTATTGGTCCACCATGGAAAACGATCGCTACAATCATGCCGTAACCTCGTTATAAATGTCAAGTCTACCGATAAGATGCATGTGCCTTCTTCATTGAATGTTTTGACTTCTCCATGGCCTTTGCAATGTGGGCATTGATATGATTGGAGAAATTAAGCCTACCGCTTCTAATGGACATCGATTCATCCTTGTTGCCATTGATTACTTTACCAAATGGGTTGAGGCAGCATCTTATGCTCGTGTTACTAGACAAGTGGTCACACGTTTTATCAAGCATAACATCATTTGTCGTTATGGGGTTCCTGAGAAGATCATCACTGATAACGGTTCGAATCTCAACAACAAAATGATGAAAGAGCTGTGTGACAGTTTCAAGATAAAACATCATAACTCTTCTCCATATCGTCCAAAAATGAATGGTGTTGTGGAGGCGGCAAACAAGAATATCAAGAGGATTGTACAGAAGATGGTTGTCACTTACAAGGATTGGCACAAGATGCTTCCATATACCTTGCACGGCTATCGTACTTCAATACACACTTCAACAGGGGCAACTCCCTTCTCTTTGGTATACGGTATGGAAGCAGTCCTACCCGTGGAGGTTGAAATTCCTTCCTTAAGAATTTTAGCAGATATGCAACTCGATGAAGCTGAACGGGTTTAGAATAGACTTGATCAGTTGAATCTCATTGACGAGAAGAGATTTACAGCTATTTGTCATGGGCAATTATACCAGAAGCGTATGAAAAGGGCTTTCGACAAGAGAGTGTGTCCTCGGAGCTTCCAAGCTGGTGACCTTGTGCTGAAGAGAATTTTGCCTCCTAACAATACGGACGCTCGGGGCAAGTGGGCTTCAAATTATGAAGGACCATATGTCGTGAAGAAAGTTTTCTCTGGAGGAGCTATGTTGCTCGCAACAATGGACGGAGAGGATTTCCCTCACCCGACTAATGCAGATGTAGTCAAAAAATACTTCGCATAAGAGAGACCCGTTAGGTTGACTGGCCTAAGCAAAATAAGGGCATCCCGACGAATCGAAAGGTTCGGGCAAAAGTTAGGGATAAATATAAAAGATTGTACACCCGACAAGTCAAAAACCTGAAAGGGCGGCTTGGGAAAAAAAGGGTATCCTGGTGGATCGAAAACCCGAAAGGACGGTCCAGGCAAAAATTAGGGATTCAAAGCGAACGACTACGATCTGCACGGCACCCATTTTGGTCAACTTTTTACAATAACTTGATAATCCGGAAAGATAGAGAATTAGTCTAATTGGATCATTTTGGATAGCTCGATATTGAGGAATGTTGAAGTTGTGAAAGGCACGGCGGATTCGGGGTTCGATAAAAATCCATGATTTTGTTGTCACCTTTGTTTTCTTTTAACTTTGATGTATACGCAATTGCCTCTTTTTCAGGAATTGCTTCTTGATGTAAATGCTCATTTACGGGCTAATCAATCAATAAAATTACTTTTATCCAAACTGTGTTCCTTTTTTATTTTGTCTTATTTTCATGTTTTTAACTGTTTTGTTTGCAAAAATAACGTCCGGCATTTTTAATAAACTTCGCATATAAAAAATCAGGGCCCTACATCACGTGGCATAATTTCAGAAGTTACTCGGAATTTCGGGTGCACGCATTAATAAATGAAACTGTTGATCTCTGTAGCAGAAATATTGTTATGTTTCCCGTTTTGCAGACTTTGTTATCCTAAGATTTTAGAATAAAAGTGTGATGTGCCTGAGCTTTGGTCACCAACCAAGTTTCTTTCTCTCCAACAAGAGTTATCTATGGCATATGTGTGCCCTTGGATGTTATCACCCCTTCCCCGACGTGGAAGATCTCAAACAACGGCTTACACCAGCAAGATCATTTTCAAAGGCTCACTTGTGCCAGAAGATGTTGTCGACCCCTGTTATGCAAGAGCTCGTAATCCAGAGTTATTGTAATCAGGAACCCTGCGCAACAAGTTTGTCATCCCAGATGAATGTCAACCTCTAAGGGTTACTTCCCCATTGGTGTTAATCATTGAAAGTTGATACTTCTATTTTGCAATCCTCCTGTCGGAGACCAGACTATCATCTCTTTGATAAAGGCCAGATGATTTATATTCAATTCATGGACGGTTTTTGCTTCCTCGGCAGCTCACATTGCCTTTAGTCCCAGACAGAATATTAAAACATGCATCATTGCATTGCATAGCATCCTCAAAAAAATGCATAGCATTTCCATTGATATGGAGCATTACGCTAAAAATAATAATCTCAAAACATGCATCTAAGCATAAGCCAGATTAAAGTCTTTCTCGAGTACCTTTTGCGTCTCCGAAGAAAAGTCTATCCATAAAAAATCCCAAGTCGTATTCCCCATAGATTTTCCTCAAGACATATCTTCTTTTTGTTGTTATCTACATCTTTGACCCTGTGTCGGTCTCTTACATCACTCAAGTCAATTCATTTATCAATCGTCTTGCTTTTTGCAAATTCTTATTTTGGTTATCTTACCCGTGTTTACCTCTATTGTTAGAGTGCGAGTAAGAGTCGGTGTCTAACCCATCTTGCTTCTCAATTGTTTGAGTATCCATACTTGGTGTGTGGTAATTCATGTAATTTCCACTCTTGAAGAATTACACCCCGCCATTGGCCTGAGGGATATTGTATTTTCTTGCACATTTGCAACCTTTTAAAGTCCGACATAGTTTGGCAATCCTTGCTAGAGTCCCCTTTGTTTGGCCTCTTTCCCCGTGAATTTGTCTTCGATCGACGATTTTACCAATCCATATATCTTTTCCCAAGTGAGTCTACTCCAGTCGGTCTCATTCTTGCGTATGTCTAATATCCTTACCTGACATATGCTTCCTATATGTGTTCAATATCCTTAACGAACATGTATATTCGATCTTTATGTGTCCAATATCCTTACCAGGCATGTATATTTCGAAACCTTTGTTAGAGTCGTCTTCGGTCAGTCTCTTTCCGGTGTATGTCTAATATCCTTACCTGACATATACTCCCTATATGTGTTCAATATCCTTACCGAACAAGTATATTCGATCTTTATGTGTCCAATATCCTTACAGGGCATGTATCTTTCGAAACCTTTGTTAGAGTCGTCTTCGGTCGGTCTCTTTCCGGTGTATGTCTAATATCCTTACCTGACATATACTCCATATATGTGTTCAATATCCTTACCGAACATGTATATTCGATCTTTATGTGTCCAATATCCTTACCGGGCATGTATATTTCGAAACCTTTATTAGAGTCGTCTTCGGTCGGTCTCTTTCCGGTGTATGTCTAATATCCTTACCTGACATATACTCCCTATATGTGTTCAATATCCTTATCGAACATGTATATTCGATCTTTATATGTCCAATATCCTTACCGGGCATGTATATTTCAAAACCTTTGTTAGAGTCGCTCGGTCGGCCTTTCCTGTATGTCTAATATCCTTACCGACATATGCTCCTATATGTGTTCAATATCCTTACCGAACATGTATATTCGATCTTTATGTGTCCAATATCCTTACCGGCATGTATATTTCAAACCTTTGTTAGAGTCGCCTTCGGTCGATCTCTTCCCTGTATGTCTAATATCCTTACCCCGATATGCTCCCTATATGTGTTCAATATCCTTACCGAACATGTATAATCGATCTTTATGTGTCCAATATCCTTACCGGGCATGTATATTTCGAAACCTTTGTTAGAGTCGTCTTCGGTCGATCTCTTTCCGGCGTATGTCTAATATCCCTACCTAACATATGCTCCCTATATGTGTTCAATATCCTTACCGAACATGTACAATCGATATTTATGTGTCCAATATCCTTACCGGGCATGTATATTTCGAAACCTCTGTTAGAGTCGTCTTCGGTCGATCTCTTTCCGGTGTATGTCTAATATCCTTACCCCGACATATACTCCTATATGTGTTCAATATCCCACCGAACATGTATATTCGATCTTTATGTGTCCAAATCCTTACCGGCATGTATATCTCAAACCTTGTTAGAGTCGCCTCGGTCGGTCTCTTTCCGGTGTATGTTTAATATCCTTACCTGACATATGCTCCCTATATGTGTTCAATATCCTTATCGAACATGTATATTCGATCTTTATGTGTCCAATATCCTTACCGGGCATGTATATTTCGAAACCTTTGTTAGAGTCGTCTTCGGTCAATCTCTTTCCGGCGTATGTCTAATATCCTTACCTGACATATGCTCCCTATATGTGTTCAATATCCTTACCGAACATGTATATTCGATCTTTATGTGTCCAATATCCTTACCGCATGTATATTTCGAAACCTTTGTTAGAGTCGTCTTTGGTCGGTCTCTCTCCGCTGTATGTCTAGTATCCTCACCTGACATATACTCCCTATATGTGTTCAATATCCTTACCGAACATGTACAATCGATATTTATGTGTCCAATATCCTTACCGGCATGTATATTTCAAACCTCTGTTAGAGTCGCCTTCGGCGATCTCTTCCTGTATGTCTAATATCCTTACCCCGACATATACTCCTATATGTGTTCAATATCCTTACCGAACATGTATATTCGATCTTTATGTGTCCAAAATCCTTACCGGCATGTATATCTCAAACCTTCGTTAGAGTCGCCTTCGGTCTCTTTCCGGTGTATGTTTAATATCCTTACCTGACATATGCTCCCTATATGTGTTCAATATCCTTATCGAACATGTATATTCGATCTTTTGTGTCCAATATCCTTACCGCATGTATATTTCAAAACTTTGTTAGAGTCGCCGGTCAATCTCTTCCTGTGATGTCTAATATCCTTACCGACATATGCTCCTATATGTGTTCAATATCCTTACCGAACATGTATATTCGATCTTTATGTGTCCAATATCCTTACCGGCATGTATATTTCAAACCTTTGTTAGAGTCGCCTTTGGACTCTCCTGTATGTCTAGTATCCTCACCGACGATACCCCTATATGTGTTCAATATCCTTACCGAACATGTATATTCGATCTTTATGTGTCCAATATCCTTACCGGCATGTATATTTCAAACCTTTGTTAGAGTCGCCTTCGGTCTGGTCTCTTGTATGTCTAATATCCTAACCCGACATATACTCCTATATGTGTTCAATATCCTTACCGAACATGTATATTCGATCTTTATGTGTCCAATATCCTTACCGGCATGTATATTTCAAACCTTGTTAGAGTCGCCTTCCACGATCTCTTCCGTGTATGTCTAATATCCTTACCGACATATGCTCCCTATATGTGTTCAATATCCTTACCGAACATGTATATTCGATCTTTATGTGTCCAATATCCTTACCGCATGTATATTTCAAACCTTTGTTAGAGTCGCCTTCGGTCGGTCTCTTTCCTGTATGTCTAATATCCTTACCGACATATGCTCCCTATATGTGTTCAATATCCTTACCGAACATGTATATTCGATCTTTGTGTCCAATATCCTTACCGGCATGTATATTTCAAACCTTTGTTAGAGTCGCCTTCGGTCGGTCTCTTCCTGTATGTCTAATATCCTTACCTGACATATGCTCCCTATATGTGTTCAATATCCTTACCGAACATGTATATTCGATCTTTATGTGTCCAATATCCTTACCGGCATGTATATTTCAAACCTTTGTTAGAGTCGCCTTCTCTCCTTTCCTGTATGTCTAATATCCTTACCGACATATACCCTATATGTGTTCAATATCCTTACCGAACATGTATATTCGATCTTTATGTGTCCAATATCCTTACCGGGCATGTATATTTTGAAACCTTTGTTAGAGTCGTCTTCGGTCGGTCTCTTTCTGGTGTATGTCTAATATCCTTACCCCGACATATACTCCTATATGTGTTCAATATCCTTACCGAACATGTATATTCGATCTTTATGTGTCCAATATTCTTACCGGCATGTATATTTCAAACCTTTGTTAGAGTCGCCTTCGGTCGGTCTCTTTCCTGATGTCTAATATCCTTACCCACATATACCCCTATATGTGTTCAATATCCTTACCGAACATGTATATTCGATCTTTATGTGTCCAATATCCTTACCATGTATATTTCAAACCTTTGTTAGAGTCGCTTCGGTCGATCTCTTCCCAGTATGTCTAATATCCTTACCCCATATGCTCCCTATATATGTTCAATATCCTTACCGAACATGTATATTCGATCTTTATGTGTCCAATATCCTTACCATGTATATTTCAAACCTTTGTTAGAGTCGTTTTGTTCGTCTCTTCCAGTATGTCAAATATCCTTACCTGACATATACTCCCTATATGTGTTCAATATCCTTACCGAACATGTATATTCGATCTTTATATGTCCAATATCCTTACCGGGCATGTATATTTTGAAACCTTTGTTAGAGTCGTCTTCGGTCGATCTCTTTCCGGCGTATGTCTAATATCCTTACCTGACATATGCTCCCTATATGTGCCCAATATCCTTACCGGGCATGTATATTTCGAAACCTTTGTTAGAGTCATCTTCGGTCGGTCTCTTTCCGGTGTATGTCTAATATCCTTACCTGACATATACTCCCTATATTTGTTTAATATCCTTACCGAACATGTATATTCGATCTTTATGTTTCCAATATCCTTACCGGGCATGTATATTTTGAAACCTTTGTTAGAGTCGTCTTCGGTAGGTCTCTTTCTGGTGTATGTCTAATATCCTTACCTGACATATACTCCCTATATGTGTTCAATATCCTTACCGAACATGTATATTCGATCTTTATGTGTCCAATATCCTTACCGGGCATGTATATTTCGAAACCTTTGTTAGAGTCGCTCGGCCTCGGTCTCTTCCCGTGTATGTCTAATATCCTTACCCGACATATACTCCTATATGTGTTCAATATCCTTACCGAACATGTATATTTGATCTTTATGTGTCCAATATCCTTATGGGCATGTATATTTCAAACCTTTGTTAGAGTCGCCTTCGGTCGGTCTCTTCCCGGTATGTCTAATATCCTTACCCCGACATATACCCCTATATGTGTTCAATATCCTTACCGAACATGTATATTCGATCTTTATGTGTCCAATATCCTTACGGCATGTATATTTCAAACCTTGTTAGAGTCGCCTTCTCGGTCTCTTCCTGTATGTCTAATATCCTTACCCCGACATATACTCCATATATGTGTTCAATATCCTTACCGAACATGTATATTCGATCTTTATGTGTCCAATATCCTTACCGGCATGTATATTTCAAACCTTTATTAGAGTCGCCTTCTCGGTCTCTCTTTCCTGTATGTCTAATATCCTTACCCGACATATACTCCCTATATGTGTTCAATATCCTTACCGAACATGTATATTCGATCTTTATGTGTCCAATATCCTTCCCGGCATGTATATTTCAAACCTTTGTTAGAGTCGCCTTCGGTCGGTCTCTTTCCTGTATGTCTAATATCCTTACCCCACATATACTCCTATATGTGTTCAATATCCTTACCGAACATGTATATTCGATCTTTATGTGTCCAATATCCTTACCGGCATGTATATTTCAAACCTTTGTTAGAGTCGCCTTCGGTCTCTTTCCTGTATGTCTAATATCCTTACCTGACATATGCTCCCTATATGTGTTCAATATCCTTACCGAACATGTATATTAGATCTTTATGTGTCCAATATCCTTACCGGGCATGTGTATTTCAAAACCTTTGTTAGAGTCGTCTTCGGTCGGTCTCTTTCCGGTGTATGTCTAATATTCTTACCTGACCTATGCTCCCTATATGTGTTCAATATCCTTACCGAACATCTATATTCGTTCTTTATGTGTCCAATATCCTTACCGCATGTATATTTCAAACCTTTGTTAGAGTCGCCTCTCGGTCTCTTCCTGTATGTCTAATATCCTTACCTGACATATACTCCCTATATGTGTTTAATATCCTTACCGAACATGTATATTCGATCTTTATGTGTCCAATATCCTTACCGGGCATGTATATTTTGAAACCTTTGTTAGAGTCGCCTTCGCCTGGTCTCTTTCTGGTGTATGTCTAATATCCTTACCTGACATATACTCCCTATATGTGTTCAATATCCTTACCGAACATGTATATTCGATCTTTATGTGTCCAATATTCTTACCGCGCATGTATTTTTCGAAACCTTTGTTAGAGTCGTCTTCGGTCGGTCTCTTTCCGGTGTATGTCTAATATCCTTACCTGACATATACTCCCTATATGTGTTCAATATCCTTACCGAACATGTATATTCGATCTTTATGTGTCCAATATCCTTACCGGGCATGTATATTTCGAAACCTTTGTTAGAGTCGTCTTCGGTCGATCTCTTTCCGGCGTATGTCTAATATCCTTACCTGACATATGCTCCCTATATATGTTCAATATCCTTACCGAACATGTAGATTCGATCTTTATGTGTCCAATATCCTTACTGGGCATGTATATTTCGAAACCTTTGTTAGAGTCGTCTTCGTTCGGTCTCTTTCCAGTGTATGTCTAATATCCTTACCTGACATATACTCCCTATATGTGTTCAATATCCTTACCGAACATGTATATTCGATCTTTATATGTCCAATATCCTTACCGGGCATGTATATTTTGAAACCTTTGTTAGAGTCGTCTTCGTCGATCTCTTCCTACAGATGTCTAATATCCTTACCCCGACATATGCTCCCTATATGTGCCCAATATCCTTACCGGGCATGTATATTTCGAAACCTTTGTTAGATTCATCTTCGGTCGGTCTCTTTCCGGTGTATGTCTAATATCCTTACCTGACATATACTCCCTATATTTGTTTAATATCCTTACCGAACATGTATATTCGATCTTTATGTTTCCAATATCCTTACCGGGCATGTATATTTTGAAACCTTTGTTAGAGTCGTCTTCGGTAGGTCTCTTTCTGGTGTATGTCTAATATCCTTACCTGACATATACTCCCTATATGTGTTCAATATCCTTACCGAACATGTATATTCGATCTTTATGTGTCCAATATCCTTACCGGGCATGTATATTTCGAAACCTTTGTTAGAGTCGTCTTCGGTCGGTCTCTTTCCGGCGTATGTCTAATATCCTTAACTGACATATACTCCCTATATGTGTTCAATATCCTTACCGAACATGTATATTCGATCTTTATGTGTCCAATATCCTTATCGGGCATGTATATTTCGAAACCTTTGTTAGAGTCGTCTTCGGTCGGTCTCTTTCCGGTGTATGTCTAATATCCTTACCCCATATACCCTATATGTGTTCAATATCCTTACCGAACATGTATATTCGATCTTATGTGTCCAATATCCTTACCGGCATGTATATTTCAAACCTTTGTTAGAGTCGCCTCGGTCGATCTCTTCCTATGTCAAATATCCTTACCCGACATATGCTCCCTATATGTTCAATATCCTTACCGAACATGTATATTCGATCTTTATGTGTCCAATATCCTTACCGGCATGTATATTTCAAACCTTTGTTAGAGTCGCTTCTCGGTCTCTTTCCTGTATGTCTAATATCCTTAACCCATATATACCCTATATGTGTTCAATATCCTTACCGAACATGTATATTCGATCTTTATATGTCCAATATCCTTACCGGCATGTATATTTCAAACCTTTGTTAGAGTCGCCTTCCCGATCTCTTTCCAGATGTCTAATATCCTTACCGACATATGCTCCTATATGTGTCCAATATCCTTACCGGCATGTATATTTCAAACCTTTGTTAGAGTCATCTTCTGGTCTCTTCCTGTATGTCTAATATCCTTACCCCGACATATACCCTATATGTGTTCAATATCCTTACCGAACATGTATATTCGATCTTTATGTGTCCAATATCCTTACTGCATGTATATTTTGAAACCTTTGTTAGAGTCGCCTTCGGTCGGTCTCTTCTCGTGTATGTCTAATATCCTTACCCCATATACTCCCTATATGTGTTCAATATCCTTACCGAACATGTATATTCGATCTTTATGTCCAATATCCTTACCGGCATGTATATTTCAAACCTTTGTTAGAGTCGCCTTCGGTCGGTCTCTTCCCAGTATGTCTAATATCCTTACCCGATATATATATATGTGTTCAATATCCTTACCGAACATGTATATTCGATCTTTATGTGTCCAATATCCTTATCGGCATGTATATTTCAAACCTTTGTTAGAGTCGCCTGGTCGGCTCTTCCTGTATGTCTAATATCCTTACCACATATACCCTATATGTGTTCAATATCCTTACCGAACATGTATATTCGATCTTTATGTGTCCAATATCCTTACCGGCATGTATATTTCAAACCTTTGTTAGAGTCGCCTTCTTCGATCTCTTCCCAGTATGTCTAATATCCTTACCGACATATGCTCCCTATATATGTTCAATATCCTTACCGAACATGTATATTCGATCTTTATGTGTCCAATATCCCACCGGCATGTATATTTCAAACCTTTGTTAGAGTCGCCTCGCTCGGTCTCTTTCCTGTATGTCTAATATCCTTACCGACATATACTCCTATATGTGTTCAATATCCTTACCGAACATGTATATTCGATCTTATATGTCCAATATCCTTACCGCATGTATATTTCAAATCTTTGTTAGAGTCGCCTTCATCAATCTCTTCCCACAGATGTCTAATATCCTTACCCCGACATATGCTCCTATGTGTCCAATATCCCACCGGCATGTATATTTCAAACCTTTGTTAGAGTCATCTTCGGTCTCTTTCCGGTGTATGTCTAATATCCTTACCTGACATATACTCCCTATATGTGTTCAATATCCTTACCGAACATGTATATTCGATCTTTATGTGTCCAATATCCTTACCGGGCATGTATATTTCGAAACCTTTGTTAGAGTCGCCTTCGGTCGGTCTCTTTCCGGTGTATGTCTAATATCCTTACCTGACATATACTCCCTATATGTGTTCAATATCCCGAACATGTATATTCGATCTTATGTGTCCAATATCCTTACCGGCATGTATATTTCAAACCTTTGTTAGAGTCGCCTCGTCGGTCTCTTCCCCAGTATGTCTAATATCCTTACCCCGACATATACTCCCTATATGTGTTCAATATCCTTACCGAACATGTATATTCGATCTTTATGTGTCCAATATCCTTATCGGCATGTATATTTCAAACCTTGTTAGAGTCGCCTTCGGTCGGTCTCTTCCTGTATGTCTAATATCCTTACCCCGACATATACTCCCTATATGTGTTCAATATCCTTACCGAACATGTATATTCGATCTTTATGTGTCCAATATCCTTACCGGCATGTATATTTCAAACCTTGTTAGAGTCGCCTTCGGATCTCTTTCCTGTATGTCTAATATCCTTACCGACATATGCTCCCTATATGTTCAATATCCCACCGAACATGTATATTCGATCTTTATGTGTCCAATATCCCACGGGCATGTATATTTCAAACCTTTGTTAGAGTCGCCTTCGCTCGGGTCTCTTTCTGTATGTCTAATATCCTTACCGATATATACCCTATATGTGTTCAATATCCTTACCGAACATGTATATTCGATCTTTATATGTCCAATATCCTTACCGGGCATGTATATTTCGAAACCTTTGTTAGAGTCGTCTTCGGTCAATCTCTTTCCGACGTATGTCTAATATCCTTACCTGACATATGCTCCCTATATGTGTCCAATATCCTTACCGGGCATGTATATTTCGAAACCTTTGTTAGAGTCATCTTCGGTCGGTCTCTTTCCGGTGTATGTCTAATATCCTTACCTGACATATACTCCCTATATGTGTTCAATATCCTTACCGAACATGTATATTCGATATTTATGTGTCCAATATCCTTATCGGGCATGTATATTTCGAAACCTTTGTTAGAGTCGTCTTCGGTCTCTCTTCCTGTATGTCTAATATCCTTACCCGATATGCTCCCTATATGTGTTCAATATCCTTACCGAACATGTATATTAGATCTTTATGTCCAATATCCTTACCGGCATGTATATTTCAAACCTTTGTTAGAGTCGCCTTCGGTCGGTCTCTTCCTGTATGTCTAATATCCTTACCGACATATGCTCCCTATATGTGTTCAATATCCTTACCGAACATGTATATTCGATCTTTATGTGTCCAATATCCTTACCGGCATGTATATTTCAAACCTTTGTTAGAGTCGCCTTCGGCCGGTCTTTCCTGTATGTCTAATATCCTTACCGACATATACTCCTATATGTGTTCAATATCCTTACCGAACATGTATATTCGATCTTTATGTTTCCAATATCCTTACCGGCATGTATATTTTGAAACCTTGTTAGAGTCGCCTTCGGTCGGTCTCTTTCCGTGTATGTCTAATATCCTTACCCGACATATACCCCTATATGTGTTCAATATCCCACCGAACATGTATATTCGATCTTTATGTGTCCAATATTCTTACCGCATGTATTTTTCAAACCTTTGTTAGAGTCGCCTTCGGTCGGTCTCTTCCCTGTATGTCTAATATCCTTACCTGACATATACCCCTATATGTGTTCAATATCCTTACCGAACATGTATATTCGATCTTTATGTGTCCAATATCCTTACCGGGCATGTATATTTCGAAACCTTTGTTAGAGTCGTCTTCGGTCGATCTCTTTCCGGCGTATGTCTAATATCCTTACCTGACATATGCTCCCTATATATGTTCAATATCCTTACCGAACATGTATATTCGATCTTTATGTGTCCAATATCCTTACTGGGCATGTATATTTCGAAACCTTTGTTAGAGTCGTCTTCGTTCGGTCTCTTTCCGGTGTATGTCTAATATCCTTACCTGACATATACTCCCTATATGTGTTCAATATCCTTACCGAACATGTATATTCGATCTTTATATGTCCAATATCCTTACCGGGCATGTATATTTTGAAACCTTTGTTAGAGTCGTCTTCGGTCGATCTCTTTCCGGCGTATGTCTAATATCCTTACCTGACATATGCTCCCTATATGTGTCCAATATCCTTACCGGGCATGTATATTTCGAAACCTTTGTTAGAGTCATCTTCGGTCGGTCTCTTTCCGGTGTATGTCTAATATCCTTACCTGACATATACTCCCTATATGTGTTCAATATCCTTACCGAACATGTATATTCGATCTTTATGTGTCCAATATCCTTACCGGGCATGTATATTTCGAAACCTTTGTTAGAGTCGTCTTCGGTCGGTCTCTTTCTGGTGTATGTCTAATATCCTTACCTGACATATACTCCCTATATGTGTTCAATATCCTTACCGAACATGTATATTCGATCTTTATGTGTCCAATATCCTTACCGGGCATGTATATTTCGAAACCTTTGTTAGAGTCGTCTTCGGTCGGTCTTTTCCGTATGTCTAATATCCTTAACTGACATATACTCCCTATATGTGTTCAATATCCTTACCGAACATGTATATTCGATCTTTATGTGTCCAATATCCTTATCGGGCATGTATATTTCGAAACCTTTGTTAGAGTCGTCTTCGGTCGGTCTCTTCCTGTATGTCTAATATCCTTACCCGATATACTATATGTGTTCAATATCCTTACCGAACATGTATATTCGATCTTTATGTGTCCAATATCCTTACCGGGCATGTATATTTCGAAACCTTTGTTAGAGTCGTCTTCGGTCGATCTCTTTCCGGCGTATGTCTAATATCCTTACCTGACATATGCTCCCTATATATGTTCAATATCCTTACCGAACATGTATATTCGATCTTTATGTGTCCAATATCCTTACCGGGCATGTATATTTCGAAACCTTTGTTAGAGTCGTCTTCGGTCGGTCTCTTTCCGGTGTATGTCTAATATCCTTAACTGACATATACTCCCTATATGTGTTCAATATCCTTACCGAACATGTATATTCGATCTTTATATGTCCAATATCCTTACCGGGCATGTATATTTCGAAACCTTTGTTAGAGTCGTCTTCGGTCGATCTCTTTCCACAGATGTCTAATATCCTTACCCCGATATGCTCCCTATATGTGTCCAATATCCTTACCGCATGTATATTTCAAACCTTTGTTAGAGTCATCTTCGGCCGGTCTCTTCCTGTATGTCTAATATCCTTACCCCGACATATACTCCTATATGTGTTCAATATCCTTACCGAACATGTATATTCGATCTTTATGTGTCCAATATCCTTACCGGCATGTATATTTTGAAACCTTTGTTAGAGTCGCCTTCGGTCTCTTTCCGTGTATGTCTAATATCCTTACCGACATATACTCCCTATATGTGTTCAATATCCTTACCGAACATGTATATTCGATCTTTATGTGTCCAATATCCTTACCGGCATGTATATTTCAAACCTTTGTTAGAGTCGCTCGGTCGGTCTCTTCCCTGTATGTCTAATATCCTTACCGACATATACTCCCTATATGTGTTCAATATCCTTACCGAACATGTATATTCGATCTTTATGTGTCCAATATCCTTATCTGCATGTATATTTCAAACCTTGTTAGAGTCGCCTTCGGTCGGCCTCTTCCTGTATGTCTAATATCCTTACCCCATATACTCCCTATATGTGTTCAATATCCTTACCGAACATGTATATTCGATCTTTATGTGTCCAATATCCTTACCGCATGTATATTTCAAACCTTTGTTAGAGTCGCCTTCTCCGATCTCTTCCCAGTATGTCTAATATCCTTACCCGACATATGCTCCCTATATATGTTCAATATCCTTACCGAACATGTATATTCGATCTTTATGTGTCAAATATCCCCGGCATGTATATTTCAAACCTTTGTTAGAGTCGCCTCGCTCGTCTCTTCCTGTATGTCTAATATCCTTACCCGACATATACTCCTATATGTGTTCAATATCCTTACCGAACATGTATATTCGATCTTTATGTGTCCAATATCCTTACCGGCATGTATATTTCAAACCTTGTTAGAGTCGCTCTTCTCGATCTCTTCCCATGTCTAATATCCTTACCCGACATATGCCCCTATATATGTTCAATATCCTTACCGAACATGTATATTCGATCTTTATGTGTCCAATATCCTTACCGGGCATGTATATTTCAAACCTTTGTTAGAGTCGCTTCGCTCGGTCTTTCCTGTATGTCTAATATCCTTAACCGACATATACTCCTATATGTGTTCAATATCCTTACCAACATGTATATTCGATCTTTATATGTCCAATATCCTTACCGGCATGTATATTTCAAACCTTTGTTAGAGTCGCCTTCTACGATCTCTTCCTATGTCTAATATCCTTACCCCGACATATGCTCCCTATATGTGTCCAATATCCTTACCGGCATGTATATTTCAAACCTTTGTTAGAGTCATCTTCTCGGTCTCTTTCCTGTATGTCTAATATCCTTACCCCGATATATACTCCTATATGTGTTTAATATCCTTACCGAACATGTATATTCGATCTTTATGTTTCCAATATCCTTACCGGCATGTATATTTTGAAACCTTTGTTAGAGTCGCCTCGGTCTCTTCTGTATGTCTAATATCCTTACCCGATATACTCCCTATATGTGTTCAATATCCTTACCGAACATGTATATTCGATCTTTATGTGTCCAATATCCTTACCGGCATGTATATTTCAAACCTTGTTAGAGTCGCCTTCGGTCGGTCTCTTTCCCGTGATGTCTAATATCCACCCGATATACTCCTATATGTGTTCAATATCCTTACCGAACATGTATATTCGATCTTTATGTGTCCAATATCCTTATCGCATGTATATTTCAAACCTTTGTTAGAGTCGCCTTCTCGGCCTCTTTCCTGTATGTCTAATATCCTTACCCGACATATCCCTATATGTGTTCAATATCCTTACCGAACATGTATATTCGATCTTTATGTGTCCAATATCCTTACCGGCATGTATATTTCAAACCTTGTTAGAGTCGCCTTCGGTCGATCTCTTCCTGTATGTCTAATATCCTTACCCCACATATGCTCCCTATATATGTTCAATATCCTTACCGAACATGTATATTCGATCTTTATGTGTCCAATATCCCACGGGCATGTATATTTCAAACCTTTGTTAGAGTCGCCTTCGCTCGGTCTCTTCCTGTATGTCTAATATCCTTACCCCATATACTCCTATATGTGTTCAATATCCTTACCGAACATGTATATTCGATCTTTATATGTCCAATATCCTTACCGGCATGTATATTTCAAATCTTTGTTAGAGTCGCCTTCAATCTCTTCCCACAGATGTCTAATATCCTTACCGACATATGCTCCCTATGTGTCCAATATCCTTACCGGCATGTATATTTCAAACCTTTGTTAGAGTCATCTTCGGCCGGTCCTTTCCTGTATGTCTAATATCCTTACCCGATATACTCCCTATATGTGTTAATATCCACCGAACATGTATATTCGATCTTTATGTGTCCAATATCCTTACCGCATGTATATTTTGAAACCTTGTTAGAGTCGCCTTCGGTCGGTCTCTTTCCGTGTATGTCTAATATCCTTACCCCATATACTCCTATATGTGTTCAATATCCTTACCGAACATGTATATTCGATCTTTATGTGTCCAATATCCTTACCGCATGTATATTTCAAACCTTTGTTAGAGTCGCCTTCGTCGGTCTCTTTCCTGTATGTCTAATATCCTTACCGACATATACTCCTATATGTGTTCAATATCCTTACCGAACATGTATATTCGATCTTTATGTGTCCAATATCCTTATCGGGCATGTATATTTCAAACCTTGTTAGAGTCGCCTTCGGTCGGTCTTCCTGTATGTCTAATATCCTTACCCGACATATACCCCTATATGTGTTCAATATCCCACCGAACATGTATATTCGATCTTTATGTGTCCAATATCCTTACCGGCATGTATATTTCAAACCTTTGTTAGAGTCGCCTTCGGCCATCTCTTTCCTGTATGTCTAATATCCTTACCCCGACATATGCTCCCTATATATGTTCAATATCCTTACCGAACATGTAGATTCGATCTTTATGTGTCCAATATCCCACGGGCATGTATATTTCAAACCTTGTTAGAGTCGCCTTCGCTCGGTCTCTTTCTCGTGTATGTCTAATATCCTTACCCCGACATATACTCCCTATATGTGTTCAATATCCTTACCGAACATGTATATTCGATCTTTATATGTCCAATATCCTTACCGGCATGTATATTTCAAACCTTTGTTAGAGTCGCCTTCATCAATCTCTTCCTGAGATGTCAATATCCTTACCCCATATGCTCCTATATGTGTCCAATATCCTTACCGGCATGTATATTTCAAACCTTTGTTAGAGTCATCTTCGGCCTGTCTCTTCCTGTATGTCTAATATCCTTACCCCGATATACTCCTATATGTGTTCAATATCCTTACCGAACATGTATATTCGATATTTATGTGTCCAATATCCTTCCGCATGTATATTTCAAACCTTTGTTAGAGTCGCCTCACGGTCTCTTTCCTGTATGTCTAATATCCTTACCCGACATATGCTCCTATATGTGTTCAATATCCTTACCGAACATGTATATTCGATCTTTATGTGTCCAATATCCTTACCGCATGTATATTTCAAACCTTTGTTAGAGTCGCCTTCGGTCTCTTCCTGTATGTCTAATATCCTTACCCGACATATGCTCCCTATATGTGTTCAATATCCTTACCGAACATGTATATTCGATCTTTATGTGTCCAATATCCTTACCGGCATGTATATTTCAAACCTTTGTTAGAGTCGCTTCTCGGTCTCTTTCCTGTATGTCTAATATCCTTACCCCACATATACTCCTATATGTGTTTAATATCCTTACCGAACATGTATATTCGATCTTTATGTTTCCAATATCCTTACCGGCATGTATATTTTGAAACCTTTGTTAGAGTCGCCTTCGGCCGGTCTTCTCGTGTATGTCTAATATCCTTACCGACATATACCCTATATGTGTTCAATATCCTTACCGAACATGTATATTCGATCTTTATGTGTCCAATATTCTTACCGGCATGTATATTTCAAACCTTTGTTAGAGTCGCCTTCGGGTCTCTTCCCATGATGTCTAATATCCTTACCCGACATATACTCCTATATGTGTTCAATATCCTTACCGAACATGTATATTCGATCTTTATGTGTCCAATATCCTTACCGGCATGTATATTTCAAACCTTTGTTAGAGTCGCCTTCGTCGATCTCTTCCTGATGTCTAATATCCTTACTTGACATATGCTCCCTATATATGTTCAATATCGCTACCGAACATCTATATTCGATCTTTATGTGTCCAATATCCTCACTGGGCATGTATATTTCGAAACCTTTGTTAGAGTCGTCTTCGTTCGGTCTCTTTCCAGTGTATGTCTAATATCCTTACCTGACATATACTCCCTATATGTGTTCAATATCCTTACCGAACATGTATATTCGATCTTTATATGTCCAATATCCTTACCGGGCATGTATATTTTGAAACCTTTGTTACAGTCGTCTTCGGTGGATCTCTTTCCGGCGTATGTCTAATATCCTTACCTGACATATGCTCCCTATGTGTGCCCAATATCCTTACCGGGCATATATATTTCGAAACCTTTGTTAGAGTCATCTTCGGTCGGTCTCTTTCCGGTGTATGTCTAATATCCTTACCTGACAAATACTCCCTATATTTGTTTAATATCCTTACCGAACATGTATATTCGATCTTTATGTTTCCAATATCCTTACCGGGCATGTATATTTTGAAACCTTTGTTAGAGTCGTCTTCGGTAGGTCTCTTTCTGGTGTATGTCTAATATCCTTACCCCATATACTCCTATATGTGTTCAATATCCTTACCGAACATGTATATTCGATCTTTATGTGTCCAATATCCTTACCGGCATGTATATTTCAAACCTTTGTTAGAGTCGCCTTCGGTCGGCCTCTTCCTGTATGTCTAATATCCTTACCGACATATACTCCCTATATGTGTTCAATATCCTTACCGAACATGTATATTCGATCTTTATGTGTCCAATATCCTTACGGGCATGTATATTTCAAACCTTGTTAGAGTCGCCTCGGTCGGTCTCTTCCTGTATGTCTAATATCCTTACCGACATATACTCCCTATATGTGTTCAATATCCTTACCGAACATGTATATTCGATCTTTATGTGTCCAATATCCTTACCGGCATGTATATTTCAAACCTTGTTAGAGTCGCCTTCGGTCGATCTCTTTCCTATATGTCAAATATCCTTACCGACATATGCTCCCTATATGTTCAATATCCTTACCGAACATGTATATTCGATCTTTATGTGTCCAATATCCTTACGGGCATGTATATTTCAAACCTTGTTAGAGTCGCCTCGCTCGGTCTCTTTCCGGTGTATGTCTAATATCCTTAACTGACATATACTCCCTATATGTGTTCAATATCCTTACCGAACATGTATATTCGATCTTTATATGTCCAATATCCTTACCGGGCATGTATATTTCGAAACCTTTGTTAGAGTCGTCTTCGGTCGATCTCTTCCCGATGTCAATATCCTTACCTGACATATGCTCCCTATATGTGTCCAATATCCTTACCGGGCATGTATATTTCGAAACCTTTGTTAGAGTCATCTTCGGTCGGTCTCTTTCCGGTGTATGTCTAATATCCTTACCTGACATATACTCCCTATATGTGTTTAATATCCTTACCGAACATGTATATTCGATCTTTATGTTTCCAATATCCTTACCAGGCATGTATATTTTGAAACCTTTGTTAGAGTCGCCTTCTGGCCTCTTTCTCGTGTATGTCTAATATCCTTACCCCGATATACCCTTATATGTGTTCAATATCCTTACCGAACATGTATATTCGATCTTTATGTGTCCAATATCCTTACTGCATGTATATTTCAAACCTTTGTTAGAGTCGCCTTCGTCGGTCTCTTTTCGTATGTCTAATATCCTTACCCCGATATACTCCCTATATGTGTTCAATATCCTTACCGAACATGTATATTCGATCTTATGTGTCCAATATCCTTATCGGCATGTATATTTCAAACCTTGTTAGAGTCGCCTTCGGCCGGTCTCTTCCTGTATGTCTAATATCCTTACCGACATATACTCCTATATGTGTTCAATATCCTTACCGAACATGTATATTCGATCTTTATGTGTCCAATATCCTTACCGGCATGTATATTTCAAACCTTTGTTAGAGTCGCCTTCGGCCGATCTCTTCCGCGATGTCTAATATCCTTACCGACATATGCTCTCTATATATGTTCAATATCCTTACCGAACATGTATATTCGATCTTTATGTGTCCAATATCCTTACCGGCATGTATATTTCAAACCTTTGTTAGAGTCGCCTTCGCTCGTCTCTTCCTGTATGTCTAATATCCTTACCCGACATATACTCCTATATGTGTTCAATATCCTTACCGAACATGTATATTCGATCTTATATGTCCAATATCCTTACCGCATGTATATTTCAAACCTTTGTTAGAGTCGTCTTCGGTCGATCTCTTTCCGGCGTATGTCTAATATCCTTACCTGACATATGCTCCCTATATGTGTCCAATATCCTTACCGGGCATGTATATTTCGAAACCTTTGTTAGAGTCATCTTCGGTCAGTCTCTTTCCGGTGTATGTCTAATATCCTTACCTGACATATACTCCCTATATGTGTTTAATATCCTTACCGAACATGTATATTCGATCTTTATGTTTCCAATATCCTTACCGGGCATGTATATTTTGAAACCTTTGTTAGAGTCGTCTTCGGTCGGTCTCTTTCTGGTGTATGTCTAATATCCTTACCTGACATATACTCCCTATATTTGTTCAATATCCTTACCGAACATGTATATTCGATCTTTATGTGTCCAATATCCTTACCGGGCATGTATATTTCGAAACCTTTGTTAGAGTCGCCTTCGGCGGTCTCTTTTCGCTATGTCTAATATCCTTACCCGACATATACCCCTATATGTGTTCAATATCCTTACCGAACATGTATATTCGATCTTTATGTGTCCAATATCCTTATCGGCATGTATATTTCAAACCTTGTTAGAGTCGCTCGGCCGGTCTCTTTCCTGTATGTCTAATATCCTTACCCCGACATATACTCTATATGTGTTCAATATCCTTACCGAACATGTATATTCGATCTTTATGTGTCCAATATCCTTACCGGCATGTATATTTCAAACCTTGTTAGAGTCGCCTTCACGATCTCTTCCCATGTCTAATATCCTTACCCGACATATGCTCTATATATGTTCAATATCCTTACCGAACATGTATATTCGATCTTTATGTGTCAAATATCCTTACGGGCATGTATATTTCAAACCTTTGTTAGAGTCGCCTTCGCTCGTCTCTTTCCTGTATGTCTAATATCCTTACCCGACATATACCCTATATGTGTTCAATATCCTTACCGAACATGTATATTCGATCTTTATATGTCCAATATCCTTACCGGCATGTATATTTCAAACCTTTGTTAGAGTCGCTCGGCCGATCTCTTCCTGTATGTCTAATATCCTTACCCGATATGCTCCCTATATGTGTCCAATATCCTTACCGCATGTATATTTCAAACCTTGTTAGAGTCATCTTCGGCCTCTTCCTGTATGTCTAATATCCTTACCGACATATACTCCTATATGTGTTCAATATCCTTACCGAACATGTATATTCGATCTTTATGTGTCCAATATCCTTACCGGCATGTATATTTTGAAACCTTGTTAGAGTCGCCTTCGGCCTCTCTTTCTCGTGTCTAATATCCTTACCCGACATATACCCCTATATGTGTTCAATATCCTTACCGAACATGTATATTCGATCTTTATGTGTCCAATATCCTTACCGGCATGTATATTTCAAACCTTTGTTAGAGTCGCCTCTCGCCTGTCTCTTCCCTATAATATCCTTACCCGACATATACTCCCTATATGTGTTCAATATCCACCGAACATGTATATTCGATATTTATGTGTCCAATATCCTTATCGGCATGTATATTTCAAACCTTTGTTAGAGTCGCCTTCGGCCTTTTCCTGTATGTCTAATATCCTTACCGACATATACTCCCTATATGTGTTCAATATCCTTACCGAACATGTATATTCGATCTTTATGTGTCCAATATCCTTACCGGCATGTATATTTCAAACCTTGTTAGAGTCGCCTTCCGATCTCTTCCTGTATGTCTAATATCCTTACCTGACATATGCTCCCTATATATGTTCAATATCCTTACCGAACATGTATATTCGATCTTTATGTGTCCAATATCCTTACCGGGCATGTATATTTCGAAACCTTTGTTAGAGTCGTCTTCGGTCGGTCTCTTTCCGGTGTATGTCTAATATCCTTACCCATATATCCCTATATGTGTTCAATATCCTTACCGAACATGTATATTCGATCTTTATGTGTCCAATATCCTTACCGGCATGTATATTTCAAACCTTTGTTAGAGTCGCCTTCGGTCGATCTCTTTCCCAGTATGTCTAATATCCTTACCGACATATGCTCCTATATGTGTTCAATATCCTTACCGAACATGTATATTCGATCTTTATGTGTCCAATATCCTTATCGGCATGTATATTTCAAACCTTGTTAGAGTCGCCTTCGCTCGTCTCTTTCCTGTATGTCTAATATCCTTACCGACATATACCCCTATATGTGTTCAATATCCTTACCGAACATGTATATTCGATCTTTATGTCCAATATCCTTACCGGCATGTATATTTCAAACCTTGTTAGAGTCGCCTTCGATCTCTTCCCGGTGTATGTCTAATATCCTTATCTGACATATACTCCCTATATGTGTTCAATATCCTTACCGAACATGTAAATTCGATCTTTATATGTCCAATATCCTTACCGGGCATGTATATTTCGAAACCTTTGTTAGAGTCGTCTTCGGTCGGTCTCTTTCCTGTATGTCTAATATCCTTACCTGACATATACTCTATATATGTGTTCAATATCCTTACCGAACATGTATATTCGATCTTTATGTGTCCAATATCCTTACCGGGCATGTATATTTCGAAACCTTTGTTAGAGTCGTCTTCGGTCGATCTCTTTATCCTTACCGGGCATGTATATTTCGAAACCTTTGTTAGAGTCGTCTTCGGTCGGTCTCTTTCCGGTGTATGTCTAATATCCTTACCTGACATATACTCCCTATATGTGTTCAATATCCTTACCGAACATGTATATTCGATCTTTATGTGTCCAATATCCTTACCGGGCATGTATATTTTGAAACCTTTGTTAGAGTCGCCTTCGGTCGGTTCGTGTATGTCTAATATCCTTACCGACATATACCCTATATGTGTTCAATATCCTTACCGAACATGTATATTCGATCTTTATGTGTCCAATATCCTTACCGGCATGTATATTTTGAACCTTTGTTAGAGTCGCCTCTCGGTCTCTTTCCTGTATGTCTAATATCCTTACCCCGACATATACTCCTATATGTGTTCAATATCCTTACCGAACATGTATATTCGATCTTTATGTGTCCAATATCCTTACCGACATGTATATTTCAAACCTTTGTTAGAGTCGCCTCGGCCGGTCTCTTCCTGTATGTCTAATATCCTTACCCCGACATATACTCCCATATGTGTTCAATATCCTTACCGAACATGTATATTCAATCTTTATGTGTCCAATATCCGCACGGCATGTATATTTTGAAACCTTGTTAGAGTCGCCTTCGGTCGGTCTCTTCTGTGTATGTCTAATATCCTTACCCCATATACTCCCTATATGTGTTCAATATCCTTACCGAACATGTATATTCGATCTTTATGTGTCCAATATCCTTACCGGGCATGTATATTTTGAAACCTTTGTTAGAGTCGTCTTCGGTCGGTCTCTTTCTGGTGTATGTCTAATATCCTTACCTGACATATACTCCCTATATGTGTTCAATATCCTTACCGAACATGTATATTCGATCTTTATGTGTCCAATATCCTTACCGGGCATGTATATTTCGAAACCTTTGTTAGTGTCGTCTTCGGTCGGTCTCCTTCCAGCGTATGTCTAATATCCTTACCTGACATATACTTCCTATACGTGTTCAATATCCTTACCGAACATGTATATTCAATCTTTATGTGTCCAATATCCTTATCGGGCATTTATATTTTGAAACCTTTGTTAGAGTCGTCTTCGGTCGGTCTCTTTCCAGTGTATGTCTAATATCCTTACCCGATATACCCCTATATTTGTTCTATATCCTTACCGAACATTTTTTCGATCTTTATGTGTCCAATATCCTTATCGGCATGTATATCTCAAACCTTGTTAGAGTCGCCTTCGCCGGTCTCTTCCTGTATGTTTAATATCCTTATCCGACATATTCTCCAAATATGTGTTCAATATCCTTACCGAACATGTATATTCGATCTTTATGTGTCCAATATCCTTACCGCATGTATATTTCAAACCTTTGTTAGAGTCGCCTGGTCAATCTCTTCCGCCTATGTCTAATATCCTTACCGACATTTGCTCCCTATATGTGTTCAATATCCTTACCGAACATGTATATTCGATCTTTATGTGTCCAATATCCTTACCGATATGTATATTTCAAACCTTTGTTAGAGTCGCCTTCTCGATCTCTTCCTGCATATGTCCAATATCCTTACCTAACATATGCCCCTATATGTGTTCAATATCCTTACCGAACATGTATATTCGATCTTTATGTGTCCAATATCCTTACCGGCATGTATATTTCAAACCTTTGTTAGAGTCGCCTTCGGTCGGTCTCTTTCCTGTATGTCTAATATCCTTACCGACATATACCCCTATATGTGTTCAATATCCTTACCGAACATGTATATTCGATCTTTATGTGTCCAATATCCTTACCGGCATGTATATTTCAAACCTTTTAGAGTCGCCTTCGGTCGATCTCTTCCCAGTATGTCTAATATCCTTACCCCGACATATGCTCCCTATATGTGTTCAATATCCTTACCGAACATGTATATTCGATCTTTATGTGTCCAATATCCCATCGGGCATGTATATTTCAAACCTTGTTAGAGTCGCCTCGCTCGTCTCTTCCTGTATCTCTAATATCCTTACCGACATATACTCCCTATATGTGTTCAATATCCTTACCGAACATGTATATTCGATCTTATGTGTCCAATATCCTTACCGGCATGTATATTTCAAACCTTTGTTAGAGTCGCCTTCGGCCGATCTCTTCCTGTATGTCTAATATCCTTATTTGACATATACCCTATATGTGTTCAATATCCTTACCGAACATGTAAATTCGATCTTTATATGTCCAATATCCTTACCGGCATGTATATTTCAAACCTTTGTTAGAGTCGCTCGGTCGGTCTCTTCCCTGTATGTCTAATATCCTTACCGATATATACTCTATATATGTGTTCAATATCCTTACCGAACATGTATATTCGATCTTTATGTGTCCAATATCCTTACCGGCATGTATATTTCAAACCTTGTTAGAGTCGCTCTCGATCTCTTTATCCTTACCGGCATGTATATTTCAAACCTTTGTTAGAGTCGCCTCGGCCTGTCTCTTCCTGTATGTCTAATATCCTTACCGACATATACTCCCTATATGTGTTCAATATCCTTACCGAACATGTATATTCGATCTTTATGTGTCCAATATCCTTACCGGCATGTATATTTTGAAACCTTTGTTAGAGTCGCCTTCGGCCGGTCTCTTTCCGTGTATGTCTAATATCCTTACCCCGACATATACTCCTATATGTGTTCAATATCCTTACCGAACATGTATATTCGATCTTTATGTGTCCAATATCCTTACCGCATGTATATTTTGAACCTTGTTAGAGTCGCCTTCGGTCGGTCTCTTTCCTCAGATGTCTAATATCCTTACCGACATATACTCCTATATGTGTTCAATATCCTTACCGAACATGTATATTCGATCTTTATGTGTCCAATATCCTTACCGACATGTATATTTCAAACCTTTGTTAGAGTCGCCTTCGGTCTCTTTCCTGTATGTCTAATATCCTTACCCCGACATATACTCCTATATGTGTTCAATATCCTTACCGAACATGTATATTGAATCTTTATGTGTCCAATATCCGCACCGGCATGTATATTTTGAAACCTTTGTTAGAGTCGCCTTCGGTCGGTCTCTTCTCGTGTATGTCTAATATCCTTACCGATATATACTCTATATGTGTTCAATATCCTTACCGAACATGTATATTCGATCTTTATGTGTCCAATATCCTTACCGGGCATGTATATTTTGAAACCTTTGTTAGAGTCGTCTTCGGTCGGTCTCTTTCGTGTATGTCTAATATCCTTACCTGACATATACTCCCTATATGTGTTCAATATCCTTACCGAACATGTATATTCGATCTTTATGTGTCCAATATCCTTACCGGGCATGTATATTTCGAAACCTTTGTTAGTGTCGTCTTCGGTCGGTCTCCTTCCAGCGTATGTCTAATATCCTTACCTGACATAAACTTCCTATACGTGTTCAATATCCTTACCGAACATGTATATTCAATCTTTATGTGTCCAATATCCTTATCGGGCATTTATATTTTGAAACCTTTGTTAGAGTCGCTCGGTCGGTCTCTTTCCAGTGTATGTCTAATATCCTTACCCCGATATACTCCCTATATTTGTTCTATATCCTTACCGAACATTTTTTTCGATCTTTATGTGTCCAATATCCTTATCGGGCATGTATATCTCGAAACCTTTGTTAGAGTCGTCTTCGGTCGGTCTCTTTCCGGTGTATGTTTAATATCCTTATCTGACATATTCTCCAAATATGTGTTCAATATCCTTACCGAACATGTATATTCGATCTTTATGTGTCCAATATCCTTACCGGGCATGTATATTTCGAAACCTTTGTTAGAGTCGTCTTCGGTCAATCTCTTTCCGGCCTATGTCTAATATCCTTACCTGACATTTGCTCCCTATATGTGTTCAATATCCTTACCGAACATGTATATTCGATCTTTATGTGTCCAATATCCTTACCGGACATGTATATTTCGAAACCTTTGTTAGAGTCGTCTTCGGTCGATCCCTTTCTGGCATATGTCTGATATCCTTACCTCACATATGCTCCCTATATGTGTTCAATATCCTTACCGAACATGTATATTCGTTCTTTATGTGTCCAATATCCTTACCGGGCATGTATATTTCGAAACCTTTGTTAGAGTCGTCTTCGGTCGGTCTCTTTCCGGTGTATGTCTAATATCCTTACCTGACATATACTCCCTATATGTGTTCAATATCCTTACCGAACATGTATATTCGATCTTTATGTGTCCAATATCCTTACCGGGCATGTATATTTCGAAACCTTTGTTAGAGTCGTCTTCGGTCGATCTCTTTCCGGCGTATGTCTAATATCCTTACCTGACATATGCTCCCTATATGTGTTCAATATCCTTACCGAACATGTATATTCGATCTTTATGTGTCCAATATCCTTACTGGGCATGTATATTTCGAAACCTTTGTTAGAGTCGTCTTCGTTCGGTCTCTTTCCGGTGTATCTCTAATATCCTTACCTGACATATACTCCCTATATATGTTCAATATCCTTACCGAACATGTATATTCGATCTTTATGTGTCCAATATCCTTACCGGGCATGTATATTTCGAAACCTTTGTTAGAGTCGTCTTCGGTCGATCTCTTTCCGGTGTATGTCTAATATCCTTATTTGACATATACTCCCTATATGTGTTCAATATCCTTACCGAACATGTAAATTCGATCTTTATATGTCCAATATCCTTACCGGGCATGTATATTTCGAAACCTTTGTTAGAGTCGTCTTCGGTCGGTCTCTTTCCGGTGTATGTCTAATATCCTTACCTGACATATACTCTATATATGTGTTCAATATCCTTACCGAACATGTATATTCGATCTTTATGTGTCCAATATCCTTACCGGGCATGTATATTTCGAAACCTTTGTTAGAGTCGTCTTCGGTCGATCTCTTTATCCTTACCGGGCATGTATATTTCGAAACCTTTGTTAGAGTCGTCTTCGGTCGGTCTCTTTCCGGTGTATGTCTAATATCCTTACCTGACATATACTCCCTATATGTGTTCAATATCCTTACCGAACATGTATATTCGATCTTTATGTGTCCAATATCCTTACCGGGCATGTATATTTTGAAACCTTTGTTAGAGTCGTCTTCGGTCGGTCTCTTTCTGGTGTATGTCTAATATCCTTACCTGACATATACTCCCTATATGTGTTCAATATCCTTACCGAACATGTATATTCGATCTTTATGTGTCCAATATCCTTACCGGGCATGTATATTTTGGAACCTTTGTTAGAGTCGTCTTCGGTCGGTCTCTTTCCGGCGTATGTCTAATATCCTTACCTGACATATACTCCCTATATGTGTTCAATATCCTTACCGAACATGTATATTCGATCTTTATGTGTCCAATATCCTTACCGGACATGTATATTTCGAAACCTTTGTTAGAGTCGTCTTCGGTCGGTCTCTTTCCGGTGTATGTCTAATATCCTTACCTGACATATACTCCCTATATGTGTTCAATATCCTTACCGAACATGTATATTTAATCTTTATGTGTCCAATATCCGTACCGGGCATGTATATTTTGAAACCTTTGTTAGAGTCGCCTTCGGTCTCTTTCCGTGTATGTCTAATATCCTTACCCCATATACTCCCTATATGTGTTCAATATCCTTACCGAACATGTATATTCGATCTTTATGTGTCCAATATCCTTACCGGCATGTATATTTTGAAACCTTGTTAGAGTCGCCTTCGGTCGGTCTCTTTCTGTGTATGTCTAATATCCTTACCCCATATACTCCCTATATGTGTTCAATATCCTTACCGAACATGTATATTCGATCTTTATGTGTCCAATATCCTTACCGGGCATGTATATTTCGAAACCTTTGTTAGTGTCGCCTTCGGCCGGTCTCCTTCCAACAGATGTCTAATATCCTTACCGACATAAACTTCCTATATGTGTTCAATATCCTTACCGAACATGTATATTCAATCTTTATGTCCAATATCCTTATCGGCATTTATATTTTGAAACCTTTGTTAGAGTCGTCTTCGGTCGGTCTCTTTCCAGTGTATGTCTAATATCCTTACCTGACATATACTCCCTATATTTGTTCTATATCCTTACCGAACATTTTTTTCGATCTTTATGTGTCCAATATCCTTACCGGGCATGTATATCTCGAAACCTTTGTTAGAGTCGTCTTCGGTCGGTCTCTTTCCGGTGTATGTTTAATATCCTTATCTGACATATGCTCCAAATATGTGTTCAATATCCTTACCGAACATGTATATTCGATCTTTATGTGTCCAATATCCTTACCGGGCATGTATATTTCGAAACCTTTGTTAGAGTCGTCTTCGGTCGATCTCTTTCCGGTGTATGTCTAATATCCTTATTTGACATATACTCCCTATATGTGTTCAATATCCTTACCGAACATGTATATTCGATCTTTATATGTCCAATATCCTTACCGGGCATGTATATTTCGAAACCTTTGTTAGAGTCGTCTTCGGTCAATCTCTTTCCGGCCTATGTCTAATATCCTTACCTGACATTTGCTCCCTATATGTGTTCAATATCCTTACCGAACATGTATATTCGATCTTTATGTGTCCAATATCCTTACCGGACATGTATATTTCGAAACCTTTGTTAGAGTCGTCTTCGGTCGATCTCTTTCCGGTGTATGTCTAATATCCTTACCTGACATATACTCTATATATGTGTTCAATATCCTTACCGAACATGTATATTCGATCTTTATGTGTCCAATATCCTTACCGGGCATGTATATTTCGAAACCTTTGTTAGAGTCGTCTTCGGACGATCTCTTTATCCTTACCGGGCATGTATATTTCGAAACCTTTGTTAGAGTCGTCTTCGGTCGGTCTCTTTCCGGTGTATGTCTAATATCCTTACCTGACATATACTCCCTATATGTGTTCAATATCCTTACCGAACATGTATATTCGATCTTTATGTGTCCAATATCCTTACCGGGCATGTATATTTTGAAACCTTTGTTAGAGTCGTCTTCGGTCGGTCTCTTTCTGGTGTATGTCTAATATCCTTACCTGACATATACTCCCTATATGTGTTCAATATCCTTACCGAACATGTATATTCGATCTTTATGTGTCCAATATCCTTACCGGGCATGTATATTTCGAAACCTTTGTTAGTGTCGTCTTCGGTCGGTCTCCTTCCAGCGTATGTCTAATATCCTTACCTGACATAAACTTCCTATACGTGTTCAATATCCTTACCGAACATGTATATTCAATCTTTATGTGTCCAATATCCTTATCGGGCATTTATATTTTGAAACCTTTGTTAGAGTCGTCTTCGGTCGGTCTCTTTCCAGTGTATGTCTAATATCCTTACCTGACATATACTCCCTATATTTGTTCTATATCCTTACCGAACATTTTTTTCGATCTTTATGTGTCCAATATCCTTACCGGGCATGTATATCTCGAAACCTTTGTTAGAGTCGTCTTCGGTCGGTCTCTTTCTGGTGTATGTTTAATATCCTTATCTGACATATGCTCCAAATATGTGTTCAATATCCTTACCGAACATGTATATTCGATCTTTATGTGTCCAATATCCTTACCGGGCATGTATATTTCGAAACCTTTGTTAGAGTCGTCTTCGGTCAATCTCTTTCCGGCCTATGTCTAATATCCTTACCTGACATTTGCTCCCTATATGTGTTCAATATCCTTACCGAACATGTAAATTCGATCTTTATGTGTCCAATATCCTTACCGGACATGTATATTTCGAAACCTTTGTTAGAGTCGTCTTCGGTCGATCTCTTTCTGGCGTATGTCTGATATCCTTACCTAACATATGCTCCCTATATGTGTTCAATATCCTTACCGAACATGTATATTCGTTCTTTATGTGTCCAATATCCTTACCGGGCATGTATATTTCGAAACCTTTGTTAGAGTCGCCTTTTGGTCTCTTTCCTGTATGTCTAATATCCTTACCGACATATACTCCCTATATGTGTTCAATATCCTTACCGAACATGTATATTTGATCTTTATGTGTCCAATATCCTTTCCGGGCATGTATATTTCGAAACCTTTGTTAGAGTCGTCTTCGGTCGGTCTCTTTCTGGTGTATGTCTAATATCCTTACCTGACATATGCTCCTATATGTGTTCAATATCCTTACCAAACATGTATATTCGATCTTTATGTGTCCAATATCCTTACCGGGCATGTATATTTCGAAACCTTTGTTAGAGTCGCCTTCTCAATCTCTTCCTGTATGTCTAATATCCTTACCTGCCATATGCTCCCTATATGTGTTCAATATCCTTACCGAACATGTATATTCTATCTTTATGTGTCCAATATTCTTACCGAGCATGTATATTTCGAAACCTTTGTTAGAGTCGTCATCGGTCGGTCTCTTTCCAGTGTATGTCTAATATCCTTACCTGACATATACTCCCTATATGTGTTCAATATCCTTACCGAACATGTATATTCGATCTTTATGTGTCCAAAATCCTTACAGGGCATGTATATTTTGAAACCTTTGTTAGAGTCGTCTTCGGTCGGTCTCTTTCCGGTGTATGTCTAATATCCTTACCTGACATATACTCCCTATATGTGTTCAATATCCTTACCGAACATGTATATTCGATCTTTATGTGTCCAATATCCTTACCGGGCATGTATATTTCGAAACCTTTGTTAGAGTCGTCTTCGGTCGGTCTCTTTCCGGTGTATGTCTAATATCCTTACCTGACATATACTCCCTAAATGTGTTCAATACCTTACCGAACATGTATATTCGATCTTTATGTGTCCAATATCCTTACCGGACATGTATATTTCGAAACCTTTGTTAGAGTCGTCTTCGGTCGGTCTCTTTCCGGTGTATGTCTAATATCCTTACCATATGCTCCCTATATGTGTTCAATATCCTTACCGAACATGTATATTCGATCTTTATGTGTCCAATATCCTTACCGGCATGTATTTTTGAAACCTTGTTAAAGTCGTTATCTTCCATGTCTAATATCCTTACCATATATATCCTTACCGAACATGTATATTCGATCTTTATGTGTCCAATATCCTTACGGCATGTATATTTCAAACCTTGTTAGAGTCGCTTCGGTTCTCTTTCCTGTATGTCTAATATCCTTACCCGATATACTCCTATATGTGTTCAATATCCTTACCGAACATGTATATTCGATCTTTATGTGTCCAATATCCTTACCGGCATGTATATTTCAAACCTTTGTTAGAGTCGCCTTGGCCGGTCTCTTCCTGTATGTCTAATATCCTTACCTGACATATACTCCCTATATGTGTTCAATATCCTTACCGAACATGTATATTCGATCTTTATGTGTCCAATATCTTTACCGGGCATGTATTTTTCGAAACCTTTGTTAAAGTCGTCTTTGGTCGATCTCTTTCCGGCGTATGTCTAATATCCTTACCTGACATATGCTCCCTATATTTGTTCAATATCCTTACCGAACATGTATATTCGATCTTTATGTGTCCAATATCCTTACCGGGCATGTATATTTCGAAACCTTTGTTAGAGTCGTCTTCGGCCGGTCTCTTTCCGTTGTATGTCTAATATCCTTACGTGACATATACTCCCTATATGTGTTCAATATCCTTACCGAACATGTATATTCGATCTTTATGTGTCCAATATCCTTACTGGGCATATATATTTCGAAACCTTTGTTAGAGTCGTCTTCGGTCGGTCTCTTTCTGGTGTATGTCTAATATCCTTACCTGACATATGCTCCCTATATGTGTTCAATATCCTTACCGAACATGTATATTCGATCTTTATGTGTCCAATATCCTTACCGGGCATGTATATTTCGAAACCTTTGTTAGAGTCATCTTCGGTCGGTCTCTTTCCGGTGTATGTCTAATATCCTTACCTGACATATACTCCCTATATGTGTTCAATATCCTTACCGAACATGTATATTCGATCTTTATGTGTCTAATATCCTTACCGAGCATGTATATTTCGAAACCTTTGTTAGAGTCTTCTTCGGTCGATCTCTTTCCGGCGTATGTCTAATATCCTTACCTGACATATGCTCCCTATATGTGTTCAATATCCTTACCAAACATGTATATTCGATCTATATGTGTCCAATATCCTTACCGGGCATGTATATTTCAAAACCTTTGTGAGTCTTTTTCGGTCGGTCTCTTTCCGGTGTATGTCTAATATTCTTACCTGACACACCAGAATTTTTGTTCCCAATTCCACTTTTTACAAAAAAAATCAATAAAAAAAATCAAAAAAATTGAAAATACGGAAAACAAAATAATTCTAGTTGTTCTTCTGAGTGCAAATTTTAGGGCTCTCTTCGTATTTGATCTCCTTCTACCTTGAAAGTTCAAAAGGCTAGTGCCAATTTCACTTTCAAGTTTAAGACGATTAAATAGGGGCAGCTGTTGCACCCCAAGATTTGCCCTCCTATATCAATTTTACCTGGCTTAGGCTTTGCATTCATTTGCATACGTTTCCATTGGGCCACTCGCTTTAGACATTCATTCGCTCATCACATCTGCATCATTACTTACATCTGAGGCGATCGGATTTCAAACTCACATCATTTTGTGTTTGGAAAGAACCCACTGTTGCACATACGTGCATTGATGTCTTTGATTCTGGGGTTTTTAGGTTTGGACTGGCTTGAGGTAATTATGTTACAAGATTTGGAAGATGTTTGTTGTTTTCAATCAACCCAGAAGAATTGAGAATGACAAGGTGGTTTTTGCTCATCAAAAGGTTTAGAAGGTGGAGTCGAAGAATTATGCTCACAACGGGTTACAATTCTCTTTGAAAACTTTCTTGAAGGATTGAGTTTTAATTTAAAATGGCGTCTTTCATTCAATTGGGGTTATTTTAATGGCAAGATGGTTTGAATTTCGAGGTTTTGGACTACAAGATTATCAGCTTTTATAATACATTTTCAATGCAATTTTTGAGTTCGAAAGAGGATGGAGGAAATTGAAAATGTTTGCGAGATACTATTTTTCACAAATCTTTAAGTTTTCATTCTCACCCGTAAGTCTTAGATGGCGTGTCTAATTCATCAACTTACGCGGGTTTACTTCATGAGTGTGCAAGGAGGGTTCATTTTCTGTGACGTTTTTCCCAAATATATTTTCTCGCATGTTTTTTATGTTCTATGGCTTAATTGTATCTATAACATGAGTTCTCCATTAAGGGTTCTCAAGGATTTCTTTTTAGACCAACCATAGGAAACAAGTTTCAATTCAAAAGTCAAGTTTCAAACAAAGCATACAAGTTTCAAGGATATCTCCACCATTTGGGGTCATATTGGACCCTAGGAGAAGATAATAAGGAAAAGGAAGATCATTGGGTTGAAATTTTGGGCAATGGTGGAGATTTAAGATATAATGTGATTAGAATACAAGAGGCAATTAGATTTGGTCAATGGACCAAAAGCTATGAAATTCATGTGGATGGTAAATTGATAATTAAAGGGACAACAGTTGGTTACAAGAGGCTTCATAGGCTTGATAGAGATATTGTGCATGCTCAAGTTGTGAGGATTAGATTCATAGAGGCTAGATGAGTTCCCCTTATTTCTTCTATTGGTTTGTATTTTGATCCTTTTTGGAATTCAAGGTTTACTGCGACATAAAGAACATAACCATGTAGAAAAATGTTTCATGTACTACCATTTTTCGTCCAATTGCACTTTGTTAACTATGTGGAAAAAATGTTTAATTCAGTTTACAAATAACCTATATATAAGTATTAATAAGAACTTATAAGTATTTATAAAAACTTATGATAATCATTTTTGCTATAAATAATTAGATAAGTTGTTTATCTAAATTCTAGGAAGAATAACAATATAATGTATCATATTTAGAAGGTTTTGAATTTAAAAGACAGTTCCTACTATAAATTTCTATTTTCAACAAATCACCGTTCTGGTCAAAAAATTTCAGCATTTTCATCTGATAAGAATTTCATCTTACTATGACAAGTGAAAGTAGGAGAATACCGCGTAAGATACAAAAGAAACTCACACACATTTAAAATATTTCAAAATCCTCTCTTTACTTAACAAAATTACCTAAAAATTGATTCTATGGTCTGACCAGTTAATTACGCGACTATCTTTCTTGATTAAAAGACTTGTTTAAATTGTCTAATCAATTAGATCATTTGTGTAATCGATTAGATGATACCTAATTTAGTCTATAATCGATAATGATAGTCTCTTAATGATTGGTACGACTCTATCAAAAACTTCCATTTTAGACCACAACAGTCGATTATTTGAAGTGTCTAATCTATTAGACTCATGATCTGATCAATTAGGTGAGCTAATTGCCTCATTAGTTATTTTAATTTTAAGTCATACTTTCTCATATATAAAGGAGGCCTCTCCTCACTTAATTACTTACTAGAATTCGGAGCTTTCCTATTTTTTTACAATTTATCTCTCTCTTCTTTATCATTAAATATTTTATTTCATCAAAGTTGCATTAGTATCTTAAGAATGAAAACTGCTTGTAAGGAAAAATTTGTACAAATGTTGTGCCACTATCGTTATTTTTAAGAGTGTGATAATCTTAAAGAATTGAGTTTGGTTCGTGAGATCAACCATTTACAAAATATCAGTTTGGTTATATAAATCAACCTGAAAAGTTATGTTTGGTTCTTAAGATAAGTCTCAGAAATCTCTACTAGGTTCGTTAACTTCAGCCCGTGGAAAAATCTCTTTTGGTTGGGGTACAAATTAGTGTAAAATATCTTGATTCGCCTGTATCAAAGGTTCATATTGAAGCAACTCGATTTTCAAAAATCATTTAAATGAATTTTCAAAACAATGAAATCACCACCTAATTTTATTTGTTCTAAAAAGAACGGGGAAATATAGATAAAACCCACAAAAATCGGATAAGGCGGTCTACAAGACCAAAAAGGATGGATTCGGGAGTCGGTTACGCAAGGGGAAGGTATTAGCACCCCTTACGTCCATCGTACTCGATGGGACCCGTTTAGTTCGTGCATGTTTGTGTGTTTAAAGTAAGAATGCTATCTTCTAATTACTGATCAAGAAATAAGAAAGAAGAAAATGGATTTGTTTATTATTATTTTGAGTTTGACACGGTTTCAAAACCGTGCCTACGTATTCCTTGTGCAATGGGAAAGTCAAACCCATAGTTCTTGTTGAAAGTGTCTTGATTGTTTGTATTGATTTTAGAAGAAAATGTTTTGATGACCGCATGTATGGAAAAGGAATTTGAATGGGTTGAATTGATTTTAATTGTAGATGACAAGTACCAAAATGTTATTATCCTCTAACGATTCAATACTCGAGATTGGTGATTGAGGTCAACCGATCATCTCTCATCCAAAATCTTTATTATGAAAAGAGTGAGGTGAAACAAAGTTCACTTTTATTATGTATGGAATAAAGTATTTAAGTCATGGTTACCTCTAATGGCCCAAATATTTTACATTTTAATTAAATCGCCGGGCTATCCTCTAACGATTTACTTAAATACCATAGCACCATGTTTTTTTTTTGTTTTGTAGAAAAATTGATTTAAAGAAAACAAATTCAATTAATTAATTTAATATGAAAGTGTTTTAAGGGTTTGATTGTGGATAGAATAATTCAATTAGGAATACAAGCGAGCCCATACAAAGTGGCTTTATGTATGCTCCTAAAAGTGGGACTAGCGTGACACTAGTATTCTAAACGACCGATTGGAACAATCGATCGAATAGTTGTCGCTGTAGAAAAGCCCAGGACCAAACTATGAATGTGTGCATTGTGTATGTTTACCTGCTTCTTGATGAGGAGCCCAAGAGGAGGCTATGTGTTCTAATATGATAAACGCATAATTAAACAGTAATTAGAACACACAAGGAAATAAATCATAAGCTATTACAACCAAATCGAATTAGTTTGAATAATTAAATAGCTTCTATGCGGTGAAAGAATTGAGCTCCAAGTAATCTTCAAGATCGGATAAGGCTTGACGCATCGGATGAATACCAAATGAAGGTTCCTACATCACTCAAGATACAAACAAAAACTATGCGAAGAATAGATATATTTGCGTCATTTGAAGATTGAATTAAATTCCAAATTTGAAATTGCAACACAAAGATCATTACAATGTAATTGAATTTATTTACAAACAGATATGAATAAAGTTATAAGAATAAAAATAGTATAGTTGTATTTACAATACTAAATATGAAATAGAAATACTATATAATTATATCTACAATACTAAATATAAAATAAAAATATTATATACACAATATCAAATGTAAGAAATAAAATAATAATAATACTAAGTATTATATATATTTACAACATTAAATATGCATCACTAAATAATACTAAATACTACATAGAAGTAATAATTTAAGCATCAATTGGAGGTGAATGCTTGGAACGATCTTTGGATATCTCTTCACAAGTAACGAATGCATTAGTAACATAGTGTGGAATAAAATCGAAATGAAATGGCAATAAGATGAACATGGTTAATAAACAAAATGTTAAAATCGAATGCAACTTATATGAATGAATGAACAATTCAAGAATCAAGAATTTATTCATGGTTATCGATTCACAAATGGACTAAACAAAGAACTCATGCTATTAATCAATCGAAAAACGGAAAATTGAGTTCTAAACGCATTTAAATCACATGAACCGAAAACGGACAGCAACTTTGTCATCTCAAGAAACACTCAAAGTATCGATCAAAAATTGCATAAACTCAAAGGCAAACACAAACAAATGTCTAGATAAACTCAATCAAACATGGATTATCAACCAACTTGTATATTTTCAATCACTTACCAAACCGGGCAGCCACTAGTCCTACTCAATCATGCTCCACAATTTCAATTAAACATATTTGAAACCAATGAAGAACACGTCGAAATCAACATCAAATCATTCATGATTAATTTAAAATGAAACAAAGTGAAGTTGTTAACATCTCTAGAACTCTAACTCAAATAGCGTGATATCAATTAATGTTTCAAACTCAAGTAAAACTCAACGACAAACACTTCAATAATAAAGCAAATATGGAAATGTATCAATATGTCAAAAGTCAAGCACAAATTAAGCAAGTAAACAAAGATTCAAGAGACCTCGACATATCAATGCAACATACAATCGAAAAATTAACATTAAATGCTCAATCACATATGCTAGTTCACACAACAATTGTCGATCCATATGTAGAATTCGACACAACACCTAAACACATCTATCCAATTCGATCTTAACATTTGTTCACAATCAATGTTAACTCAAGAATCTAACATTAACACAATTGTTTATGATTAACACCATGTCAAAAGATTATCACAATGTCAAGAATTAGCAATACAATTCAACGAGGCATTAATACAAACACTTATAGCGCATTAGATTATTCAAGAATTCTACATCACTAATCTATGTTAATTTAAAAGAACAAACCATCCTAAATCCCAAATCATTCACACGGAAAGCAAGATTACCCTCAAATTCCATGATACAAAAATAACATTATTCAGCCAAACATAGACATTGAAAACAAACTTCAATCAACTTAAAAATAAATGAAATGGTGTTGTCAACAGAATAGCTTCCAAGGTCAAACCACAAATCACCATGACACTTCAATTCATTCAAAAATTTCTATCACAGGTTTATTAAAAACACAGTAACATTCGCGGAAATGTGAAGTTACCTCAACTTTAATCTGAAGTCAGCAAATTTGTGTTGAATTGTGTGCAAAGGTGTTGCTGCTGTTTCTGTTGTTGAGGAGGAAGGTTCCGGCGTGAGGTAAGTGACAGAGGGAGTAGCGGCTGATGAAGGGGCTGCGGCTGAAATAACAGGGAGACATGAGCGACGGCTGTGAGGTTGAGTGGGTTAGGGATGAATGAAGACGGAGAGGAAGTATGAAGTGGCTGGTGCTGGGTGTTGTTCCAGATGGTGGGACGGCTGAGGGTTCCGAAGCAGCGGAGTTGATGAGACGGTGAAGAAACAGAGGAAACGATGGGTTTGAGCTGAGGGAGTTTGTAGAGAGAGTTGCGGTGAGAGGGAGATAACGAAGGGAGTTCCGGCGGTTGATAGAGGGTGGTGGCAGGATAACGCGACAGAGGGTGTACACGTGGAGGAAAACGAGAAGGTCAGAAGGAGGTGTTTGGATGAAGACGGAGGGTTCCGACGATGGTGTTGGAGGAGATGATGAGTTGAACGAAGGGAGTATTGACGAGGGAGGCGAGAGTGCAACAGGGTATCGGCGGGAGGACAGAAGGGAACGGAGTGAGTGACGGAGAGAGGCAGAGGGAGTTAACTATGGTTGTGAGAAGGAGATTACGAGAAATGAAGAAGGAAAAGGATGGTTGCTGCTACCATTTTTCGTTTTTTTCTTTTCCGTTATAACGCCTCAGTGTTGTGTTTTCAATTTTGGCCTCCTTTGAACAGTAACATGACACATATATATACCCAAAAATTAGGTCTAGCAATTTTTGATTATGTCTAAAATACCCCTCATGATTAAATGGGCCACAAAATTGGGTTGGGTAAAAATTAACAAGCCCAATGGTATTTTTTGTTTGATTTTTAGAGATAAAAAATGAACACTTAAAATTGTCAAAAATGGCAAAAGTATGGACAATAATTATCCGAAAAAATTAAATGAGCATATTAAAATAAACTGCGGGTTTCATAGATTAAATAAAAATTATCGACATAATTAAAATTGAAATAAAACGATAATAAAAAATACCTGATTTTAAAACACTTACGGTTAAAAACAAAACTTCAAAATGTATCGAAAAATTAGAGAGATCACATTTTCATGATCTACGTGACACGTAGATTCATAAAGCAGTGAGTTAAAGGCGAAAGTTTGAAATATTTTTCCCACTAATTTTCCGCACAGTGTCGAATCGCTTTTAACAGTCTGTTTATAAAACCGAAATATTGATATCATCGTCATATAATCAACTTAAACGATGCAAGAAACAGGTAGAGAAATAAAAATGAATGAAGTGAAATAACGGGTATTTCACAACTACAAAACGATGCAAATATCGATTTAAACTAACTTTTAGTCAATTTAAATACGACGAAATGATGCGTATGCAGTGAATGAATGATTGTTTAATGCCAATGACCGAATGGACGCGTATGCAGGTGAATGCGAAGCCTAAGCCAGATAAAATCGAGATAGGAGGGCAAATTTTGGGGTGCAACACATATGTATAACATGTAAAAGCTCAATATTATAATGAAACCCAAGAAGATCTCTTAGGCAAAGGATTAGGCCAACGTCCGGCCGCCTTATATTATTCTTTGGTGTCATCTCACTAGCCCTTATCTAATAAGTTTCTGCTATTTACTTTAATGTTTTATTTTCCGCTACTTTTCTTTTTGATCTTGAAAATACTAACACAATTTGTTTCTTAAGTAATAAAACCTCTAAAGTAGTCTTGAAATTTTGAATACCACAATTCACTCCCCCTTCCCCCACCCTCCCTCTTGTATTTGGAGTCATTCGTCCAACAAAAATGGGAACTCAAATTAAAAGTAAAAGTTAAATGTAACTTATGTGAGATGACAAAACACATCACTTACCCAAAAAAATCCATGACCAAAGAAAAGTATCTCTCAACCCTCAACATATCCTTCGCACTCAAAGTCAAGAATTTTTCCAAGAAGTAAACTCATTCTTTCTTGGCCTCGTTGATCTTATCAAAATTATAACCATTAATGCATAAAGGTTCACTCGTCAAGTAGATGGGGAAATGGTAGGTTCCATTATCGTTAAAAATAACCTCATGGAAATTAATAACATAGTGAACTCGGGTGAGTTTATCTTTCCAAATTTTATATGTAGACGGGTAAGAGGCGTTCTATTATGGAACCATAATAGAGAAATGGTGATTGCAATGAGCAAGGGTGAACCTAAACATCATATGTAACACCCTAACTCTACCCAACGTATATTATTTAAATTAGAGTGCGGAAAAAAATAATCATACAAGGGATGTCACAATTTCTTCGCAAAACAACATGCATTTAGTCACAACTATACAGATACATAACACTTAGATCAAGGATGAACTTATAACAATACATCTTTTATTCAACCTCAAAACATTTCACAATATTATTATTATTTAACTTCACTTAGCATAATTATTCAACTAAATCAACTTCAATAATCAACATGATCAAGTATTCACATTATTCATAAACTTCAATAATTTAAGCAACTACAACAAATTAAGCAACGTTCATCCCCCCGAGTGTTACGTATCAGAGCAATGACACCAATTCGAACTAACAACAACTAACGACTTCATAATGCTACTTCAAACTTCCACGGCTATCCTTGAGTACCTTGGATTGACGATCTCTCCATAATTTCCTGTCGAAATCTGTTAGAATGTGTGCATAATTCATGTTCGAGTTCGTGCATAGGTATGATTGAAAGTGTTGGTCGAACAACCTGTTGGTCGAAGTGTTACTCTCTAGTATGCTAGAAGTCGAATGCGTTGGACTTTAGATATTTTGGGCCTTAGTTTAGTTTACACTATTGGGCCTAGGAAATGTGTCTATATAAGGAGCATTTCTTTGTAAACAAAATAATCAGTTCATAATATACATTTTTCATTTCTTTTCAGTATCACATTTTATTCTCTTCCCATTTTCTTCTTAAAACTTCTTCTTCTTCATCACAAATATATTTCTTTCATCTTCTGTTTCAACAAATTGCTATCACAGAGCTCGGTTGCGATTCAAGGAGAATCTAATGGCAAACGGAACAACAACGTCGACACAGATTCCAGCAAATTTACCAGTTTTCAAAGGAGAAAACTACCAACGATGGGTTGCACAAATCAAGGTCATTTTCAGATTTCAAGATGTTGTTGAAATCTTGAATGATGGTGTATCGGAGCTGGAAGAAAATGCGACGGAAGCCCAGAAAGTTGCGCACAAAGATCAGAGGAAGAAAGATTGTAAAGCATCGTTTTGATTCATCGGTGTAGACGATGTTTTGAGAAGATAATCGAAGAAGAGTCAGCAAAAGAAGCATGGGACAAGTTAAAGAACTTGTATGGCGGAGGAGAAAAATTGAAGAAGGTGAAGTTGCAGATGCTGAGAAAGCAATACGAGATGATGCACATGAAGGATGATGAATTGATTTCTGCATACTTCTCAAAGATTGTGACACTGACGAGCCAAATGAAAGCATGTGGTGAAACCATCACAGACCTGCAGAAAATAGAAAAGGTATTGAGATCTTTAACAGCAGATTTTGACTATATTGTTGTGACAATTGAAGAAGCAAAGAATCTTTCTGAGATGAAGTTAGAAGAACTTCAAGCTTCATTAAAGGCTCATGAGATGAGATTGAAGCAAAGAAACTCAGAAAAAGAAAAGGTGGTTGAACAAGCATTGCAATCAAGATTCAGCAAGAAAGCTGAAAGATCGAAGTTTCGAAAGTATCCTGCAGATGATGAGAAGTCAAGCAAGAATGCTGATTCGAGAAAAGTGGTGAGCAACAAGTACTCTGGGAAGAAAGTTGACAAGAAAGATAAGCAATGCTACAATTGTCAAGGTTTTGGTCACTTCGCTCGAGACTGTCGAAGGAGGAAAGTAGAAAGGGCAAAAGAAAGTAATGAAGCGCAATATGCACGTGCAGGAGACAGTGATTCAGATGATGTGCTAATGATGGTTAATTCTCAATCAAACTCTGAGAAAACCAACATGTGGTATCTAGATTCAGGATGTAGCAATCACTTGACTGGCAACAAAAATTGGTTCACCAAACTAGATGAGTCAGTAAAAAGGGTGATAAAGTTTGCTGATGGAAGACACATCGATTCTGGTGGCAAAGGAGATATTTCGATTGCCAGAAAGAATGGTGGAAAAGCTACTATCACTGAGGTATTGTATGTACCCTCTATGACAAGTAACTTGATAAGTGTAGGTCAATTACTTGCAAAAGGATTCAAGATGAAACTTGAAAGGAATGAGATGAAAGTCTATAGGGCTGATGGGAGGCTGATCATGAAGGCGCCATTGGCAGAAAACAAGAAATTCAAAGTTGAACTCAACACATCAGATCACAAATGTCTTGTTTCGACGACAGAAGTAGATAAGAACTGAGTATGGCACCACAAGTATGGACATCTAAACTTCAGAAGTTTATGCATGCTCAATCAAAAGAAGATGGTGGTTGGTTTGCCATATATAAAGGAACCAAAGCATGTATGTGAGGAATGCTATAAAGCTAAGCAGGCAAGGAAGGCATTCAAACATGACTTGCCCATAAAATCCAAGCGCAAGTTGGAGCTAGTTCACTCTGATGTGTGTGGACCATTTGAAGTGAAGTCCAATGGAGGCAACAGGTATTTCCTTACGTTTATTGATGAATTCACCAGACATATATGGATCTACATCATTGAAAGGAAAATTTAAGTATTCACACAGTTCAAGAAGTTCAAGTTGCACGCTGAAAGGCAAAGTGGCTGCAAATTGAAGAAGTTAAGAACCGACGGTGGTGGTGAATACACTTCTGCCGAATTTGCCAAATTTTGTATTGGGGAAGGTACAGAGCATGAGGTTACTGCTCCCTATACACCTCAACACAATGGCATAGCTGAGAGGAAAAACAGAAGTATACTGAACATGACAAGAAGTATGTTGAAAGCTAAAGATATGCCTAATAGATTTTGGGCTGAAGCAGCTTCAACAGCAGTATACATTCTGAACAGGTGTCCAACAAAGAGGATAGTTGGAAAAACACCTCATGAGGCTTGGACGGGATCGAAGCCAAGTGTGAGTCAGTTTAGAGTTTTTGGATCAATGTGCTTCAGACATGTACCTGGACAATTGAGAAGAAAACTGGATGATCGAAGTGAAGTTGTGGCTCTTATAGGTTATCATTCGACTGGTGCATACAAGTTGTATTCACCAATCAAAGATAAACTAATAATCAGTAGAGATGTTCGAGTCGACGAAAGCAAAGGTTGGGATTGGAGTCGAAGTTCAATACAGGAATCAGACACTGTTATAACTGTGTTCGAAGAAGACCCACAAGATGAGCCCTCGAATAGTCGAAGTGAACAAGGCAACACTTCAACTAGTCGAAATGAAGAACCACCTGAGCAAAGTGAAAGAAGGTCGACGAGAACAAGAACTGAATCAACTAGGCTGGCTGGATATGAAAGATTTCCAGATCAAGTGATTGATGACGATGGTGATTTGGTTGAAGAAGCCATGATGATGGCTGAAGCAGAACCAACCGATTTGAATGAAGCAATGGGTAATTTGAATTGGTGTGAAGCCATGAAAGAAGAACTCAGAGCCATTGAGAAGAACAAGACTTGTGAGCTTGTCGAAAGAACGAATAAGAAGCCAATTGATGTAAAGTGGATATTGTTGCACCCTAAAATTTGCCCTCCTATATCAATTTTACCTGGCTTAGGCTTTGCATTCATTTGCATACGTTTCCATTGGGCCACTCGCTTTAGACATTCATTCGCTCATCACATCTGCATCATTACTTACATCTGAGGCGATCGGATTTCAAACTCACATCATTTTGTGTTTGGAAAGAACCCACTGTTGCACATACGTGCATTGATGTCTTTGATTCTGGGGTTTTTAGGTTTGGACTGGCTTGAGGTAATTATGTTACAAGATTTGGAAGATGTTTGTTGTTTTCAATCAACCCAGAAGAATTGAGAATGACAAGGTGGTTTTTGCTCATCAAAAGGTTTAGAAGGTGGAGTCGAAGAATTATGCTCACAACGGGTTACAATTCTCTTTGAAAACTTTCTTGAAGGATTGAGTTTTAATTTAAAATGGCGTCTATCATTCAATTGGGGTTATTTTAATGGCAAGATGGTTTGAATTTCGAGGTTTTGGACTACAAGATTATCGCTTTTATAATACATTTTCAATGCACTTTTGAGTTCGAAAGAGGATGGAGGAAATTGAAAATGTTCATAGATACTATTTTTCACAAATCTTTAAGTTTTCATTCTCACCCATAAGTCTTAGATGGCATGTCTAATTCATCAACTTACGCGGGTTTACTTCATGAGTGTGCAAGGAGGGTTCATTTTCTGTGACATTTTTCCCAAATATATTTCCTCTCATGTTTTTTATGTTCTATGGCCTAATTGTATCTATAACATGAGTTCTCCATTAAGGGTTCTCAAGGATTTCTTTTTAGACCAACCATAGGAAACAAGTTTCAATTCAAAAGCCAAGTTTCAAACAAATTCATTCAATATTCAAATCCATTCTTTTCCATCCTTGTCATTCAAGTTTCAAAGTCTTACTCAAATTCGAAAATGACATTAAAAGAATACCCGTTTATAAAGTAGAATCAAACTTCCGAATTCAACATTCATTTAAGTTTGGTTTGTACAAATGCTACATGAATCATCGAATTCACAATGTCAACTTGAATATGTGATATTACAAAATTTCAAAGCTTCTAATACAAGAATTCCAAGATTACAAGTTTTGAGTTCTAACATCATGCTACATATGTTATGTCCTAATCCTATCTTCTATTGGAAGTCTTTGTTGTTTCTTTGCCTCCAAGCCTTTCTTGCTCCATCATAAACCTTGCCTTCTTGTCCAAAGCTCTCCTTCACCTTTCTTTCCAAGCTTGTACCATTGCTCACATTCATGAAACAACAAAAGGAAAGCAGTTAGCAATAATGGACAGCATTAGCAAGGATACAAAGCAATACTTTTATCTCATTATTAGGATTAATGATTGGGATCATATTATGTTAAGGGTGTGTGTTTCTCAATCATGTTCAAAGACCCTACCCTTTTGCAAATCACAACACATAGTTGGTTCACAAAAGGGGGGTGTGGTTGAGACACCATCATCACCACTACTGCAGCAAGTACAACCTATTCAGAAATTAGAAATATGACAGAAATACAATAACAGCCCAACAGTTTCAGAAAGTGTTTCAGCCCATCATGTTAATTGCTAAGCCCATAACACAGAAAACACAAGGCTGACATACTTGTTTCTAACCAACAGATCATAACATAACACCAAAGCCCAGTTTTTCGTTTTGTTTTCTCAAGCCCTGTTCTCAAAAATCTGACATCAAGACTAAAACCCTAATGCAGAACATTATAAAAGGTTTAAAAGGGCACAAGAATCAAGGAGGCAGCAGTAACTGTTCACTGAAAAAACCCTAGCCGAAAACATATCAAAACCCAGAAATATAGCAACATTCATCATCAAATTAAACATAATTGAACAACATTCAAAAAATCCCAGAAAGCATATCAAGAACATCAACAAAAACCCAGAAAGTCATCATTTCCCAAGCATATCCCTTCAGAAAAAATCCAAAAAATAGCCACAGAGAGAGAGTCTTGTAAGGTATTACCCATTTTCGATGGGGAAGGGGAGGTTGTGAACTCTGTGTCGCCATCCTTCTCCTTCACTCCTTGTTTTTCTCTCGTTTTCGCATTAGCATCATCGCAATCAATAGAGCCTAGGGTTTCCCTTTTCCCCTTTTCATTTTTTGTTTTCCTGTAATCAACCAAAACAGACATTTCTAGAAATCAGAAAATATAACGGTAACCGAGTAATCGAGTGAGAGAGAGAGAGAGAGATAACCGAGTCCCTGAATCAGGAACAGTCGAAGCGGCAATGAGAGAACGGAGAGTTCGAGAGAGATGAGCCATTTCGGTGAGGAATCGCGAGCGTAACAAGATGAGAGAACAGTGAGAATCGGAGCAAACGAGAGCGGCGACAATGAGAGATCGTGAGGATGAGAGCGCTTAGGGCTCACGAAGGATGAGTGTGTTTGTAAAATAATCATGTTTTATTTTGTAATTATAACTTAAGTTAATAAATTAATTTTAGTTTTCAGATTATAACTAATATTGTTTTATTTTATAAAAAAATAACTTAAGATTAGTATTAGTCCAAATTATTTAGAATCAGTTTTATTTATTCATTTGAGTTATAATTAAAAAAAAGGGATTTAGATTAGTTTTAGTTTTTAATATGACTAGGATTTGTGTTGTCTAGTCTAGGCGGTGACACTTGTCACCGTCTGTGTGGTCTGTTCGAAATCTGGTGTAGGTACACCCATGGAATCCATTTTGCACTCTCCTTCCATAAGCCATCAGATCTGTCAAGGTCCAGATCCAATGCTCCAGAATGGTGGACCACACTTTGTTTCTTTGGAGCTTCTATACAAGATCCAACATTGTTTTTGGGCTTGGGCTCAGTTTGCTGTTCACACCCCCAGATTTAAAGCTCCAATCAGGCCCATTTCTAACTCTCTCTTTAATTTATTATTATGCAAGTTTTTTTTATTGATGTATTAAATAATAATTATTATAAGATATTTTTTATTTGCTAAATTATCGATTAAATTATTAGTTGATTTTTTATCAAATAGAAAAAATCTATCCTAATAATTATTTAAATTTCGGTTGTATTGTGTGTTAATTTACGTTTTTGTTTATTATCTGTTTTATTATGCTACTCGCTTGTATGTTTTATTATGCGATCGTACACTCCACTCACAAATTAATATAAAAGAAACAACGCTTCCTATCTCTCATTTTTTGTTACCCACACCAAATTCTCTAAGGGTCTCATGGTTGGGGATGGGCATGGCCATCCTCACGAGGTTAATTAAGGCCCTCGTTGCATTGATTAATCATAACCCGACAAAAACAATTGGTCCACATACCAATAACCATGCACCAGGGTCTCATGGTTGGGGATAGGAGCACCTATCCTCACGAGATTAATCAAGTCCACATACTTGGTTAATCATAACCCGAAACTTCACTTTCATCCAATGCGAAACTTTCAAAACACTTTCAAATCAAAACAATTAATTGAACTTGTTTTCTTTAAATCAATTTTTCTAAAAAAAAGAGAACATTTGGATAAGATTTGTTTTAATTGTTAGATGTTAGCCTAACGATTAAAACGAATCGAAGTTTCTAGTTGATTAGATGATAGCCTAATAAATTAAGAAACTTCAATCCATGTTCTAAAACAAAAAATCCAGTGCTATGGTATTTAATTAAATTGTTGGATGGTAGCCCGACGATTTAATTAAATTTAAAGTATTTAGGCCATTAGATGATAGCCTAATGACTTAAATACTTTTATTCCATACACTTAATAAATGTGAACTTTGTTTCACCTCACCTTTTTCATAATAAAGATTTTGGATGAGAGATGATTGGTCGAGCCCCCTCACCAATCTCGAGTATTCGAATCGTTAGATGATAGCCTAACATTTTGGTACTTGTCATCTACCATTAAAATCAATTCAACCCATTCAAATTCTTTTTTCGCTCATACGCGGTCATCAAAAACATTTTCCTCTAAAATCAACACAACCAATCCAAGACATTTTCAACAAGAACTACGGAGTTTTGACTTTCCCATTGCACGAGGGAATACGTAGGCACGCGGTTTCGAAACCGTGTCAAACTCAAAATAATAATAATAAACAAATCCCTCTTCTTCTTTCTTAATTCATAATTTAGAAGTTAGCGAACACACAAACACTTGAACTAAATGGGTCCCATCGACGATGGACGAAAAGGTGCTAATACCTTCCTCTCAGAATCCGACTCAATCCATCCTTTTGGTCTTGTAGACCGCCTTATCCGATTTTTGTGGGTTTTATCTATATTTTCCCGTTCTTTTTAGAACAAATAAAATTTGGTGGCGATTTCATTGTTTTTGAAAATTTAAATGATTTTTGGAAAACGAGTTGCTTCAGATATACAAGGTGAAACGAAGGCCAAATGGAGAAATTTCTAAGTACAAAGCAAGGATGGTGGCTAGAGGTTTTCACAAAAGCCGTGAATAGACTTGATTTATATATGCACTGCTTGCTAGGTGGAAACAATTTGAATAGTTGTTTCGACAAAGATCAGGGATGGAAGATGCATCGTTGGATGTAAAGTCGATTCCCGAATGGACCATTAGAAGAAGAAGTCTATGTCACTCAACCACCAGATTCGACGTCAAAGGGACAGGATTCAAGGTGTATAGATTACAGAAGGCTCTCTATGGTTTAAAGCAAGCTCCTCGAGCTTGGAATAAAAGAATAGATAGTTTTCTGATCGAAGCAGGTTTCACAAAGTGTGTTTCTGAACATGGAGTGTATGTAAAAAATGTCGACATACTTAATCATTTTATGTCTCTATGTAGATGATTTACTAATTACTAGAGATAAAGACGTTGAGATAGTAAAAGTCAAGTCAAAGCTAATGCAAGAATTTGAGATGTCAGATCTAGGGAATCTCTCATATTTTCTAGGAATGGAATTCAAAAATACTGAAGAAGGAGTATTCCTGCATCAAACCAAGTATGCTCAAGACATTCTGAAAAGATTCAACATGAGCAACTGTAAAGAAGTTGTCACTCCATTAGAGACAAGAGCAAAGTTGAAGAAAGAATCGAATGATAAGTTTGTAAATTCGACGTTGTACAAACAGATCATTGGATCCTTGAGATATCTTTGCAATACAAGGCCTGATATCTGCCAAAGTGTGGGGTTGCTGAGCAGATTTATGGAGAATCCTCAAGAGTGTCATCTCAATGCATTAAAGAGGGTGTTGAGATACATAAAGGGAACTGTCGACCATGGGGTGTTGTTGCCAAAGAAGTCGAAGAGCAACACAAGCGATGAAGTTCAAGGATATACTGATTCAGATTTCAGTGGAGATCAAGATGAAAAGAAAAGCACTGCAGGCTACATCTTCATGATCGAAGGTGCTCCAATCTCCTAGAGCTCGAAGAAACAAAGCATTGTGGCTTTGTCATCATGTGAAGCAGAATATGTAGTCAGATCATGCAGCATGTCAAGCAAAGATGGATCGAAATGTTACTTGAAGAACTCAAGATAATGGAGCCAAAGAATATAAAGTTATTTGTTGACAACAAATCAGCAATCAACTTGGCGAATCATCCAGTGTGTCATGGTCGAAGCAAACACATTGAAAGAAAGTATCATTTTCTGAGAGATCAAGTGAACAAAGGGAAGATCGAAATATAGTACTGCGAGACTGAAGTTCAACTAGCTGACATATTCACTAAACCTCTGAAGAAAGTAAGATTCGAAGAGCTGAAAGGGAACATCGAGATGAGAAGTCTCGAGGACATGAATTAAGGGGGTGTGTTACAATGTGTGCATAATTCATGTTCGAGTTCGTGCATAGGTATGATTGAAAGTGTTGGTCGAACAACCTGTTGGTCGAACAACCTGTTGGTCGAAGTGTTACTCTCTAGTATGCTAGAAGTCGAATGTGTTGGACTTTAGATATTTTGGGCCTTAGTTTAGTTTACAATATTGGGCCTAGGAAATGTGTCTATATAAGGAGCATTTCTTTGTAAACAAAATAATCAGTTCACAATATACATTTTTCATTTCTTTTCAGTATCACATTTTATTCTCTTCCCATTTTCTTCTTAAAACTTCTTCTTCTTCATCACAAATATATTTCTTTCATCTTCTGTTCCAACAAATTCCGATTTGGCTTTCCGATCTACAATTCCTATTCCGGCGGCAGTTTCCTCTAAACCCTTGTTCCTCTTTTCTTTCTCCCATATAACTTTTTCCCAAAAATATTCACTAAACCCTTATAATTCTCCTTTTATATCTCTTATAAATAAATCCAACTTATAATAATAATAATAATAATAATAATAATAATAATAATATTTCTATTATTTCTATTTGGCTTAATCTTCACACCTCATTTCTACTACTTCTAATACCAATTAAATAACTCTATTAATTCCACACTTATTTCTAATATTATTTCTAATATTATTTCTAATATTATTTCTAATAATATTCTATAATAAAATTAATTCATCACTAATTAATTCCAACTTCCGATAATTCACTTAATCACTCTAAATCAACTTATAAATTTATTAATGCTGGTTATAATTCTACTGATAAATTCAACTTCGACTAAATTCCAATAAATAAATCCTTATATAATTTAATTAAATAATTAATTAAATTCTGGGCGTTACAACTCTCCCCCGCTTAGGATATTTTCGTCCTCTAAAATCTATCCGACACAGCCATCCTTATCACCACATTCGCATCCAATTCTTCGATTCAACAACAACTCATTCACAGTTTAAATCCAATATTTATACCTTAATCTTCCAATTACTCTTGCAACATAATCGTTACTATCTTGCCAACCATTTTAGCAATATTTTGACACAACCACCTTACAACATAGTAACAACTATCGCCATTTCTCTTGTACAACATGGTATTCTCACCTTAACAACATTCTCGTTGTAGCATCCACCACTTACTTACCATTAAGATAGCAAAACAATTTTATATCATCCAATATGATCCGCTACTATCAATAAGAGATTAGGGTGATCGTTCCTCAATTTGTCAATAGATATCCGACAACCATAATAGAGATTAAACCGTCGTTACTAACATTAATAGTATTCTTTTTCCAACTTGCATCCACGGTTCAAAGATCTCAACAACTCCAACAACTTTTACAACTTTTAAAATCAATCCCAATAATTCTACAGCATGGCCTACTTAAACAACAACTTACTAAATTCCATCAGTAGCATACTAATCTTATATCTCTCAACCAAACACATCCGAGAAGCAAAGTTTCTTCCCCACTTTGCTTCAACTTAATTCCTGCAAATAGTCAACCAAAAAGCAACAAGTATCGACAGTGTTCCACACACTTGTCGCGTACGGAGGAAGTAAACAACATTAGACAACACTGGCCGACAGACCGACCTGCTCTGATACCACTATTGTAACACCCCAAATCTACCCAACGTATATTATTTAAATCAGAGTGCGGAAAAAAATAATCATACAAGGGATGTCACAATTTCTTCGCAAAACAACATGCATTTAGTCACAACTATACAGATACATAACACTTAGGTCAAGGATGAACTTATAACAATACATCTTTTATTCAACCTCAAAACATTTCACAATATTATTATTATTTAACTTCACTTAGCATAATTATTCAACTAAATCAACTTCAATAATCAACATGATCAAGTATTCACATTATTCATAAACTTCAATAATTTAAGCAACTACAACAAATTAAGCAACGTTCATCCCCCCGAGTGTTACGTATCAGAGCAATGACACCAATTCGAACTAACAGGCAACTAACGACTTCATAATGCTACTTCAAACTTCCACGGCTATCCTTAAGTACCTTGGATTGACGGTCTCCCCATAATTTCTGGTCGAATTCCGATTTGACTTTTCGGTCTACAATTCCTATTCCGGCGGCAGTTTCCTCTAAACCCTTGTTCCTCTTTTCTTTCTCCCACGTACAACTTTTTCCCAAAAATATTCACTAAACCCTTATAATTCTCCTTTTATATCTCTTATAAATAAATCCAACTTATAATAGTAATAATAATAATAATAATAAATAATAATAATAATAATAATTCTATTTGGCTTAATCTTCACACCTCATTTCTACTACTTCTAACACCAATTAAATAACTCTATTAATCCACACTTATTTCTAATATTATTTCTAATAATATTCTATAATAAAATTAATTCATCACTAATTAATTCCAACTTTCGATAATTGACTTAATCACTCTAAATCAACTTATAAATTTATTAATGCTCCTTATAATTCTACTGATAAATTCAACTTCGACTAAATTCCAATAAATAAATCCTTATATAATTTAATTAAGTAATTAATTAAATTTTGGGCGTTACATCATACGCGGAGAAGAAGATGTTGGTCTGCAAGGTTATCACTTTAATGCTGAATTTAGTATGTGAAAGAGAATAGTGAATGAGATTAGAATTTGAAATTATGTACCTGAAGATAGTGTGCGTTCCCTTTATATAGTGGGACGGTTGTAACAACATGTTATTCTCTAAGCATGTGATGAAAAGAACAGTTGAATGTATCATTGCTCTAGATCTAATGTACTCTTCCATTAGATAACTATTCTATAATGCGAGCAATTTGAATGAACAAACACTTTATTTAGGTGGTCGGTTGATGGCTATTCTAGTTGGTTCAAAATATTTTTCCCCCAAGCCCTTGTCTCAATATGACACACTACAACAAATAACGCTTTTCATGATGAAGCTTTCACATGTACAAAACAAAATTGCGGGTACATGTGAACTGAGTGCATTTCTTTATTTAAAAAATAATGATAAATCTGTTACATCGAATATTTTAAAAAACGACATAAATATATGCTCAATGTTTGAGGTTCGATCCCAACTCATGATATGTAATATTTTATATGGAACCAAAAATACGTCTTTATTTTTTAAATATTTTATGTTGGATATGTTACCTCAGTTATTAGTAAATCTGAGGTAAAAACTTCTAAAAACATATTTAAATGGCGCCTTTTTTTATAGATTTTACGTTGGATATGTTACCTCTGTTTTAAGTAAAACCAAGATAAATACTCTTTATAATTTTTATCCTATCCGTGTCTCTTTCATTTTTATTGAGCCCTATCGAAAGAACACTTTCTCCAACAACAAAAGAACACCTCTTCTCCAAGGAGTCATAGAGAATGAAAAAGCTATCTCATCATTGTTCTCTGATATGTTATTATGGTTGTTCTCCATTACTATTGTTCTTGTTGTTGCAAATTATTATTGTGTATTGTTTTGTTTTGGTTTTATGCATATAACCATAGAGTGTACATCATACTAAGTGTTAAACTGAAAGCTTATTTCCACTTCTTGATTCTAAGTAGGGTTTTGCACAACAACATTGTTGAAAGCTACTCTTCTCTAATTCTATATGTTCTATATTGGTTCTTTAGTCATATACATTCTATATTGGTTCTTTAATTCTATATGTTCTATATTGGTTCTTTAATTTTATATATTTTCTTCTCTTGGAAGTTGGAAAGATCTATACGTTTTCCGATTTCGTTTTCACTTCTTACTCATAGTTTGATGTAAAAATGTGTACTATTTTTATTTTATTTTCAGAAGCTTTATTAAATTATGGATCGGAGTTGGATGAAAGTCAATAGATTAAGCGATGAGCATGAGAATGTATTGCTAAAATTTCTTGATTTTGCGGAAAAAAACCCTTCATGACAACAATGGGATTTTTGGTGTCCTTGTATGAAATGCTATAATACAAAGAAAAACATACGAGATGTTATATTCAATCATTGTGGTTATGATTGAATTATTCAAAATTACACGAAATGGGTATGACATGATGAAGGGACAAAAAAAGATACTTTTGTCACAAACAATTGAAGATGATGAATGTATGATTGATAATCTAGAAGACACCATTCGTGATATTGGAGTAGATGCTTCCAAGAAAGATAGTATGGTAGATACTTTGCAAAGATATATGGAAGATTCTTTGTACCATGTATGTAACGATTTTACGAGATTGTCATTGTGCTAAGACTATTTAATCTTAAGACGAAGGTGGGTGGACGGATAAAAGTTTCACTAAATTTGCTTGAATTATTGAAAGAAATGCTTCCCAAGGTAACAAGATTCTAAATCATACTTATTAGGCCAAGAAGATATCGTGTTCAATGGGTTTGAACTATGTAAAGATACATATATTTCGTAATGATTGCACCTTATATATGAAAGAGTTCGAAAACTTGAAAGAGTGTTCGAGGTGTGGGATGTCACGCTACAACTAGAAGGCCAATGTTGTTGATGACGATGATGTGAAACTAGAAAGGGTGTTCTTGTCAAGGTGATGCGGTGTCTATCAATAATTACAAGGTTCAAGATATTGTTTGTTAATGTTAGTGGCGCAAAAATACTAGATGGAAAGCCGTGAAATAGTGTGTGATGGAAAAATTTCCATGTAGTTGATTCATTGAAATGGAAGAAAATTGATTGCTTGTTTCCTTATTTTTCCTTGAATCGAAGAACCTTAGGCTTGACTTGCCACAAATGGAATCAACCCTTTGATAATTTGAGCACTAACCATACATCATGGTCTGCTCTTCTCTTAATTTACAACCTATACTCATGGTTGTGCATGAAGTGCAAGTATATGATGTTATCAATGATGGCTTCGGGTCCAAAACAATCAAGGAATGACATAGATATTTATTTATCGCCATTGATTACATATTTAAGACTTTCTGGAGAAAGGTGATGTCGATGATGCGATACAGTGATAACGTTAAGTTGCATGCCATGTTGTTTTGCACAATCAATCATGCATAAGATAATTTGTCCGGTACACCGTCAAAGGTCATAAAGTGTGTCATATATATGAAGTTGTATAGAAAAGTCATTTGGAGTGTTGAAGAAAAGATGGAAGATACTTAATAAATGCCACAATTTAGTGTTAAGACTCAAATGGATGTTATAATAGCAGATTTACATTACATGATTATATTCGCATCAACTCACAAGATGACTTAATAATCTGCCTCGACTAACATCCAAATTATGTACCTCATGATGATCTTTCAAATAGTGTCGGCCCTCAAGTGGAAACATATCGACGGGAGAGCAGTGAGATCAACCAAAACAAAGGAAATTGTGAATAATATTGTTGCTTTAATTTGGAATAGTAGGCAGAGGCTTATTTTAATTATTATTTTGGATCAATATAATTGTAGTGAGACTATCTTAAATTTATTATATATTTCAACATTTACATATGTGTGTTTAATATGTTTTCTTATTATTTTTAAATTTATGTATCTTAAATATTAATTTGATATACATTTTAATATAAATTAAGAATATTTTTTTATATTAGTATATGTTTGTAAGTTTGCATAGAATCGATTTTCAAGTCTCATAAATTTACTATTGTACTTGTACATCTTGCTATAAAACATTAATTTTTTATTATAAATTTGAATAATAATAATAATAATAATATATAAAAAATTTAATAAATTTAAATTATTAAATTTTAAAGTATTTTAAATATGGATATAATAAATTTAAATTATTATAAATTTGAATATAATAATAGTATATAAAATTATAATAAATTTAAATTATTAAATCCTTATATGTCATTTTACATTTATCACTAGTAAACCGCTAATTTTACTTAAACACTTTAATTAACTTATTAGCTATCAATCACTAGGCATCCTCTATAAGCTATAAGTTATCATCCACCAACCATCAATCATCAGGCATAAGTTAGTTTATCAATCAACCGTTATTTTTGTCAAACACATCCTAAATCATGTGTCATTAATAGGAAAGAGAAATCATTAATCAAATTTTAAAAGTATCTTTTAATCATTAACCGTTTTTCAAAATATTAGAAGTTTTCTATATTCGTTTTTTCTAAATTGAAATACTACTTTTGACATCATATAATATAAACATACATTATTGAAGACCAGCACATTATCAAAATTATAATTTTTTCAAAAGTTGTATTTCAAAAATGATTTTTATAAAATTTCGTTTGAAGCTTCAAAATTAAGTGATTTTTAAAATTTTAATATCTAAAAATGCTTCAAAATAAGAAGATTAAATACCTAAAATAACATTTTAAGAACTATTATTCAAACAAAATTTTCAATTGAAGTTTTTATAAAAGTTTTTATACAAATTTTTACATAAAATTTTATAACACTATAAAAATCATTTTTAAAATAAAAGCCAAAATAAACGGACCCTTAAGTGGACTAAACTTTGGCTAGAATCGATTTTATGAGAGGGAAGGCTTTTTAATCATAACCTTGTTCCGTGGAAAATCAAACTCATTGGCTTACATGTTGCACACCATAGACATAGATTTCAGAGTAATTCATACTTTTAGAGGAGCCAATTTTTGTGCAGATTATGAACATCGGTTTATTGATGTGCGATCGACCTAATGTGTCTAACGGTATTTTAATGCAAGTGCACAGCCTATCGCGGTAGTAATAAAAGATGTCGAACCCATGGACTTTGTAATCACTCTAGTGCTATAAAGGTTTGCTAATTTAGCTAAGGCGGATAATCACGCTTGGTTTTTGGAAGTTAAGGTAGAGAAAACTAATCAAATTAAGGAAATAATAATAAAGCGGTTGGTATGTAATATAGTGAACCAAAGTGGATTTAATCGAACCTAAGCGTATAAAGATGGTTAACTTAAATATTCTGTCGAGATTATCAGTTTAAAAACCCTTAACTCACACTCTCGTGGTCTTATCTCAGATTATACTCCTAAAGCCCTATGCCTGCTCTCGCTAGCCCATAAGTGTTTAGAAAATATTCTTTGAAAACTTAATAAAGTCTAATTCGTTTTAAAGCGTTCTCGCTGTATTTAAATCGAATGTCTAACTTTAGCTATCCGGTTAAAACCTCACACTCTCGTGGTCTCGATCCTAACCTATTATACTTTTCTTACTTTCGTAACAAAAAGATTGATTTTTAATTATAAAAAGTCACAACCAGAAATTAAGTTAATTAGGATTTTAGCTTGGGAACAATTTAATTCCTTCTGTTATTGTTATTACATACCGACTCAGAAAATCTAGCTAGACATGGTAATTGAAACAAGTATGCATGAAGTAAAGTTGGAAAACAGTAGAGTATTCATCTTAAATAAATAACAGAAACTTAACATAAATAAATTATACTTATTTTTAAATGCAATTAAAAACCTGAATAACAATATTATTCCTCACGCTCCCTCTTCCACAAATCGGCAAGATTGGAACCTTCGGAATCGAAATTGGAAACAAAGTCTAAGGCTAAAATAACTTAATCAAAATAGCAATTTCCTAATGTTGGAAATGGCTATTAAATGATAGAGGAAACAAAGGAAGTAAAAGCAAAAGCAATATTGAAAACTGGAAATTGGTTTATAAAATCGGCAGAGCTTCCGCAAGAAATTTCTAAAATAAACTCGTGACTTTTCATCAAGCTTCTGTATTTATAGAGGAGAAATTGAAGTTGAAAATTGACATCGTGGGCTTTGTATCCGAACTCGTGAGAAAAATCAGGATGGTGGGTATTGTTGTGCTTGAGAGTTTTAGAGTATCTAAGACTCTTTCCTTTATGTTTGCCCACGCCCATGCTCTTCATAGATTGCATTTTAGCGTGTTACGATCGCCGCTGGTGCTGACGGCCTTTCTTCAAGTAGTAGCGTGTTACGGTCGTAACAACAAGGTGACGAGCGTAACATGGCTTAACAGTATGCTACGAGCGTGATGTGTGTGGACGAGCGCCACAAGATCAAAACTGCAGAATTTTGTAGCATTGTTCCTTTCCTTCTGATCTTTCATGTTGACTTTGTTCATATGATCTTTTTCTGCTAATTTGACTTGAGACATATAGTACTTGTGAAAAACATAAAACCTCGGAAGGGTAAATAGCTTCAACCCCCGCCAAATAGGCGTGTTTTGATTTTGCCCCTTAAAAAAATTGTTGGGCGCCTTACCAAATAAAGATTCTCATTGTGTACCCCGGACCACAAAATTGTCCTAATACCATCAGTTGTCCACGTGTCGCTTAGCTTATTAAAAATGGAAAAGCATTTATCCGGAAAATAAGGATTTACTTGAAACCAAATTTTGACCTAACCCCTGAAAACACAAAGCAAGCGATGAAGAAACATGACAAGGGTGAAGAAAATGCAGAACACAAAGAAGAAGAAGACGACTTCGCCATCAACCCAGACGACGGCGACGGTAACGACAACATAGACGACTGCTACGACGGCGACGCAGAATAAACTCTTCTTCCGTCTTGTTTTCCATCATGGAGGGGAGTTTGTTTGCATGAATGATGGGCATATGATTTACAGGAGGTGTCACCACATTAGTAAGTAACCTTCATGTTGATACGCTTACTATGGATAGCGTTAGGAAGATGTTGAATGGGTTTCAATGAAGGAACATATAGGGTTTGGACTAAGATTATTGAAATTGATTCCAACCATTTCTGATCAGAAAGACGATGATTATTACGATTGGCTGCATTTTCTTGTGCCAATGAGGTTGAGGGTCATTTTTGTTGAGCATGATGTAATAGATACTTCAAAGGTCGTAGTAAGTCCCAAATGTGTGAATGAAACAAATGAGGTGGATAATCGATGAAGATGGAGAAGGGGTTAGAGATAGTGAGGATGAACGCAACGGGTTGATAGATGGGTTTAAACAGATTGACGTTATTGTACCAATCGAGAAGCACCTCCATGGGTGATTTCATGAGAGATTCAAAAATAAAAAGTGGAAGATGATGAGGAATATGTAAGTGATGAGTTGGATAGCTAGACCCGATATATCGATGAGGAGAAAGTACCAAAGTTTGTAAAGTTTAAGAAGGAGCATTTAATAAGAATTTTAAATTTCAGTGGGTATGGAATTTAATTGTCTTGATGAGTTTCGAGCAGCAATACGAGTGATCAAGATTAAATGGTAGGGAGATAAAGTTTGTGAAAACGAGAGCTATAGTGTAAGGGTAGAATGTAGGGCCAAATGTGGCTTTTAATACTTTGTTCAAAAGTGGGCCAAGCACACTTATTCTATAAAACGATAGTTGACAAACACATGTGCTAGGGTTCTATAGCAGATCCGCAAGCTCAAGTTGGGTGGCTAAAGCTGTGGTTAAAAAGATGCAAACATGTGATGTTGTTAGGATTATCGATATAATTCAAGACATGAGGCAAAAATTTCTGTTGGCATCACCGTGGCTAGGCATGGAAGGCAAAGCTCAGCAAAGAAGATTCTAGAGGGAGTGCAAGAGAAGTAGCTAATTTGAGGAGGTATGTTGAGTTACATAGAGTTAATCATGGAATACTGTCAAGATATGCCAATGCACTCAAATCCATCCATACATCCAAGGTTGGGGCTTTTATTTCGTTTGATGGTTGCAAAAAGGATTCACTAATGGTTGCGACCCTTTATTGAGGTAGATGGTTGTCATCGAAAACGAATTATGGGGGTCACCGCTAATTGTCAGGTAAGGACCCTAATGACCAAAGATTTTCCTTTAGCATTTAGGGTAGTTAACAGAAACAAAGGATACATGGAGATGGTTTATTGACCTGTTAATGGGAGACATTATATGGACAAGATATGTTTTTATATATGATCAACAAAAGGTTAGTGGTTTTACCTATATCTCGCTTTGTAGAAATTTCTCGGTATTTATGTACTTATTGAGTTTGTTTTACTGGGTCTAGTTGTTGTTTTGAGGAGATGAATGATAGGGTAGAACATAGGTTATGCTTGAGGTTCAGATGCAAATTTTTTTAAAAAATTGGTGGAGCATTGATTAGAGACTTGATGATGGGGGCTGCAAAGGCAACATACTACCAAGGATGGTTCACAAAGATGAATGAGCTAAAAGAAGTTGACCCAAACGCATGGAGTTGGCTTATGGGAGTTCCTCCCAAAAGTTGGTGTAAGCATGATTTCAGTTTTTATCCAAAGTGTGATGTTCTTATGAATAACATTTTTGAGTCTTTCAATACAACAATATTAGCTGCTAGGGATAAACCAATTCTGAACATGTTAGAATGGATTAGGAAATATTTAATGAATTGGTGCTCCACTTCTGCATTGAAACTGGAAAAATGGCCACACAAGGTGATGCCCATTCCTAGGAAAAGACTAGATAATGAGGTTGTTATGAGTGCCCATTGGCTGCCTACTTGGGCAATGAATGAACAATTTCAGGTCACACATTCGTTCAATACTCAGGAATTTATTGTTGATATTTCCAAAAGGTCATGTAGTTGTAACTTCTGGGAATTGGTTGGCATTCCTTGTAGGCATGTTGTAGCAGATAGAGTAGACAACAAAACCTCGAGGATTTTGTTGACGAGTGTTATTCTAGATAAAAGTATAAACTGTGTTATTTTGTCATAGTCCCATTAATGGGCAGGATATGTGGCCTCAAGTAGAATCGATGAGTGTTGCCACCAATGTTTAAAAAGGTCCCGGAGGCCTAGAAAGCTAAGGATTATGGAGTGGTGAAGAAGGCGCAAGAAGAAGATTGCCATGTGTCTTATAATGCACAACATGTGACAAATTTAGTCACAACGATAGTCATGTAAAAGCACCACTGTGATCCAAATGCTCTCAAACGAAAGGTATAATATATATGTCATTTAAGTGTCTAGTTGTCAATATTTCCAGATAATCAGATTATGTTGTGTTTTGATAGAAAGCAAGACACAAGAAACTGATGCAAATGAAGATGGAGCCACCCAACTGCTGAATCGAAACTCACTCCACCCAGATCGGCCGTAAGTCAAATTGTTACACCAATACCGCTGATCTCAAAATGCTACAATCAGACGGATTACTTTGATGGCATCACTGATGACATTATTTCAACCCTACCAGACATCGCCACATCTCGTGGTCGATGAAGAAAGCAAACCTACCAAACCTACAAAAAAGAGGGAAAGAGGTGAAACGATCGACAAGGAGGTCTAGTGAGAGAATCAAGATAAACCGTTTAAAAACCAAAACCATTCACTGTGGCTTGATCAAACAGTTGACCAACCTCGTGTCTTTGATGATGAAGAACAAGAAAGAGGTTCACAAAGAGATAAGAAGAAGCTTAGAAAATAGAGTGTTATCACCCCATGTATTGTCTCATGTATTGTATAATCTTTTGCGACTTTATGACTTTTAGATATTTTAAATATCACCCTATGTAATGTCCACAACATATTGTGAAAGGCTTATGCCCAATGCTATGTAATGCATTATTCTGTTTGTCATTATGCCTTCTTCTCACTTTTTTCAATTTATGCCTTTATGTCAATTTCATGCCTTTTTCCTCACAAATATTGTGTAAAAGTGGTCAAAATACCATGTTTGTCATACACCAACCTTTTGTATCGACTATACATGATTGTATCGATGCATACACTTCTCCTAATCCATAAAATAGTTTTTACACAGATGAGTTTCATCTACATGTTTTGGGTCGACACAATATTTTGTAGGTTCTCTTGCATCGACACATACAACCATGCATCGATACATATGTCTTTTGAGTCGACATGTCATTTTGCATCGATACATAAATACATCAAGAGTGGAACCCGCCTTTGTATTGTTACAAACGCCTTGGTCAATACATATTAGTCTTGCATCAATACAAACCATTTTGCATCGATTCAAAAGTGTTTGCATCGACCATAGCCATTCCAAGCATTATGGAAGTCATCTCAATAAAAGATGCATTGATACAAAACTCTTGCATCAATACATAAGTTGTTTGTATCGACTCATAGGATTTATGCATCGACCCATACACATGCTTACTCTGAATCAATGCTTTATGCTATATGTATCGACATAAACTCACTCAAAGTCGATGCATTTGGTCTTGTATTGACTCATACGATTTATGTGTCGACCACACACATGCTTACTCTCTGAATCAATGCTTTATGTTATATGTATCGACACAAACTCACCAGTGTCGATGCATTTAGAACTTGTATCGACACATACGATTTATGTGTCGACTCATAAGTTTGTTCTTCAACTATCTTTATTTGTTTCGTGATATATAATACGTCATGCTTAGACAGAGATTGTTAAAAGTGAACAACATCAAACCTATCTTGAAAATCATATGGAATGACTGTAAACAATATATTGTTCATTCATTCATGACAACTTTAAACAAAATCCATGACAGCTTTTACAACAAAATAACAAATTCCTAATTCTACACTTTTGTTACATAAACTTGTACACCATCGCCAACAAAATCCAACAAAACCATAAAGCCATCTTCATCCGAAAGTTCTTCGTATAATGGCAATCTTCTTCTTCTTTTCTTTCTAGCTTTTTTCTGTTAATTCCAACCTGACCAATGCCACATCACATTTCTTGCATTCGCCAATATCACTCTTTGTGCATTCATTCATGGCTACAGCAAGCTCATCATCCCATAAAAACAACTCACAACAATTCATACTCTGCAAACAACCAACGCATTTAATTCAATGTCAAAAAACATATATAATTCAATGGCATACATTGGATGAAATTACTTACCCCGGCATTACGACACTTCCAGAACTTCCTATTTTTGTTTTACACCGTATTTGCAACCCACATCTTCATAGGGAAACGACAACCACACTGGGAAACACTTGAAATATCAAAGGAATTGCTGCTTCCATGGTTGTTACTTCGATCCATGAGTCTAAGATGACGAGTTAGCAGACGACGGAATGGAAGAAGATTACAATGGCGAAATCCAATTTGGGAACCGCGAGGAAGAAGAAGATGAATATTTTGTGTGACAAAAAAAAACCCTATCTTTTCCAGGGGGCTAAAGCAAAATTTATAAGCTAACTGTAAAATCAGAGCCACGTGGAAATGAGCTAACTGACACGTAGGACAACTACTGGTGGTATTAGGTCAATTTTGTGGTCAGGGGGTAAACAATGAGAATCTTTATTTGCAAGGTCTCGCCCAACAAATTTTTTTTACAAAATCAAAACACGCCTATTTGGCAGGGGGGTTGAAGCTATTTAACCCAAACTCGGAACAATCGAGAGTTAAATGGATCAATGCAATATGAAAACAGGCTAAAAACATAGCAATTATATGATACGATTTCTTGTTATCATTTACAAACCAAAACGCTTAATTGATATAATTTTGTTCATAGAGACATTGTTTATGATTACTTGTTAGACAAGAATAGAACACCTAAGCTAAAGTTTATGTAGCTAAGAGGTTTGGTTTGGTCTCCCTCTTAGTATTTTTGTAATCTCTTTTATTTTCGATATATTTTGGTTTTTTCAAAAAAATATAACGTACTATTCTCATGATATATATATATATATATATAAAATAATTTGGGGTATCAATATATTAAATATTAAATAATAAATATTAAATAACAATTGGGGTATCTGATATATTCATCTAGTTTTCTTTTGTGTAAGAAATGATTAATTAAAGGTAGAACTAAGGGTTCTAACTGCATCTTGGCCAAGTTGAATATGAAGATGATGATTCTGGATTTACATAAATGTTCTAACGGTTTGGATCACTTCTATGAGATGTATGGATGATGTTTGAATGATTAAAAGGGAAAACGCGCGAGTGGATTAAGTGTTTGTAGTTAAGGCTCAAATGCACTCTAATGGAGTTTTCTTGAGGAAACTTACTTTGGTTGTTTTTATGGTGGATGACTGGTTCTAATAACTTGCTAATGGTGTTTATAGAGTGTTTGAAGCAATGGATTGGTTAGAAAGAATTGGAAGGAATTTTACATTTTGAAAACTTTGAAACTTGCAACTTAAGAAAGAAGTGAGAAAACAAGCTTGGAGTTGTTTTGGTGTGATTTTAAATGATGCAAGGACCTCTATTTATAGGTCAAGAAGTTTGAGATCAAGGCATGAAGGATTGAGATTTTGCAACTTGGCCTAAGGGATAAGAAAGGAATCTTGCCATAAATGCACATGGTTAAAATGTTAAACCATGGATAAAAATCTCAAGTGATCTTATCCTTCAATTATGAACTCAAGATATATTTTGGACAACTAGGATTCTAGAAGAGAAGAGATAGGATTCTTTACAAAATTGCTTGAAAACTTTGTGAAAATGACTTATAATGCAAGTTTTTGGACCTATAATGTCTAATTTCAAAACCCTAGCTCCACAAAATATGTTTTCATTTTCTTGGACATTTTGGAAATCTTGGAACAAGATCTACAACTTTCATGTTGAGATTTTTTCTTGAATCAAATTGATCTAGGTGAAATATGAAAATGGTGAAAAAGTGATAAAACACTTGAAACTTTTTCTAAGTGTTTAGAAATTTCAAGTTTTGACTTTTTTCCACATTTTTTATTCTTGATGACCATGATGGATAATATGAAATTCGTTGATGATTGGAATTTTGAATTTCAAAGTTGACCCAAAAAGTCAAAGTTTGACTGATCTAGACAGTTGACTATTTGTCAGATGATTCAAAATTTTACTATCAATCAACCATGGCATTGGAGATGTTTTGAACCAAGAAATTAGGTCAAGATATTGCATTGGTGATTTTGAGATCATGTTCCAATAAATTAGGTCATGCATTGAGCTAAAAGTCAATGATGTACGATCCTCGATCAAAACCTTAATTTGGTCGATTCATGGTTGATCTTGAGGAAATGATGGGAATTTGAGGATCAAATGTTGATGATTGATGAAGATATATCACTAAATATGAATGGAGATCATAACCCTAATTGATCACATCTGCATCGATGAATGATTTTGATTTAAAACCCTAATTTGGCTCAAGAAGCAAACACACAAGCTATCTTGTTTTTACAATTTGTCGTTGATAATGATGTATATGTGAATGATATGAGATGGTATCTTAGGTCAAAATTTGGGTATGATGAAACCATTACGTAAACCAAACTTATAATTAGAAATAATGGGATCCTCAAAAGATGAAGAACTAATCTTAATAATATCCCTCCACCATGAAGAACAAAAAAAAAAAAAGAAGAAGTATTTAGGAACACCACCATAAAAGGCCGTTATCGACAAATCACTATACCGATCTTTCAAAGACGTTGAACCATAATGAGTTTTTACCTTGTAAAATTCTCCACCGCCTTATTAAGAAGGGCTAAATTAAAACCGTCGATTTTATGCCTAAGCCCCCTTTCTCTTCTCCTCCAATTCTCCTCCCAAATAAAGTTATTTGATACTAATGAATTCTTTAACAACCTTCATCGACATTATATAAAAGACATGGCTAAAAT